>VWZW01000096.1:0-121933 GCA_013397115.1 Edolisoma coerulescens | reverse complement strand
GAAGGAAGGAAGGAAGGAAGGAAGGAAGGAAGGAAGGAAGGAAGGAAGGAAGGCACTATTATAGTCATTTCTAGTGCCAAGAATGCTTGTCTGGATCTCTGAGAAGGGGAAAAAAATTAGGAAGTTTAAATTATTTGAATTTGCTGCCTCTGCCCATCAACAATGAACTCCAGTGTTGTACTATGTGTTCCCTTCATGTTATGGCATCAGCTTCATCTGCGTCCAGGCTTCATCCTCAGCTGGGAGGAGCAGAGGAATCCAGGTCACAGGCTTTACCTACTTACAGGACACTGGCCCTTAGGTCAGTGACCAAAGAGAGCTCCACTTTTCTGCTTCTTCTCTTCTTATTAACTGCTCAGAAAATTACCAGTTTCCCTGTTTTAGGCAAACCCAGTCAGTTGCTAAAGCATTCTCAGGAGAGTTTTCCCATTGTAAAAGCAAATATTTATATCTCCTGTGCTCTTAGAGGCTCTGGATATGATCAACTCTTAAGGCAAGATTTAGCTGAAAGAGATGATTTATTAAAATGGATAAACAAAGCCCTGTGAAGCAAGTTAATTCAGTCTAAATAAAGCATTTAACTCTGAAGAGCACACATCAGATCACAGTGTATCTCTATATGTATATGTATATATATCCCATGTCAATCCTGCAGTCACAAGCGCAGCCCTCTGGACGGGGATCCCATATCAACACCCAGGAGAAAGCCAGCCCTGAGGCAGGCTGGGTGTGTATTAGGCAATGTGTATATTAGCACATGCCCTGCTCTGTAACAAACCCAGTCAGGCAATTCACTTGCACCTGAAACACAGGGATGCCTTTGGCTGCCGGCCATGCTTGTGCTCCGTGCCTCAGTTTCCCCATCTCCAAACCTCCACCACAACAATGCTTTTAACAACATGGAACTTAAAAATCTGGGGTCAAGGAGGCTGGCAAAAGAGTTCTCATTTAAACCAGTGGCTCAGGGTTTGAGCCAGCTTTGTTGGCACTGCATGCCAGCAATTTCTATCAGAGTTGTTTCCTCTCTTAGATCCTTGCTGCTATAGAGCTTTAGCTCTACACAAATTGAGTAGTTTTCTTCTTTTCTGTAAGTTGGGCTTTAATTGTCAATTATTTGCTCATGAGCATGCTTTCATGGCTGATGCTGGAGCAGACTGAAGCAGTTTTTATTTTGGTACTTAGATTAATTAGCTGTTTTGGAAGAAGGAGGCAGGGCAGAGATTCATTCTTGCTGCTCATCACATATTCATTATTTACATTTTTCAGTATCTCAAGTAACTCGGCACAGAAAACAAGAAAATGAAGACTGAAACACACACAAAACATCTGGAGCTGCTGCAATTCCATAATTATCCCTGCTTGTTCACAATGCACAGAGGGCCTGTTGGAGAGGCCATTTATATACTGGCCCAATGGAGATTTTCCTGTCAGATGCTTCCAGTGAGCCCCCTCATCCTCCTGCCCCATCTGCCTGGCTTGACTCCCCACCAAAAGCCAAAGCAGCAAAATTGCTTGTTGTTGGGAGCAGCAGCCTCTGGAGCTTCTGGCCCAGGACAGTAAACACAGCTGGGCACGTTAGGGCTGATGAATAGTTTATGTGATGACTCTTCAAAATAGTAAATCCTGCCCCCCCAGCCCAATCCATCCTTCATCATCCTTCAAACTGAGCAGTTTGTGAATATTTGGGAAGTTTTACTAAATTCATAGACTCTTGCAACAGTTTCAAAATATTGAGCGAAACACTTGCATCTCACACTGTTCACTGTTCATGTGGCCACAGGGGAGGAAAGAGGAGCCAGGGAGAGTCACTGCAAAATCCTCATGGTTTAGACGAAAATTTTCAGGATTTTGGTCCAGCAGATGCCATGCTGCCCTGTGCCCCTCCTGCAGCTCTATGCCCCTCTGCTCAGCCACCACTGAGGAGTTAAATGAAAACCTCATCCTTGGGTAACACATGGGTGAAATGGCAATTTTTTTGTATGTCAGGAAGGCCAAGCCATGGCACAGCAGCATCTGACTGTGGGGAACCTCAGTGAGACCCCCCGAAAGTGCTGGTGTGGCCCCAACCTGGGGTGGAGATGGCTCAGCTGGCAGCACTGGGGGGATCTGCCAGCCTGAAGGGAAAAGAAAAGGGAAAGGGAAAGAGAAAGGGAAAGGGAAAGGGAAAAGGAAAGGGAAAGAGAAAAGGTAAACAAAGGGAAATGCAAAAGGAAAAAGGGCAAAAGCGGCAAAAGGGAAAAATAAATGGGAAAGAGAAAAGCAGAAAGGCAAAGGAGAAGAGGAAGTGAAAGGGGAAGGGGAGAAGCTTTCTCCTTGCTGGTCACATAGCAAGGCAGTGGGCAGCCTCCCGGACAGGCACACCAGAGCAGCCTCCTCTCCCAACACTTGGCCTTCTAGCAGTTCATTTTTGAATTCACAGTGCTGGGAATAAGCTTCACCACCTGGCCCAGTTGTGACAGTGAAGGGTTTTGCTCAGAGGAAGCAAATCTTTGCATATTTATGAACATAATTGTTTATGGCAAAAGATACAAAAAGGAGAAGTTGATTTGGGATGCACAGAGAGCTGGAGCAAACAAGCCTGGCTCCCCATGGGGCTTCACTGCAGCCCCAGAGATCCCTGCCTTTAGAGCTCCTGGATTGTTAACAGCTGGGAGAGGGTGGGGAGACCCTGTCTAGGGGGGGAAAGCCAAAAATCTCCCAGTTTCACTTTCATAATTTGGAGTTTCAAACTAATGTTGATGACAATGTCATTATTGCTGAGCATCCGCTGGACTCAGGGAACAAAATTCCTTTTATTCGTCTCCAATGTCAGGATTTGCAAGTGCAAGAGATTTTCAACAGCTTGTTTGTATGCAAATCATTGTTTGTATTCAAATCATGTTGTAACATTTCTTAGACTAAAAGACCTGATTTTTGCTATCATCAGTCAAAGCATCTGTCAGCCTTGTCAGAAGACTTTGATTCTTTCAGGTCCAAACAACCCAAAATTATTGCTAGAATATTGAGATGATTTCAAGACATGAAGGGAACCTCCTAGGGACCCTGAGCTGCTGCTTTGGGCAGCTTTAGGATCTGGGGGGGTTGCCAGAGGAGCCACATCTCTGTTCTTAAACACGTCCAGCAAGTTTCTCACTCCTGGGGCCTGCAGCTTTACACCTTCACTGACCACTGCTCACTGTGACCACAAGAGCAAGCAGCCTCTGCCCAGCACTGAGCATCCACCTCCAACACAGAAAACAGATGGATTTTCATTTACAGAGGCACAGAACTCTCTCTCTCCTGCACACACACACATGGAGTTCTACATCACAGCCTCCACCATTTATATGAGGAACTGTGAAGAAATAACATGTTATAATAACAGCATGGATACATCCCTCAAGCTCTGAAGCACAAGGCAGTAATCATTTCACCAATGTGAAGAAAGATCTCCCAGTACTCTTTCCTAAAGATAAGCATGTTCTGGGACCAGTGTGATACCCTCTCCCCAGCGGCATGCACGTTTTTCCAGAGAAGTGATGTTCCCAAAAGCCACTACATTAAACTATAGGCAGAACAGCCACTTTCAAATCAGGTCCCAACGTGCTTCCATCTAACAGCCCCAATAACTACCTTGCCTTCATTTTCATACTGCATTATTTATTCATAGCACCTTGGGAAATGAGGAGCCTCAGGAGCAGTGGGAGCAGACTACATACCCACAAAGTAGTATTTCCCTCTCACTGATGCGTTACCATCACTTTCCCAGCACAGGACTGTGGATTGCCCACCAGCATCTTCCCAGGCTTCTGCCCGCCTGCAGAGCACACGCTTCTTATTCTTCTCACAGCACTGCACAAGGCACGGGGGGCATTTTCTCAATTCAGCCTTAACCTGATTGCTGATTTCCTCCCTCAGACTGTGTGTCTCTGTATTTCAGGCTTTCAGAAGCCTGAATTTCAGAGGTTTGTGGCTGGCTGACCCATCTGTCCTGCCAAATGCCATTTGCACCAGCAAGTTTGAACTTTTGGATGGGCAAGCACTTGAGCACGAACGTGAACGGTCACTCCTGGGCGTGCAAACATGACTCTGCAAACACAGACTCATAGAATGGTTTGGGTTGTAAAGGACCTCAAAGATCAGCCAGTTCCACTTCCTCTGCCATGGAATACCTCCCACCAGAGGTCCACATGGACCATCCCACCCACACACAGCAAGGATGAACTGACTGCTGCAATCATGGTATAACATCTTGGTGCCACAGAATTTTGCCCTCCTAAATTAAGCACCTGAAGTGAGTAGATGGTAGAAAGTACAACTGGACGTGTGGTGGTGGTGATTACAAACTCCAATTTAAAATGGTGGGAAAAAAGCCCAACAGCTTTCCTTGACTTCCCCCACACTTCCAAGGTCAGTCACCCAATCCTGAATACCAGGAGGGAAACGCGAACACCTACCTCTCCAACTGTTTTTGGGCAACTGAAATATTTAATGCCAAGGCCATTTGGTCCAACTCTGAGCTAAAAATATACTGATTTCTAAAGCGCTCAGGTGAGAAAAGAGCATTTAAAGTTCTTGCAAAAAAAAAAATTAAAAGGAGATACAAATTCCTCTGAGATTTTTACCTATTTCATGCCATAGCTTCAATCCCATAATTAGGTCTCCTGTCACTTCACTTGATGCTCTGTCCCATTTATCTGCAGCTTTTTGACCCTGTTTTCATATCTGATAATATTTTTTTTCCATTACCATTCTCAAAAGAAGACAAAAAAAGGATTCTTGACCTTCACTCTGATGACCAAAGTATGTAAGAACTGTTTTAACTTTCAAAGGAGGTGATCATAGTGTCAGGGTAGGATATCTATAAAGTAGGATATATATATACGTAAAGTGGGATGTATATAAAGTAATGGCATCCATAGAGCAGATACACCCCAGTCAGTGTCCCCGTGGTCTGATGGGCTCTCTTGAAACTGGACCCCAAAAGGAGAGGGCAGCACTGGGTGCAAGAAGCCTGATTTTTTGGGCAAACCACAAATGCAGGCAGTGGCTGCAGTGAAAAGCTGGGGCACAGAGGGCACCTGCTTATCTTACAATTAAATCTCAGTCAAAATTTATTAACAGTGAAGGACCTTCCTGCCTGTGAAATGGTACACACTTCTGGGCAAATCCAGGCAGTGAAACCATGTTCCCAAATGCCAGATCTCAGAATAGATGAGCCCGATGTCAACTGCATCACCCTTTTATCTGATAGATGTTTATTGAGTGAAGACAGAATATCTGTTGCAT
The DNA here is from genome assembly GCA_013397115.1 of Edolisoma coerulescens. NCBI lineage: Eukaryota > Metazoa > Chordata > Aves > Passeriformes > Campephagidae > Edolisoma > Edolisoma coerulescens. The sequence goes on along the minus strand of VWZW01000096.1, from coordinate 116,665 downwards.
AAAAGCAAGCCAAGCCACCTGCTGCCAAAGAGCCACCTTCCCTCTGCCACAGACAAATGAGCTCGCAGCTAATTTATGCTCAGACTGTACACCAAGTCACACTGTGCTTGCCAGATTTTGAAAGACCAGATTTCTCACTGCTACAACACAGCCGCAGACGGAGTTACCTCCTCCTCCTCTGGGCATAAACACCCAGTGATGGCCACAGCTCCCTTGGGGCACCTCCTGGCCAGGTCAGTAAGACCAACCAGAGAGAACCTGCAAAAGGCTGGACCCAGGATATTTGGGACAGAGATCTGGTGTAGTGAACCCCTCCTGTGGCCCATCTCCTTTTGCAAATGTAGATCTCGGGCTTGTCTGTATTGCTTCCAACAGCTTCACCACTCTGGTAATGGGTCCAGTGCCAGCCACCAGCAGCACCTGGCTCTGATCACCACAGCCATCCCTCCCAGCAGCACAATTGCCCAGGCTGAGGCTGCTGTTCCTCCCATCCCAGTGTCAGACTGTGTGGCCATGTCCCCCAGGAGGGATGAGCCAGCAGCAGCAGGAGCACTTCACCTGGCTTACAATCAGCCTTGGCATCTCCATGGCAACTCCAGCAGATGCTGTATCCCTAATGGCTCCCAAGGAACTGCCACACTCACACGCAGCAGTTGCAATCAACTTCTTGGTCATCTCCAAGGGGGCAAGAGGACAATGCAGAAGAAATTAATAAGAGGCACTGAAACCACTTTGAACAGTGTAATTGCCTCAACAATTCCTCTGGATTACAATTAGTCTGTTCCTTAAAATGCACAATATTTCTTGTGTCTCTCACCTTTTTTCTGCTGCTGATGCTCACTGCTGCCCTGTGCATGTCCACGGAGGAGGCTGAAGGGGACTGAGTGGGATGTGCCATGCTCAGATGGGGTTACTGTACCAGGATGAGGTTTCACCATCAGGACATGACAGATCCCAAATGCAAGTATGGAAAATCCAACATCGTTACTCTAATGCACCTTTCAGCTTCAGCATGTCAGGGAGAGAAGTGTCTGAAAACCTGCTGGAGAGTTTTTGCAGTAAAAACACTAAAACAAGTCTCATTGTAAGACATAAAAGAGTCCTGACTTAAATTCTAGATCAAAGGCTCAGTCTTGCACCACAAATCCCCAAACTTCATCTTTCCTGCAGTCTTCCGCAAGTGGATGATTATACTGCAGCAAGCCCTGAGGGATTTTATCTTTTCAGCTAAGTGAAAAGTGTATTTTTTTTTCATGCAAAGCTGCTGGGCAGCTCTCCCCAGCGGCCACACTGACATAGGAGTTTGCACCCCAGTATTGGGGCTGGAATACACCTGACACCACCCAGGCACCCCCAAGTGATGTCCCCCCTCACTGCTGGGGTGCATCCCTGAGGATCACTGGGCAGGATTTAGCTGTCCATCACTACTCAGGAGCCAAAAGGCATTTCTGTCTCATGGCTCACATCTTATTCACCCCCAGGCTCTGTGGTGGGAGTTCTCCCCTCCAGCCCCTCCAGCTCCATACATCAGGATTTCAGGGAAAGCAAATAACACTGGTTTTAGGGTTAACATATTTGCATTCATATTCCAAGCCTTGCTTTCCCATCTATAACTCATTTTCCAGCATCTTCAAGCAAATTTCACACTGTTTGAAAAATGTCAAGAGTTTAATCTGATATGTGGGATACTTACTGATGCCACTAGGGAGGGAGATGATCGTATCTTCCACTTCCCATCATGTTTCTTGCAGGAGTGAAAACACATCAGGAGAATTCACTGGGTTTCACTATACTTGGTACATGCAAATGAACACAAATCAAATTCTCTGAGGAGCACAGACAAATAACTTTGCATATAAGAGACCCAAGCTTATGTGACTGAAAGCTGATCTGTTTTTTCCAGTTCCATTAGATGGTCTGAGGGAATGTGGCTTTGCCAAGGAGCCTTGCCATGGCTGTGACCTGCATCAGAGAGCAGGACCTGAAGCCTAAGACCAGCCTCCTGCAAGCCTCATGCTTGGCTTCAACTGGATTAAGAGCAGAATAAAGACAGCAGGAAAAAGATGAAAACTCTGATGAATGCATCAATACTGGGATTTTTTTTCAGATTAGTGTATTCCCTGCAATATCAGCAGGAAAAGATTCCTTCAAATCTGCAAGAATTCCAGAAAGGGCTTCCACACGCAGCAGAGAAGTCAGTGGCAATCTTGTGCCTCAAAACAAGCAGAAGAAAGCAAGCAGAAATGTTCTTTCTGTTCTGGATTGGTTTGAAACCCAGAGTTTAAAACGAAGTGGCTGCAGACTGGAAGTTAATGGTTTGCAGAGCTGTGGTGGGGCTGGGGCTCCTGGGGGGTCTCAGTGAGGGGGTGGCAGGGCTGGTTTGAGCATACTTGCCCTGTGTTCTGGGCATGGTTACCGGATGAGCAGCCAGTCCACAGAGCCATGCAGGAGAGTTTGTGCCATGAGGGCTTTGTGCCATGAAAACAGCTGAAGGATCTCAGTATGCCCAGTGCCAGGGGGAGCATGGATATGCTGCAGGCTGGAGCTCCAGCTGCTCACACTGTGCTCAGGCAGCCGAGCTTACACCACTTCACATCCCAGCAGAATGAAATGGCTCCAGTTAAGCCCTTTGCTGTGGGAAGTCCTTTTCTCTACTGAGAAAATAAATGCTCTATTTTGAACCTTGGGATGTGGCAAGCAGAGAGATTGATTCAGTATTTGAGTTTTGGTCCTAGCCTGACCACCTGCAAACCCAGGGTAAGGCAGGAGGCAGAGACAGGAATCAGTACCAAATGGTGGGAAGGACACCCACCACTGGATGAAGAGGACCAGGCATGTCAAATGTCACCCAGCCTGGCCAATCCAATACCCACATTGCTGCTGGTGGCCCTCGTGGACCTGTGGATTAAATTCAGCTATCACTAAAGCATGGCATTACACTGATACCCAAATATCAATCAGAACTATTGACTTCAGTAAATTTTCCTCTGAGCCTATAACTGTAATTTAATTTTGCCCAGACCAAATTAGAAAAAGCAGGCTGCATGAAAGCAATATTCTTAAGGCTTCATTTCAGAAAGACATTTGGATCTCAGAAATAGGACTTGAAGTGTTTGTAGTGAGGAATATGCTTAATTAGATTCATGTCTGAGAAGTCCCCAGCTGTTCTGCAGACAAACAGATATATCTGAAATTTCTTCCAGCTCTATGGAGACACAGAGATTGGCTCCTCTCCCTGTTGCCCCAGTCTGAGAGATTTGCGTATATGATTATTAACTGGTGCTGTTTCAGACAATACAAGATGCTACACAATCTCTGAGCACAGAGCAAATATTCCAGCTTTTTTTTTGTTATTACTTCTACCCTGTTCACTCCAGCATCTAAAATATTCTTTGCTATTTTTTTTCCATGTGAAAGGCTTTCTGGAAGTTGGACATAACATACATTCATTATGAAATGAAAATACCTCATGTGTTCAGGATGGAAAAAAAATCCCTGGCTTTCAAGAAAGCTTTGTGAGCTTATTAAAAACAAGAGCGCTCACTATGCGTGTTATTCTGCCAAATGAAAAATTCCCTCCTTGCTTCTTAGGCTTGTAAGCTGCTTTGTGTGCTCAAGACATCTTTTTCCAGCATCCAGCACATTTTCATCATTAGTCCAACTTGGAACAAAATATTAGCTGCCTTGTATCAACAGAGGGGACTGCAGGGCAGCCACACCTTGGCTCCATCTTCATTGGAAACCGATTCTGGAAAAGTCACCAGTGACAATGCCCACCCGGCCCTCAGACTTTGGGAGCAGACCCCCGTGCCACAGGGAACCTTCATTCCCAAACCATGCACCTGGGGAGAAGCTGAAACAGGAATCGTGTGCCAAAACCACAGCAGGCCATAAACACCACAGCTCGAGAAGAAGCAAGCTGTGACTGCCTCCAAAATCCACATCCCTGGGGCACTGCGTCAAGTCCAACCACACAGGGAAAGATGCAGTCTGGGAGCTTCAGTTCCAGATGCAATTTCCAGGCCCACCTCACCAGCCTGGGCACCCTCCCCTTCTCTTCCTTGTCTCCCCATTACTCACCCTAGCCCTTTTTTTAGGGGTCCCAGCCCCACTCCTGGCTAATGCTTTGAGACAAATCCGCGGTGCAGGGTGGGGGTTGGTGAATGTTCAGGTTGGTCCTCCACTGCCTTCTTTCCTCTAATTTCTTCTGCCACCGCTTGTACTTCCCCACAGCCCATCCAACAATCCAGGCTGGGCTGGGAAGAGGTGTGAATAGACACTGTCAAATCAAGCAACCAGCCACTGCCTATGGAGGAGTCCAGCCGGGCATCCTGGCACAACCAGCTGCCATGCTGCTAGGTACAGACCTAAGCAGGGGGCACTTTGGAAATGGAGCTCTTACCAAGGTTGTAGCAAGGAGCTGGGGCTGGATACACAGCAGATCATGGGGACAGGAGAACATCAAACACGAGTGATCCTCAGGAAAAGGAGGTTAACCCCTTACTGCCAAAGGTACCCACAAGGGGATGTCTCTAGTGAGGTATGTCAGACAAGGAATATTGCCTCAAACCCTGCTCTAGCTGGGCTGGATCTCACAGTGAGCAATACACAGTGCAAGGATCAGACTGACAAAGTGCATCCATGCAGATCACCTCCAGCAGCCAGTGGAAAAAGTCAAGGAACTCGCACAGAAATTCACCCCACGTGACTGCAAAACTCTGCATTTCATCTGACTAAGGATGAGATGAGTAACACCGAATTCAAGGATGAACAAACATTTCAGGAGCATTGAAGAGCTGCTCTCAGTAACCAGCAGCAGCATTCATTATCCCATAGCCACCTGAAATGGGAGCTCTCAGTCTCCCTTGCCACACTACAAGCCAAGTCAGTGGTGGCATTTGAGCCACTGGTCAGTGGTGCCATTTGGGTGGGTGGGTTGGTAATTTGGGACTATTCAGTATTGAATCACTCATAGCTCATGTGCTATGGCAGATCACACTCTCTCTGCAAGATCACTCTTTCCCCTAGTTCTTCATTCCCATTTATCTTACAAACAATTAAGACTGTTTAGGAAGATACTCAGTTTGGACTTTGAAGCTTTTTTCTCTGATCTGTGTTTTTTCCTTAAAATATAACTTCAAATATTGTAGCATTCTGGATGTTTTCTGCGTCAGTAACAAGCTGCTAATTGTAATTGGTTTTATCATGGTGTAAATTCAAAAATCTGCTCTGAATGCATTCCTTTGAATTTAGTTAAAAGGTACTTTTTGAGCTGACAATCACTTTGACTGTAGCTTGTGAGAAAGAATCAAATGTTAAACTTACGGGAAAAGCTCATTTTACTGCAGGGCTGAGAATCCACTGTCTCAGAGCTCACTGGCATTGAGAGGTGCTAGTGAGAGCCAGAGCAAATATTTCTCTGGGCTTCCACTTTCAAGCAGTATGTTTTAGATTACACTTAAGTGGATTCGGGAGAGGAAACTGGGGGTGGTGGGTGGAAAGGATGCGAGTAGGTAAGAATGAAAGGAGGCAGCACATGGAAAATTGGAAGGAAACAATCAACTAAAGAAAGAAAAAAGATGCACAGAAAGGGTGAGGAGGTACTGGCAGGACTGAGCATAGATCATACAGAAAGCTCAGAGTTATATAGACTGAATAGATAAGGATTATAAGGAAATGTATAAGGATAATGTATTAAAGGATTGCTGCTGGGCACTTCAAAAATTGCTATGAGTCAGTAGAGGTGGGATGGAGAAAACAGGAAAAGGGGAATGAGTGAGAGGAAAATACCATGATGATAATAACATTAAAAGGTATTGAAATATATATTGAACAATATACTGTTCAAAATATTCAAAATTATTTTCCTGTTTGGACAACTGTGCAAGAAGAGAGTGGCATCCTGTGCCCAGGAGGGAGGATGTGGCCAGGCAAAGGCTGTGCCCAGTGGGGAGCTGCTGTCGGGGGTGGGGGGCAGAAGCCAGCCAGGGCTCAGGCTCTGCATAAACCAGCACCACACATGGCACAAACCTGCTGTGCCCACCCTCCTCTTCCATCCTACCAGGAACCAAACCTGGCTCCACTGCACTGTGGGGAATTCCTGTTGGGCAGTGGGCTACCTTGCACCAGGCAAAGCTAATCCTTTGTGTGAGTCCTTCTGTGGACAATTTGTCCTCTTCCACCAGCCAGAATATGCATCTCCTTTAGAGGATGGGATGTCTCTGCCCTCCAGATCATTCCCATAGCAATAGGCAGGATGAAATATATATTACAGCAACCTGCAGAACCCAGATAGTGCTAGTGGGATATGGAGAAGCTATCAAAATAAAAATTTGTATTAAACATGAACTTCTGCAGTCAGATTCTCAGATGGGCAAGAGCAATGGCTGCTTTGCAAAACAGCAGCTGAGGGCAAGGCTGCCTCTAACTCTGGGGATAATTGTCATGGAAACTACAAGTAAAGTAGCACAAAACACAAGTAGATGTGAAAAAGGTAGCAGAAAGTAGCTGCTCTGGAATATTTCTTTGCAAAGGTTCTAGACATTAAAAGGCAACTGAATAAACAGCTTAGTACTTTTAGATGTTCTTGGAAAATGGATTTTAAAGGGCAAAATGGGGCAAACCACAAAACTGTGGCTCAGGGAACACTCCAGGAGAAAAAAAATCTCTGAGAGAAAAATAAGTGCAAGTAAGACTCCTACAAGACTTATAATACACATACCTACAGATGTACAGACAGACAGATAAACTAATGCATATGTGCGTGATTCCATAGAGCACAGAGTGCATATTTTTAACTACACAGAGTGTGCATACATATATAGGTGTATACACAAGATATATACACTACCGGAAAAGAAATACTGAAAAGTAAAGGCAGCACAAATCAAATCCTTCCTGCATCCAACTGAAGATGAGAGGGTTTCTCAGAGGTTAACTTGACTGAAGTCCAAGGCCTTGAGCAGGAAAGCAAGTTGTTTGATGAGTTGGACCAGTGTCTAAATGGCATCTGCCCAAGGATGGCTGCGACCAGAAAACACACAGAGCGAGTGAGATCCAGCACCTAACAGCAGAATGGATTTGTGCCAGAGAGCCTCCAGCCAACAGGGAGGCAGTCGGCAATTCCCAGCCAGCAGAGATGGCCACAAACCAGAAGACCCTCGTCTCTGCTCAAAAAAGCGGCAAACTGCATTTCACAAAGTGCCTTTTCCTTGCTCCAAGGAACACCTTCCCATGCCAGACAGACAGTGGCACATCCAGGGACATTCCTCCAGCCAAAATTGCCGGTACAAGGAGCTGCAAGCACAGGGGAAGGAGCAGGGGTGTCAGTCCAGAAAGGGGAGCAGCAGGTACAACCTCCATGTAATGGTGCTGGGAATGACAGGGCAGGATTCAGCGTGAACACGGCGGCAAGCAGGTGAGATGTGGAGGTACTGTCATGCAGGTCACGCTAGGAAAACATTAAAGGATGGTTTATGCACTTGGAGAGGAATGAATTGTGTTTGTGAGAAACAAGCTCACTGAATTGAAAATTTTAACAGTTTATTAACAGACAATAGGGGACAAATAATAAAAATTATCCAACAAAGCAGAGGGGTACAGCGCTGGGCACGCAGCTGCAGACACGGTACGGCCAGCGGCATGTCTTCTAACAGGTTGTTACATTTTTTATAACAGTGATCATTACCATAGCTCCTCCCTAATGCCACCCCCTTAGATCACTCTTACCGGCTCATTGTCCTAGCACCGCCTTCTTGGATCACTTTGCCAGGAAAATTAATTCACAAACACCAGAGGTTTATGTCCAAAAAGGAGACAGAGTCCTTTTACTTTATTCGAATAAAGGGAGAGGCCATGGGGCATTCCCCTGGGGTCTCTCAAATTTTTGGAGGGCACAGCCTCCTTTTTTATCCTAATTTCCCGGCCGCATTTCCCTCTCTCTTTCCCCGTTTGCTGAGGTACTTGAGTGGTACAGACTTCCCGGAACAGCCTAGTACCTAAGGTTCCCTTCTAGTGTATAACCCCCCCCTTGATTTCATAGTTCCAGGAATTCATAGTTTTTGCTATGGTTTCTTTCATCTTTCAATACACAAATTCGTCTACCAGTAGACGTAGATTTGTAAGGACAAATCTCTTGCATTCCATTCATCAATCGGTGGAATCCTTCTCATTGTTTCTCTTATATTTCAGTGTTGGTCTTATCTACTGTAGGCCCACAGCTGGTTTGTAAAGACAAAACCTTCATTCCTTTTAACTTCTACTGGCTCTGTTGTCCAATGGTAGCGCTCCCTCCGCCCTGTTAGGTTACTAATCAAGGCTCAACCCCCAACTACCCTGGTAACAGTGAAAACACTCCCTTTAACAATTAGCAAAACCACATAATACAGGAACATCACAACATACACAAGGACCCATTTCTATAAGATAATTACGAAAGCCAACCCCTATAAACTGCATCTATAACATGTTGTAACAGGGAAAAGTGTTAGCTGGAACATGCGAGAAGCAGCAGAATACACGTTATATCACTCAGCAGCACTTGCTGCTGGCTGGGGCCAAGATAATCCCACCCCAGCTCTTGTGCCACGCTGGAATAAACAGTGAATTAACCAGGAATACTCCTGCGACAGCAAATTGCAGATATGCCCTAGTAAGTACCGAGCAGTGTGTCTCAGCAGGCAAGACGAAAAGAGTTCAAGGTGAGTACCAGAGGTGTTCTGGCATTACAGCAGGTTCATGTGAGTTCTGGGAGGATTTTAGAAGTTGGTGTTGGGAGTTAGGATTTTTCCTTTTGTTTCTTTCTCTCATGGAATTTCTCCCATTTGTTGCTAAGAGACAATAACGACCGGTACTTGAGAGAGACAAAAGATGGAGCCGAGGGGGAGGAGTGTAGCTGAGGGACATTCTCTTGGGGAGAGCAGAGATACCGTGAGATTTTGGACTGGGGGGATGGGGCTGGGCGCAATTCCTAACTCTCTCTCGCTCTCGGCATCGGAGGAGGACGGCCGAGCTGTTGCTTACTGCAGGGAGCATTCACTGCCACCGCCGGAGCCCAGCCCTGGACTGCTTCTTCCTTACTGTGGGTGAGCCCTTGCTCGTAAGACCAGCTGTTGCACTGGGACCTTATTAACAACCGATCTGACTGGAAAGAACCCTCACCATCTATTCAGGTGCCTCAGGGGAAAAAAACCCCGACCCCTTCCCAGAGGGCGCATCTCCCCGGCTGCGTGCAGCAGCTGGTACGGAGAAGCCTGGTTGTCGCTGCCAAGCCCCGCTGCTTTCTGCCGCTGCCTCAGGCTTTTTCGCTACACTCTAATTCAGCACCCGGTGTCCACCCGACCCCCGAGGCTCCAGATAAGGCTGCGGAGTTTTTTGTTACATTTTGTTTGCCACACTGGGGGGTGTGCCTGGCTCTGCCGTCCCAGCCACCACTCTGAGGCTTCCTGCTGCAGCCCATTTTTCCATCTTCTCCGCCAGCTGCGTCCGCCATTACCAGGTGAGAGAGACTGGTGAGCTCGCGCCACAGCGGCCCCTGCAGGAGCGGGGGAGCCATCGCAGCCACCCTGCCCGGCCGGGAGCCGCCAGCGCCCCTGCCGGCTGTGCCCGTCACTGCAGCCAAGGGGAAAGCGCCTGCGGCCGAGAGAGGGCTGTCACTGGGTTCTGGCTCTGTCTGCTGCTGCTGCCATAGTTATTGTTGTTTGTTTGCCTTGTTATACGTATATAGATATGTATATATATACACACACTAGTAAAGAACTGTTATTCCTTTTCCCATATCTTTGCCTGAAAGACCCTTAATTTCAAAGTTACAGTAAGTCAGAGGGAAGGGGGTCATATTTTCCATTCCAAGGGAGGTTCCTGCCTTCCTTGGTAGACACCTGTCTTTCAAACCCAGACAGTTGGTCATATCCACACCATGTAAAATATAATGATCAGTAACTCAAATGACACCCCAAAAGGAGCCAACAGCAGAAGAACCATTTCATTCACCAGAGGTGATTGCTACTCCCAAGTGCAAGGAACCAGGAAAAAACAAAGGTCCCAAGAGCAAAAGATAAGATGGGGAAGGTCAAGGGAGAGGTGAAAGGAAAATGGAAATTGAGAGAAAAGTAACTCTAGCTGAGAGACAATTCTAATCAGCTGCAAGGGGAGAGAGAGTTCAGGGCAGCCCCAGCTGCAGAGCAGTGTGCCATGGGGACAGAAGGAAAACTGCCACAGCAGCAGAGGCTGGATGCTGCAGCCAGTCAGGGCTTTACAGGGCACTAACCAGGTATTTATGAAATACCATGGAGGCACAGGTTTCTTTACTTCTGAGAGGTTACAACATAGACACCAAAAGGAGTTAATTGCTTGGGGTTTTTTTACTCAGTAATGTGAAATTACAGCTCAGGAAGATTAAATGTGCAACCAGAAGTCACCTACATTGATGTAATGCCACTAATAACAGTAGCATTTATAGAGGGCTAAATTACACTTTCCTTGCTTAAGGCCTTTCTCTCTGACCTTTGAAGGTTTGATCTTGAGATGTGATGTAAATCATCTGGAGAGTTTTCTTCACCTTTACCGGGTGAAGGATATTCCTACTCTGTGAAAGCAAAGTTAGTCTTGCAAATAAAAGAAAGAAATATACTGGAGGTACTTATCTTTCAGGGCACCTGAGTTCTCTGCTTCCCAAAGTCACTCAGGCACCTCTGTGCAATGGCAAAACTCTTTCCATCAGCTGAGGAGGATCCTCTCGCACTGCACAGAGATGGACTCTCAGTTCCAGATGGTTTGCATTTTCTGCTCACTTATTAAAACCAACATAAAACCCCCTAAAGTAACAATCCGGCTATTTTCACCAAAACTGAAGTTTCTCAGGCTAGCAACTTGCCCATTAGTAAAAGCAAAACATTCCAGGAGATCAGTGCCCGGGCACAAGGGCACAGCACTGTGTGTACCCTGAAATCTCAGTCACTCTGGGACTCAAAGTGCACTCAGGAGAAGGAAACAAGAGCACCTTCCTCAGTTAAATTGGTGTTCAAGCCAATGGGCATATAGCAGGTGCTCTCCAGGTATCCCAACAGTCTGCAAAAACAGCCAGAGCTAAATTCCCACATATTTGAGAGAAATGCCTTGCCCTGTGAACTTACCAGGATGTTCAGACTGTGGTCACTTCAACACTGGGTTTATTTTAGAAGACAACACAATATTAAATCATCACACTATTGTTTGTGTCAAACACCATTTGCCTTAATTAATAAACGTGTACCTGGTTTGCTATGAGATCTCAATAGAAGTTACACAGTGCTTCTCAGCCAAGTGCTTTTCCTTGCATGATGTGAAAATCACTTGTGTTATAAAGAGCGAAAAAAAACCCAAACAAAAAAACCCCAGGCTGTGTGTTGGAAAAGAAGCTGTGGAAAATACATCAATATTGGCAATTACCATGGCAGCTGCTGCTGGGTGAGTAGTCAGGGATGAAGGCTGCTTTTCCATGGATCCCATACCTCTCCTCCCCACTCGGCTCCATCCCCACTACGGTGAGACTCCCAGCTCTTCCTTCCTCTGCTCCTCACTCCTATATATTTCCCATCCCTCCATGCACTCTGCAATGGCCACACAGCAGTCCTTACTGCTGGCCAGATTCCCTGAGTGAAAGGCACAGGAATACACACTGCAGGGCAGGATGGTGTGGGTTAGCCAGAATGGCTAATTCTGCCAGTTTGGATCTGCCCTCCCTGATCTCACGTAACTTCAAGGAACTGGACATTACTAAGAGCTCATGACATCTATCAGATTCGGTTCAAACTGACCAAGGAGTTCAAAAGCATTAGAGCACAGAAACACAGGCTGATGGCAGAGGGTGTAATTGTATGAGACTATTGCTTAAGAAAAAGAGGCTTAAAAAATCCTCAAAGGACAAAAGTCACTGGAACCGCAGAGAAGCCTGACAAGGCTGAGCTAAGGAGGAAGAAAATGGAGTAACTTCCAAGAGGACAAAGATTTCAAATTCCTTGTTCTTCATTTCAGATTATCTCTGTAAACTGATAACTAACACATCAACCCACCAACAACCTGAGGATTTAAATAAGCTTTTTGCCACCAGCACATGTAAGCCCAAATGAATTCCAAACAGATGGTTTGTTTAAAGATCACATTATATGTACTACAGTCAATATCCACAATATGCCAGGGCTGCTGCAGGAAAAATATATCATTTTAGGCATGTAAAACCCCTCCAGTTTGGACAGAGACTGGGCAAGAGTAATCAGCGCTTCTTAAAGTCTTAGAAATGTAGTGAAAGGGCTGAAGTGTGTGTAATTACCAGTGAGAGGCATTGCAGCAAAGCAGATAAAGTTAATTACACAGTACAGGAGCGTTTTCAGTTGATGTGGTAGTAATCATAGACAACAGAGAAGTGCCCAACAGAAGGATCCATATACAATAAAAGCAATCATGGGGTGAAAGAGTACAGCACAAATTACCTAAGAAACAAAGGCAGACACAGACACACAGCTGGAGCTGTCAAATCTTAATGAGGATTTGTGGATTTCTTGTGCAATAAGGATACCTTAAACAGCAGCACACCTTACCCTGTGCATAGCACCCCCCTAGAACTCACATCAGTCTGGAGAAGGTATCAATATTTGTGCTCCCATGCGGGCCAGATCCAGCACCAGCCTGTGATAATACTGACACCATTTATCATGGGAAACACTGGGTGCTGTTGCTGCACATGAAACAAATATATCAGTGGGTTGGTCTAGAGTATTTGTTTTCTGAAACTAAATCGATACTTACGAGAAAAGACACAACAAACAGACCTTATTTTGATTTCAGACTCATAGGCTACCATCTCCCATGGACCCTCCAAGGTCCCTTTCTGCTTGTAACAGGTGAGCTGGAACAGAGGATCTGAAACAAAAGGCTCAAGCATAAAACATTTGTGTGTGTGTATATTTGCACATCTCCATAAATGTCATTTCAGTGTCTCTTGGTTTGATGATGGGACAGACACTGAGCAGGATTTCACTTCCCTGTGCTGGCAGCGCTCTCTCCCACTCCACATTACAGCCCTTCCACCCAGGAGCTGTCACTTGCTGCATGTCTTCATGGCACCAAATCGCCTGGGTTCTCACCTGTTCAGAAAGAGCTTCTCTCCTGAGATTTCCTGAGGCAATACTGTTAAATACATCCAGCCTCAGGCAGCAGTATGCCATCACCCTTCCCTGCACCCAGGGCCGCCAGAGGTGTGGAGCAAAGGAAGAGGCTCCTCCACTGGCCCTACCTGTCCATTTGATTTCTCATGGCCATTACACATTAATAGCTTTTCAGATCTCTAAGTAATGCTGCAGTTTCATCCCTTCTTCCCAGAGTAATAAACTCCCCTAACGTGCCTTTTTGCTGGAACACCCTGACTCTAATGCTGCAAAAGACTTGATTTGGGCACTATGTAAAACGTTGTCCTTCCAAACAAGGATTTATTGATTTGAAAATATGCAAGGGCATAAATGATATTAATTGCTGTGAAACAAATACCTGGCTGATCAAATGCAATTAGCAACACAGAAAGGATGACAAAAGAATATCACGAAGGTCAAGAAATCCCACTCTAGGGCAGAAATCCCTCTCAAAGGGCATTTTCTAGCTATTCTTACGCTGGTGCCAGGGCTTGTCTAACACCAGCCAGCCCGTGGAGCTGCACTAGCGGAGGGCTCGACCCTGTGCTTTTCACTCCTTGCTGACACAGACTGTAGTTTCTGAGAGCCAGACTTCCTGAGACAAAAGCCATACCTATGCCAACAATAATTACCGAGGAAAACAGGCAACTTCTAGGAGCTTATTCAGAAGAAATCAATGCCTAACACTTGTATGCTTATACAGTGCCACTGTGAGTATTGCTGTCAACACTTTCACTACTGAAGGGCGAAGAATGAAGCCAGATGTGATCCAAGTGCCATCTTTTCCCAAGTTCAGTTAAACCAGCCCTGCAAATGACACAAATGCACCGGCCTTGAAGATGTCTGAGGATGACAGCAAGGTATGAAAGCGTAATTGGTATTGCTGAGGTGAGCCTGCACCTCACAGCGTTGTGGCTGTGCACAAAGAGCTCTTCATTACAGCACGGACAGGTCAAACAGCTCCCAGGGCCCTTCATGCCTTCTGGACTGGGAATTAAAGTCACCCAGCAGCACTTGGGTCCAGTCCTGGGTCCTGCTGCAGATCCTGACCTGCTGGCAGAGGATACTTACAGTGCCAGGGTGGTCCCTGTCTCTGAAGCCTGGGAGAGCCAGGTAGGGTTGCAGGACCTCCTTGGAGAGGAAAGGGGAGCACTCTGTGACCTGCTGCTGGAAAGTGCCACATAGCCTGAGTGATGGGAGCTTTTCTGTTTGTGGGCTGGGAGAAAGGAGCCCCTGCACTCAGCAGGGCTGGACAAGCAGAGGGATCAGTGAGAGACATGGTCCCTGGCTCCCTTGATGGCACTGGCAAGCAAAATACTCGGCTCCTGACACTGCCATAACAGGTATGTTATATATCTCTGCCAGCAGCAAAGTGGTGTCTGGCTGGACACAGGGGTCTGGAAACCAGGCAGTGGCTGGGGAGGGGACACAGCAGGTTTTGGGTGGTCTGTGCCCCTGCAGAAGGCTGGCAGTCCCCAAAGATTTCAGTCAACGTTCAGCGATAGCAGGGCTTCACTTGGCACCCTGAGGGGGAAAAACAGCCCAGCAAAGCAAACACTCAGAAGGCAGAGACACCACGCAGTTACTGCTCTGAAACACTGGCACCTTGTGGCAGCTCAGCCCCAGCCGGACATACTGTGTCTGACTGTCCTGCTGGACATCAGGGTGGCCTGGGCACAACTCCAAGAGCCAGGACACAAGCAGGAGCAACGGCACACAGACACATAGAAAGCCACCTTGCTCTGGGTAGCATTTAGTAACTAACAGCTGTTACTGGGGAGGGAGCGGATCTGGAAATCTGTAGTTGCACTTCCAGCCCTGTTTGTGGCCTCCCACGGCTGCAAAAATGATAGTGAGGAGGGTAGCATTACTTGGGATGCCCATGATCACTGTCTGGGGCACTGACCATACAAGGTGTGTTCACCCAGGAACTGCAAGGAGTAAACAAACCTCTTGATGCGTGTGAGTATCACCAGGGGAGTGCAGAGTCTGGACTCCCACCTGCAGCACATCCATACTGTCACTGTTCAAGAGTTACCAGGGGCCATCACAGGGCTCCTCACTGCCCTGATGCATCTTGTAAGGAAGGAAACAATCACTGAGATCCATTTTGGAAAAAAAAATTCATTTGGATCCTTTTGAATGCTGTAAGACCACATTAAATTATGGTCACCACAAAGCCTTATTTCTTCATATAAATATTTGAGATATAAGTATTCTCCCTGAATTTTTTTTCACATTTAGTAGTGAATATCACATGTGTGTAGCCAGCTCCTTTTCTCCCTGTTACTGCTGAAATACACATAAATATGAAAATATGGGCAAATATTTACAGGCAATAAATGCTGGGTGAGGTAATTAACTAGTGTTTCATATGGTTACAAACCAAACCACGACATTTCAGCAATAACTTAACCCAGGAAAATTAAAACTCAGTTCCCTTACTCTTCTCACACCTAGCAACATATTTTTTAGCCAATTAAAAAGTGGCAAATCCAGAAATGGGAGAATGAAGAAATTTTTCTCCCACAGTACATAATGAATCTGTGGCTTTTAGTGCCACAATGAGCTGAGGATACCAAACCCCCAAGGCTGACAGGGTGTGGGTGTTTCTATGGACAGTGAGAATGGCCAGAACTACAGTGGTTACGAATGATGTGAGTTTTGGAAGAGGGAAAACCTCCAGCTGTGGCTGCAAACCAATCTTTATTAGGGATTAGGAAAAGAGCTATGGTGACAGCCAGGTTATCTGCTTACAAAGGAGCTACACATACTTTCCACCTTCCACCCGTTGCTGGAGGGACTGTCTGCAGTTACTGTATGTTGGAGCTGGTTCAATTTTTTTCATCTTCAATTTTTGTGAGCTAATCCCAGCTCAGCCACTCACACAAGCAACATTCACCCGTGTGTGCAATGTCTGAGCACCTGGAACATCAGCCTTACTTAGAAGAAAAAAACCACAGCCGTCTTTTTCTTCCCAAACAAGGCATGCAAAGAATAAACAGCATTCCTTAGCTCCAGAGCACACTGCCTAAGGAATAGAGCTAGGGACAAGAGTAAAAAAAAACATGCAAGAGGCCTAAAAGTGTCTGTCATAAATAAAACTAATTAATAGGCCTCTGAACAAATGCAAAGGCCAACAGGCAAATAACATAAACATTACTGCAAAAGATCTGTGTGCTGTTCCCTAAAAGCATCAAAGCCATTGCTCCTTGTGCAATCAATACAAAAGTGACTGCAACTCAGAAAGAGAAAAAGAAGACAAAGGGAAAAAATGACTGCTCCTAAAGAAACAAAGGAACTACCCAACTTAAAACACAGTTTCTCCTTTATTTTATTCTAAAATACTATAACTATAAGCCAATAAATGAAGGGGGAAAAAAGTCAGAATCAATGTAAAAAAATACTAGCACTTATCAAAAACACAGCAGGCAACTGTTTCTTCCAGTGATCTCCTAAATAATTCATGCTCAATATACAGAAGCCAATCTTGGGAATACACAGTGCCAAAACAGTCAAGGGAACCATTTCTCCTGTCACCCCGATGCAAAGCACAACTCCAAAATAGAGGCACCAGCCAAAAGCGTTGTACTTAAACCCCAGTTCCAACAAATAACACCGAAATGTGTCTGGAGGAGCTCAGCTGCACAGCAAGCGTGGCCCAGGAGGTTGGGTGGGATCCTGCATCCCACAAGATAGCCCTGGGCACCAAAAATGCCCTTTGCAGGAGCCAAGCACCCTGTGCCTGCACCACCACCCAGCTGTGTTCCACTCCAAAAGCACCAACGATGTTTTTATCTTATTGCCAACTTCCAAGGGAATACAGTGGCTGATGTACAGAGTGTTGTAAAGAATAAAAAAAGGGGTTGACTTCAGGTATCACCTGGGGATGAACCTCAACAACTCGAGACACAGGGCCTATGGAGGCACAGGCGATGCCCCATCTGTAACACGTGGCACAGACAATTTGTGGGTAGCCCTGGTGAGGAGGGAGAGCGTGGCAGAACCAGGGCCAGTGGGGTGGGGTGACACATGGGGACCACCCAACCCTTCTACCACCATCTTCACTCGACATTCCCAAGGGAGGGAACATGTTCCAGCACTGGCAGTGTTTGCTGTGTGAGGTCAGGAAAGACAAAATCAAAGATATTTAATAAACAGAGGGAGAAATATCAAGAAAAGCATGGGAATGAGAAGTAGATGAACACAGGCCAGAGTCAGGTATGACTTCCCCACCATCCTGGATGAGATACAACCAAAACCAGGGCTGTTTAGGCCCTTTATTTGCCTTCTACTTGTTTTGTGCCGCAAGCTCTGGTGTAACACATTCCAGCTCCTTTCTGAAACTAAAACGGCTACAAACCCACTTTTTCCTGTGACCCCTTCTAGGTCTGTGTCCCTCCCCTGTGCCCAAACAGCAGACAGGCCCTTGTGAACAGCCCCTTCCTANTTCCGCCCGTCGCGGCTGAGTCACTGCCCCGCGCCGCCCTCCCGCCGCCGAGAGCCGCCCGTCCTGCCGAGCCCCGGCCCCGCGTCCCCCGTCCCTCCGNTGTCTGTCAGTGTCTGCAGGGAGACTGCCAAGAAGATGAACCAGGCTCTGCTCTGTGGTGCCAAGCAATAGGGCAAGAGACTATGAGCACAAACTGATGCTCAGGAAGTTCCACCTGAAGGTGAGGAAAAACCTTCCTGTGCAGTGACCGTGCACAGGAACAGACTGTCCGTCCAGAGAGGCTGTGGAGTCTTCACTAGAAATATTCCAGAATCATCTGAACACGACCCTGCACCATGTGCTCTGGGATCACAGAATCATTTTGGTTGGAAGGGGATTTTGAAGATCACCCAGTTCCAACCCCCCTGCCATGGGCAGGGACACCTTCCACTAGACCAGGAGCCCCTTCCAACCTGGCTTTGGACACTTCCAGGAATGGGGTAGCCACTTTCCCTGGGCAGCCTGCGACTGTGACTCTGTGATTTTGTGACCGTTTCTGTGTTTGTGCCGCCATGTTGCCGTGCCTGCGGCCGGACCCGTTCCCGCCGTCCTCCAGCGCCCCCTTCCNGCATCGCCCAGCTCCGCTTCTTGCTCAGCCTGCGGCCCCGCGCGCCCGACCCCGTCGCGCGCGACGAGCTGATGGCGGCGGTGCGGCTGCACAGTGAGTGGGGCCTGGGGGAGGCTGTGTGGGGGGGGGGTCTGTCTGTCTGTCCGTCCGCCGGCCCCCGCCTCCGACCGCGTGTCTGTCGGGCAGCCGTGTGACTGTCTGTGGTCATCGATCCCCGGGCAGGGGGTTATGTACACGTCCCCCCGCAGTTCGGCATCGCTCTGACCCCGGGACTGACTCCCCCGGGGCATGGACAGCTGGAGAGCGGCGGCGCAGGGCGACGGTGGGACGTACCGGTGCCCTGCCCTGTCCCCAGCTCCGACCACTCCTGCATCGTACTGGGGTTGTAAGAGCTGTAAGCTGGGCACCACGGGCTGCTGTGCTCACGGTGGGATAAAGAGAATCACAGAACATCCTGAGCTGGAAGGGACCCACAAGGATCATCAAAGCCCAACTCTTGGTCCTGCACAGGACACTCCCAACAATCCCAGTCTGCCTGAGAGCATTGTCCAAGTGCTCCATGAGCTCTGTCAGGCTGGTGCTGGTGACCTCTGCCTTGGGGAGCCTGTTCAGTGCCTGACCACCCTCTGGGGAATGAATATCCAACCTGATATCCAACCTAAACCTCCCCTGACACAGCTCCATGCTGTTTACTCGGGTCCTGTCACTGATTTCCAGAGAGCAGAGATCAGCACCTGACCCTCCACTTTGTCTCATGAGGAAGTTTTAGACAGCTTTGAGGTCTCCCCTCAGTCTCCTCTTCTCTAGGCTGAACACACCAAGTGACCTCAGCTGCTTCTTATACATCCCCTCCAGACCCTTCATCATCTTCATGTCTCTCCTTTGGATGCTCTCTAACAGCTTAATGTCCTGCTGATATTGTGGTACCCAAAACTGCACTCCGAACTTGAGGTGAGGCCACCCCAGTGCAAGGCACAGAAAGTGCAAATGGGAGCAGTGTAAAGAGCAGTGATGAAAAAGGATCAGTGAAAGGAAGCGTGAGGGGCAAGGCCTGCAGAAACAGTGGCTGTGTTGTGTCTACATTGAGCAGGTACCTGGTCATAGAAGGGGCGTCTCTGGCATTGACAGTCATGTTGTCCTTCTAGGAACAAACACACTCTCATTGCAGCAACGAACAGCAGAACCCTTCCTGCTTCTCTTTTAGACATGGCTCCATACTACGAAGCCCTGTGCAAGTCTCTGGACTGGCAGATGGACACGGATCTGTTGAACAAAATGAAGAAAGCCAATGAGGAGGAACTGAAACGTCTTGACAACGAATTAGAGGATGCAGAAAAGATCTTGGGGGAAAGCGAAATCCGGGATGCAATGATGGCCAAGGCTGAGTACCTTTGCAGGATTGGGGACAAGGTTGGTGACAGCAGAGGCTTTATGGGCTCGTAGAAAACACTGCATGGGAGCCCTGTTAGCTGGGCAGGTCCCAGTGACCTCTGGGGAACTTGCAGAGGGTTTTCTCTATGGCACAGCTCACACATGGGTGGCAGATAGGGGAGGGTCTTACTGACATTTAAATTTTCTAGAAAAAAAACAGTCCTTGAATGAAAACATCTTTTTTCTTGTCAAGGGGAAAAGTTTGCAGATACCATTATTCACTTTCCTTACGCCTTTAGATTTTTCCAAGCTATTTAGATCATGCCGCTGAATTTCAAGTTACAAAGTGGCTTTCCATAGTCTTTAGGTTTAAAAGATGCATGAGGAACAGCTTTTCTAACTTGATTTAAACTTGGATATGTTAAGATTATTCAGAATGCATAATGTAAAAGTCACAACTACCAGTGGGAGACAACATATGTTCTTACAACAGGTATTTTGTGAATGTTCTGGGTGCTTTTAACATTCTTACAGTAGAAAATACTGTTTTGCCAGGAGGGAGCTCTGAATGCATTCCGCAAGACTTATGACAAAACTGTGGCCCTGGGACATCGTCTGGATATCGTGTTCTATCTGCTAAGGATTGGCCTGTTTTATATGGACAACGACCTCATCACACGGAACATTGAAAAGGCAAAAAGGTACTGCTTGGGTTCTCTGAGTGGGCTAAAGCACTTTTGAAACAAGTTGTAACAAGAAATGAAAGATAAATATCTTTCTGTCCAGAATGACTGGGACTGGTTGTGAGAGAGAATCATAGTGATGGGTAGGTGTTTCCTTGTTTTAGAGCATTTGCAACTCCTGGATTTTTTTAGTGGGGGGGAAGAGAAAAGAAAGGTGAAAGTTTTGTGGTAGCTGTTTTCTAGCAGCTGGTTCAATTTGTATTTGTAGCCCAGCTCCCGCTCTCACTTTGGGTGTGACTGGACTGTGCCTCTGCCAGCTGAGTCCAGCTGCTCCCAGTGGCACCCAGCTGGCTCGGTAAAGAGGGAGCTTTTCCTCTAGAAGCAAGAGCGGCATGGTGGGTTTTTGGTGCCACTGTCCTTCCCGTGTTCCCACTGGTAGCTTCAGTGTCTCTGTGCTCCCAACTTTTTGAACCTCAGCAGTTCCTGTAGCAAGCTGTGGTTCCAGTCTCTCTGCTGCTGCCCTGAGACACCAAGGCAGAGGAGGTTCCCACTTCCCTTGTTTCTTGGGCAGTGATATTTTGTGTTGCCTTCTCAGCAGTTTTGTCTCACCCATGCCTTTCTTACAGCCACACCAATTTTGTGCTGATCGTTAAAAAGTGGCAACTTGTAATGTTTTTCTATGCTGCTGGTTGGACAGCTTTGATTTCAGCAGCAAAGGCAGTGGAGATCTGTTGCCACAGTCCAGGCTGACAATAATATTTACCTGCACATCCACAGAGACTGTTGTCGCAGCTGAAGAGGCTGTAAACTTTTCTTTTCAGCTGAAACTTGCCCTGTGTAAAAGCCTCTGGCCTCTCCTGTCCCAAGGAAGCCACTTTCTTACACCAACAGATGTACAAAACCTGGACTGTTTCAACAAGCTGTGACATAAACCAAGTTATTCTTTCTCTAATCTCATGGTAGCAGTTGATTTGCACTTGTGTCATATAACTTATTACATGACACGTTTACATAAGTAAATATTCTTTGTTCTATTTTAAGTCTAATAGAAGAAGGAGGAGACTGGGACAGAAGAAATCGTCTCAAGGTGTACCAGGGCCTTTACTGTGTAGCCATTCGAGACTTTAAACAAGCAGCAGAGCTCTTCCTTGATACAGTTTCCACATTTACATCCTATGAACTGATGGATTACAAAACCTTTGTAACATACACTGTGTATGTCAGCATGATTGCCCTGGACAGGCCTGACCTGAGGGAGAAGGTAAGGAAAGCACGCGGAAACACTGGTGCAAACTGACAGAGCCTTTCCTTAACCTGTTCATCTCGAGGCTGAAAGGGATGGTGGTTAAAGATGTGTGTTTGCTTTCAGGTGATTAAAGGAGCAGAGATCCTGGAAGCCTTGCACAGTTTGCCAGCTGTTCGGCAGTATCTCTTCTCTCTTTACGAATGTCGTTATGCAGCCTTTTTCCAGTCGCTAGGTAAGGCTGGCTTATGTCCTACAACACTGTTTCAGGTGTTCCAGTTATTTGTTTCAGATCACACACAGCTTTTGTGGAGTAGCTGCAGTCTAGAACTAGAGCTCTGAGCAGAAAAAACAAACTATAGAGATTGTTTTTAACAGTGATCTAAACTTTTCTGCTTTGATTTTTCAAACAAACAAAGACAAATTTCTCATCCAATGAGCCTTGCGAAAGGTCACATCTGATTAGGTGAAAAAGCATTTTGAAAATGTCTGTGAAACACCATCTTACCTGAAGAGCCAGATCAGGAAAGCTTTGAAAGGTTTTATCTTCATAAGAACCTATAGGAATTGTAGTCTAAAGGCCCTCAAATCTCAACCTGTACAAGACATTACATAGAAATTTTTCAGTGTTGTTCTCATTGGCTTTCTGCTCTGGTTTCTGTGTAAAAGGGTGACACCAAAGAAAAGCTTTTCAGAAAACCTTCATTCTTGCCGGTTCTCAGACTGTTTGTTTTTCTTCTGTGAGATTTAGAATACAAGAAAATGAGATATTTAGGAAAAGCAAGGAAGAGCCCTTGATTTTGTGGAAGACTAGGCCTGATGAGACTGAGATAAAGGGCAGCATCTTCCTTTTGCCGGCCTCATCCCAAGCTGAGAATTGACATTGTCAAGGAAAAAAAATTACTTCAGTGCCTGGAAATCCTTGTAACTAATTTAAGAGCTAGTAGCAGAAAATTAATGTTATTTCCTTATACAGGTGTGGGTAACAATGTTTCTTCAAGTAGTTACATACCGAGTTCTGCTTGTTACCCAGCTCCAGGCTGCTCCTGCGGGCAGCAGATCCAGCTCTTGCCTTCAGCGAGGTGGTCCCTCTCACCCCTGAAAGAAGGATGCTGTGCTGATTACAGCCTCTCATTAGCTCTGCCACAATATTGTTTGCATGTTCTTACTGCTACTGGTTCCAGAACTGATACAGATTACATGAATTTACTTCTCTTTAGTGCAGAATCCCTTTCATATCTTGAGGAGTGCAAGAATACAATGTAGTTATAGTCACGCCTATTACTTATTAACTGGTGTCATGTGTTTTATTTACATAACTGATATTTGACATTTCTTAGAAATTACTGCCTTTTTTTAAAATTTTGCATCTTCTTTTTTTTTTCCTTTTCAGCTATTGTAGAGCAAGAGATGAAGAAAGACTGGCTGTTTGCACCTCACTACCGATACTACGTGCGGGAAATGCGAATCCACGCTTACAGCCAGCTCCTCGAGTCCTACCGGTCCTTGACGTTGGGGTACATGGCAGAAGCCTTTGGAGTCAGTGTAGAATTCATAGATCAGTAAGTTCTTTGGCTTTTTCAGTTCATAGAGATCTCCCTTTATACCTTTTAAATATTTGTGATGATCTCATTATGAGTAAAAATCTTTGTTCACTTGTATTCTAAATATGCCAAGTTGTGTGAGAAGCTGGTATTTTATTAATTACTTTGTTCTTTATATTACTGTATTTATTGATCTCCATGTGCTATGAAACTTTAGATTAGCTTAGTTCACAGCTATGCAAAACCTGAGCTCTTCCAGCTTTGGGGGATCTGCACATTTTTTGTACTCTGCCATCTCCCTTCTCATTTTGCTTGATTTCTTTTATGTGGACAGGATCTGATCTTTTTCACTTAAATCAAACATACCCTGCAGTTCCAATTTGAAATTCTTTTCTAGAATAAAATCAACAGATTTAGATCATGATAAGAACTAAGTGGTGAGTGAAGTGAGAAACTGACTTTTACTCTGTGTACATGAAGCACATTGTTTCAAATGCCTTCACAAGAGTTATTCTTGTTTCAGAGAGGTTTCAGATTTTGTAACATAGAAAACTTACAGAAATACGAAACTGCTTGAAATATTCAAAAATTAATAAGTGTTTCAAGAGAAACCAAATACCATTCAATTCAAAGGTAATTTTTTAAGTCATACTAATTCTTATGCTTTCCAGTAATTTATTATGAGTTGTAACTTGTCTTACTGTTGAGCACAGGAACATTTTCTTCTGCCATCAGTGCTGTAGACCACCAGTTGATTAAACAAAACAATAATAATAAAATTTAAAAAGCATTTGAAAAAATTAAATATTATTGAGATACTTTTCTAATTAATTGACTGGCATGACGATATTTACCTCAGGATAGATTCCATATAGGCACACTGCATGACTGCTGCCTTTGGATTTGAAGAGTAGTTGGTACAAAGCTCAGTGATAAGTTTCACTAACTCAAGTACAACACTTTGGCCTGAGAAGAAAGACCTAAGAGGTTTTGTGTTCAGGTCACTAAAATGATTATTTTGGGGGGCAATGTCCAAGCCTTAATAAGATGAGGATACGTAAGATACCTTATGAAGATCTGTAGACTGTTGCTTCAGAAACAGAGCAGCAGTTTCAGTGCTCTTAGGACTACAAGTCCCTGGTGAAACAGGATTTAAACAACTTTTTTTTTCTTTAGGGAGCTTTCAAGATTTATTGCAGCTGGGCGATTGCACTGCAAAATAGACAAAGTAAACGAGATTGTAGAAACTAACAGGTATGTAACAATTCCTAGAGGTTGTTTTTGACAGACCAGTTGACTTCTATGTATTTTGATGACATTTACTACAGAAATGTTCAATGCTTTGGTATAAATCATATTCTTAGTTCTAACCCCTTTTTTTCCCCCTGTAATTCCTAGGCCTGATAGCAAGAATTGGCAGTACCAAGAAACCATCAAGAAAGGAGATTTGCTGCTAAACAGAATTCAGAAACTTTCCCGAGTAATTAATATGTAATTTTTTTAATGCAAAGGAATGCAAAATTTAGATGTTTAAAACATTTTGGAAGTAACCTATAAATATATTGTATAACTTGGTATACTGTAGGGAAAAAAATAACTAGCAAGGAAGGTAGTGTTTTTACTTTCCACTTCATTATGTACACATTGTTCTGTTCTGGCGTACGGAACACAGTTCATTTATTAAATGTATGATACCATTGGTGATCTGTTGTAATAGACTTTGTTTCTTTCCTTGCCTGTGTATCCAGTGTTCAATATTGAATAGCAAAGCAGGCTCAGGACCTGTGAACACAAAGAACTCATGGCCATTTCATGCTTGCTTTTTTAAGACTTTTTTGTTGGAATCAGAGGTGAAAACAATCAGTTGCATAATAGTAAAGTGGCCAAAAATTTTAGTGAAGAGTGCACACTGTCCAGACAGGACAGAGTCTTGAAATGAAGGGATTACAGTTTACGGGAGAAGGAATAAGGATGCAAGAGATTGGGGTGAAGCAATAATATAGCCACAGAAATGGCAGGACTAAAACTTTGGGAACATCTATAACAGAAGTAGCCTCCCTCTATTTTTTTGCTGACTGTTGAAAAGGAAGTCAGCATGTGAGCAAAGCATTACATTTGTAATTATTGCCTGAGTTAGATTTGCAGATGTGAGTGATGGTGGGAGCTGTGGAAGGGACTACTGCAGTTTGACAGAACTGATCAGGTACTGCAGGGGTTACAGTTCCTTTCTTCACAGCTGCTGAGGAATGAATGTCTCACTAGGCTGCTGCCATGCTGATGACACATGGTTTCTGGCATGGCAGAGCCTCCAGCAGCAGCTGTTTACCCTGCTGGCCTGCCTTGAGGGGTTTTTTCCCTCCTCCCAAAGAAGGTCTGTGAGTGAGTTCTGTGAGCTTTTGATGCCACTGCATTTGGAACAGAACCCATTTACAGCCTGTATGCATTGCAGCTTCAGTGCTGGAATGAACCCCAGCAGGTAGATGTACCCAAAGAGAAATTCAAGCATTTGGAAGCTGCTGTGCCACAGACAGGACAGTATGGAATTCCCTCTGCCCACCCTTCCCACTGCACAATCACAGAGGGTCTCCTGTCCTGAAATCACTGCTGTCTGCCCGAGGTTCGACCCCTTGGTGCTGAGGGGCCTTTACTATTCTCTGATGAACTGTTCTGAAACCCAAAATACAACCTCATGATTTTTGGTTTTCTTTTACTACTTAGTGGAAGCTGTTTTGGTTGTTTCCCCCTCCAAGAAGCAGCTATTTAGCCAGAGTTTAAAGATTTAAATTTCAGACAGTACTAATTAGATGAAAATTCTATAACAAGAATAATAAACAAGAACTCTAGTTTACCACATGGTCAGCTATGAGTCTGTTTTGTGTGTTCACACACATACAATTTCCTATAAAGTTTTAATTGATAAAACCCAATATTCAGACTTTTCAGACCTGCAATAACCTGTCTTGTTTTTCTAGATCCATTATGTGCCAGATGAGTAGAGCTAGCTAGGAAGACTAATCAGTCTGACTTTTGGGAACATCTTTTCCACCTTCCATAAGTGCAGGTGTGAAGCCTATCAGAAAACCATGCTGTCTTCATGTCTTCACTAAATTGAGGAATTTCTGTTTGGTGCACAAATAAATTTTCCTTTCCAGCATATTTATACATGAACTGGCCTTAATTAACTATATCAAAGCTTCCATTCAGCATATGTATTACCATGTATTTTTTTAACTGTAAGGTAAAGAGAATAGAAACCTACTCAAGAAAATTAGGCTAACAGGGGCTTCATGCATTCCAGAGAAATCTCGCTGTTCTCTTGGTGTAGGTAAGAGGAGCAGAAAAAAAAGGGAAATCTCTGTGTGGAAAATAAAAGCATTGCTAGAGTTTTAGTGCTCTAAGATACTTGCAGAGCTATCAACCATTTTATCCTAACCATGGCTATCATCCTATGGGAGCAGAGCATTTCAGAATCTGGTGTTCACTGCTCAGGTGCGTGAAAAATAATGCTCCAAACAGAAGTGCACAATTCTACCACAGCAAAGACCCCCCCCCTTTAAAGATCCCAACTTGCCTCACACATTTCCTAATCTCAGCCTGCGTCCTGCGAAAGAGGATCCAGGGAGAGCCTGGAGATCTTCTGGGCAAAGATTTTTGTGCCAAGGCCTGGCAGGAAAGAGTCACAGCAATTTTAGCTGAACCTTTTAAGGCTTTGTGCCGCAGTTCAGCCTCTCAGCCATGCCAAATAGTGGTGGAATAAAATTCTGGGAAAGGTGAAAGGCAACACCTCCTGAAGCCCACAGCTGGAGGTACACAGTTTAGCCAGAGCAGCTGTTCACATTGTTCTCCTGAAAAAAACCAAAAACACACTGATACACAGGTTTTCCAAAGAGTATGCTGAGGGGTGAAGGGTGGTCAAGCCTTGAGCTGATCAAGGGCATAATCTTGTCCATTCAATTTACTGCCTTATTCCATCTCCATGTCAAATCAGAAAAGTTAGAATTTCTACTTCCTGAAGTAATTTCAGGTTAACTTTTACTGTCCCCTGGTCATGTTAGTTTTATCTTCCATTTATCTGATCTCATGATTTCTGTTTATTTAACTCTGATGGTGAGCAGCACTCCAGACACAGGTGTTCTTGCCTCGCTTTTGACACCCTTCCATGGATTTATAGTCCGCATGCCAAAGTTGTACATTCTCTCTTGTTATTTAAGCTTTGGCAGTTCCTTGAGCTAATACCCTTCTCCAATTTCGCTTTGCAAGGCTGACTTCACTGTCGCTACAAGGTAAGCCAGAACCAGACAGATTTCAAGCCACAACTTGAACCTCTCTCTGCAATTCATTCCCTGCACTAATGGTGGGAAAGTAGGTGGGAAGGGCAGGAGATGGGGTGGTTTAGTATTTGTTAGTAAAGCTCTGCTACAAAACAGTGGAAATTTAGTTTCTGTGCAGTTTCTGGCTCACCTGCCAACACTGCCGATGCCTCTCTCACTGAACGCTAGGCTCCAGAGCTCAAGGTCCAGCCTTGCAGGCAAGGGACAAGGCACTCACTTTAGGAAAAAGTCACCTGTCATGGACAGGAAAGGACTCGAGTGAAGGGACCTCAACTGCAAAATGGAGGACGAAAAACTTCCAGCACTGTCAGAGACCACCGAACCCAAGCAGCAACACAGTCCCTGCTGATGCTGAAGAAAACTTTTGTATTAATTTGGGCACAAATATCAACACCAGCTATTTCTCATAGGCTTGGACAAAGCTTTTTTACTGCATTTCTCAGGCCATTTTTCCTCCTTAGCAATAAAGTTTCAATCCACGTTAGTTTGAACAACTTCCCTAAAGGTTTTCGAGATTTCCCTGAAGTTTGTTGGGTCAGAAAAAACCCGAAGCATATGCCACTTTTCCATGACAAAGCTCCTATGCTGCTTGTTAAAACAAATCCAGCAGCTAACACAGCTCTGAGCCAAAGCACTGGAAAAAGCATCCAGTCAAAATATGAAGTCCCATGGTGGATCCTACAAGCCACGTGGGTTTGATTATTTATTGCAGCAGAACATAATAATGAACAAACAGGAATTTGCACTTAAATAAAGCCAGTGGCAAGCCCTCCTTTGGGTTGTTTTGGTAGTCCGCGTAAACAAGGCACCCACAGAGCGCTCTGGCCTTCAGAGAGCCAGAGGGCACCCGGCCAACTTCCCATCCTCATCCAGAGCTGCACGGGCAGAACCAGGGTCAGATTTTCTGCTAAAGTCAGGTTGTAGCCTTTGAGCCCAACACTGCTCCACCAGGGGAAAGCCAACACTTTCAGGCTCCCAGGACACATCTCCCCAGCTTTGATACTAAATGCAAAGGGCACTGACAAGATGCACAAATCCTACACACAGGGAATCTCTGATCCTGGGATTTCATTGCATGCACGGGCAGTCTCCTGCATCACCAAGTAACTGTGCCGAATATAAACTGGAGTATTTTCCTATGAGACAATCACTGATGGGAAGGAAACTGTTTTCCACCCAGTTCAGGAACATCTGTGCTTACTGGGTTCTACTTCAGCACCTGGTCAGACAGCATTTTTCATCACTAACCCCTTTAGTGAACTGAGTCACCAGAAGAGAGAACCCAAGAGCAGCTTGGCTCTGCCCCAGGGTCTGGGCTCCCTGGCACTGCACTGCACCAAATGAGCAAAGGAAGGGTAGAGGGAGGATGCTCCCAATCCCACAGAGCTCTGAGATATCTCCAAGAGCTCAGGGTTACACGGGGTGAATGCACCTTTTTTTCCTTTCTTCACCTTGCCAGTTTTAGAGGACACTGAACCCTGTATTAAATGCAGTAAAATGCAGAGTTATTCCTTCACTGTTGAAGCACTCAGAGCCACGAACCTGCCTGAATACGATGCCAAGTACAGAGCTCTGCTCAGCTGCACAAACACCCGACTCCTGCGTGCTCCAGGCTGTGGTCACTTGTACAGCTCAGCACAACCAGCTGCAGTGCCAGCAGCTCATGCAGGATGGCACAGGTGGTAGAAATTGTTACTAGAAAAGAAAAGGATTTGCAAGAAGGCAAGAAAAAAAAAGAAATAAAAATACTCAGTAATGCAAAAAGTAAATGTAGAACTACTAGAGGTGCTTATTATAAAAAGACAAAGCAGAACTTGCCTGTTGTCTGAACCCCTTTTATATCTTGTAGCATTTATTCCAAATATTAAGGAAAACTTGTTATAAGAGGGGAAAAAATCCAAACCAAAACAAAATAGAGACAGAATAAAGGAAGCTTTGCCACAGATGTCACTCTGAAGTCCCCACTAAGAGGAGTTTTACCGGTTTTACAAACTGCTCCGAAGTCACCCACGACACACGAGTCCTGAGTCATGTGCAGAGAAAAGCTCTGCAGGAGTGTTCAATCTGCTGAATTCACACACTGGATCTTCAAACTGTGAAAACACAGAAGACACTTTTTTGGAAGGAAAAAAAATCCAGGAAACACGACTCAACATAACCACATCTGGGGCTGTAAAAGCTGCTGCTCATTATTCTGATTAGAAAATAATATAAAGCGTGAACCTTAAGTAACAGAAGGTCCTTTGCCCAGGAAAATGCTGCAGAGCTGACAGAGGCACTGCTCAAAACCAGGTACCAACCCCCTGTAGGATGGAAAGCTCCTATCCTACTGGGCTGATTCGTGATGCCAAGAGACTGTGACAGAATTTGACCACATCCAATTCTCTGAAATTAATTCACATAGGCACCGATACAGATAATGTTTTCCTTTAATAGCGAAGGATTTTATAATGAAGCAGAAACATATAATATATTCCATGCAACCAACCTCATTTATTGAAAAGTCCTAATTTTATTGCCTTGTTTAGTAACATGTTTGTTCAACAAACTAATCTTTTTCATGAAGCAAAGCACAACTTTTTCTTATAAATAGTATAAATTATTTTATTTACAGAAACTTGTTACAAAACAAATAGACTATATATTTATTTTTCTTTTAAATATCCAAAGTAATTTTTCTATCCCATGACATTTGTTCATGTACTATACAGCAGCCAACACAGAGTTCAGCTGATCAGATGCTCTTGATTATGTATACAAATTATCAAACTATTCACACATTTTACACAGGAGATTGCTTTTAGAACCAGGCTCAACACCGAGCAAGATGCTTCCAAGGCCTACATTCACATTGACATTATGTAGTGCTCATTTCAAAATTATCTTTAAAACGTAAAATATCTCACACAAAAGGTAAAAATTATTATTTTCTGCTGAACAGTGAAACATTTAAGAATCTTTCCAAGTCCAATTCCCTCCTCCAGGACAGAATGAGTAAAAGACGAGAGATTCCTTGGCAAGAGAACTTTTACAGGAAGACAACTGCCTTAGAAATGTCATTTGGAAATCACATCTTTATTTTTTTCATGGTTTTAAGAGGTACTTACTTGGGATTTTTTGTTTGTTTGGGAATACCAACAATTTTGAACATTTTCTAAATTATTTGATTAGTGAATATCGCTCCCTCCCCTTCCCAAAATGAGAGAGTTAAATAAACTGCTGGTTAAAACCGTATTTCAAACCTTTGGCAGTATACTAAATATGAGTTATCAGTGGGATTGTTCCAACACAAGGTATTCGAATTAAAAGATTTTACAAAAGTTACCAGCATAATTTGCTTTCTTTTGTCAACCTATCTCATTAATTTCAGAAATACAGATGTATGTATGTGTGTATATACACACACACACACACACATATATTATTTATAGGTGGAAAAAGCAAGCTCCAAAATTTCAACTGAACATTCAAGTCTTTTAAGGAGAAGCTGTCTAAACAGTCCAAGCTTAAAACTAGTTATATCAGGCACTTTCAGTTTTTCCATTAGTTTTAAACCACGTGAGACCCACACGAATGCGCACGCACACACACACACACGAACACTAAAAAAAGAGAAGCAGTGTGTCACTTAACTAAATGGATCTTCTGGGAATCAGGCAACTGATAAGCAATGCCATATCAACCACATGGGCTCTGGGCTCCTGAGGCAGGACCCGGCTGCAGGACCCAGGCAATCCTTGGCATGGATCCACCCACTCCCAAGACAGGGAAAAGGGACACAGCTTTCACAAAACGGAGGCATCCCTTACATTGCAAAGTAGGCATGTTAACTATTGGCTTGGCAGTGAACCACTTCAAATTATAAAAAGGTATTTGCTTTTTTTTTTTAATTAATTAATAAATAAATACTAGATGATCTCAATTGTACCAAAACTGGATATAAGAAAAAAAGACCTGTGCAAAAATACATATTTAAATATGTACAATCAATTAACAAAATATGTCTTCTGAAATAGGGATACTTCAATATTTATAATAGAACAAGAAATTCCAAAATAAAGATACAAAAGTATGTTTTTTTTCTTGTATAATTCTTTGTTCATCATTGCAGCAATTTTTTAGGTTAAGAAAACTGCAGGAGTCATAACGAGAAGTTGGAAAGACTATAAAAACTGTATCTCTTAAATTAATACCAAAATCTGTCTAGAAACAACCCAGCCACTGCAAATTCAATTTTGCAAGGAAAATTAATTTTCAGCTTCCTTAATTATTTACAGTAAGAACTATGTGACAATAAAAGCTTCAGGAACAATGTTCTGCTT
The DNA here is from genome assembly GCA_013397115.1 of Edolisoma coerulescens. NCBI lineage: Eukaryota > Metazoa > Chordata > Aves > Passeriformes > Campephagidae > Edolisoma > Edolisoma coerulescens. The sequence goes on along the minus strand of VWZW01000096.1, from coordinate 84,951 downwards.
ATAACCAAGATCTAAAACATAATATTTAGAGCAGGTCTATAAGAGCAGACAGAATTTGTGCTCGGACTCTTTGCTCCCAGTGGCTCAAGCCCACAAGGCGCAGGTGGCTGCACACACTGGCTCTGCAGGACCGGCCATCAGGAACTCTGCACACCTCTGCATGCTACTGAAGGAGCGCAAATCTGCCATTTTGCTTTCAGATCAACAGAATGTTAAAAACCAGAGGAGAGTTCAATCACAACCTCGCCAGCATCCAATCTTGCCGAATTTTTGTTTCCTTTACGTTTGTTTCTACCAAGAGTCAAATTGCACTTGTGACTGAAGTGGAAGCTCTGCCCCAAGAACTTCACCAGAGCATCGATTTCTCTCCAAACGTGCAGGATTTAATACACTTGGATTTATCTTTGTGGCGTTTCACTTTGGTTTCTTTTACATCAAACCAATCGCAGTTCTAACAATCCTTTCAACAGGGCATCCTATTAAATACGAATCCTTTTGTTCCTGAAAAGTTGTCTACTGGTTTTTTTTAAAGTTTGCATAATAAGAGTCTCTAGTACTTTGCTTTCTCAGTGTGATCTTTTGTATCAATTCAAAGCTAAAGTGTCTGCATAGAGGCTTCTTGTTGTTTTGCTGTATAACAATGATTTCATAGGAAGTTCAGGAGAAACTGAAAGCATCATTAGGTAAACAACTAAGCAACTGCTACTCAGAGTGGCTTTGGATTCCCTGATGTACTTACTACTTGCCACCAAAATGGGGAGAAGGCTGGGCTATGTGAACAGTTGAACAGGCTCAGATTGTCTCTTCTCAGCAATAGCTGGTGCCCCTTTAAGGCAGAAAAAAAAAAATATCTTCTTGATTAGGATTTCATCTTCCTTTGCTTTGCCCCCTTAATAAAAATTTAGTCAGTTTTGAGCCTTTACCTGATGTTTAAAAACTTATCAAAAACATCCAGACGAGTCAAACCATAACACAATGAGCCCTTTAGCAGAATTCATTTTTAAGGTGTTTTGAAGCAAGACAAAATACCTCATAAAAATTGGCTGGATTGTACAAAACTGTAAAGACCCCCATGCTCATACAGCCTGGGTGGGCTTGGGATGACTGTGATGCACAAACCAGCACTTCACAGTGAACTCTGCTGTCAAATTGGCATTTATTCCAGAATTTTGACTAAAAAAAAGTCTTACTGAGTGGTAGAAGGCATCACACATCAACAATTTCGTTACACAAACAAGGCAGAAAAAAACTGACTTTTATGGTTGTCGGAAAATATTTAAATATTTTAAAAACTTAGTTTTAAAAGGGCTAATTTTATCAGCTGGAAGAAGAAGACAAATCCAGCCTAATTTAACCAATACAGTTATTTTGTAAAAAAAACCAAAGGCCTGTGGTATACAGTAGAGGTCAATAAATACGTTCTTTGGGCATAGAGTATTAGAGGTTATTTGCCTTTGTCTGTTTGATATTTTTGGAATTTTTAAAGAACAAAATTAACTTTTCTTCCACAATCAAATCTCATTCAAAAGAATAGAAAATAGGTTTTGTATCACACAAATAGGACATTTTTATGCTTGTTTTCTGAGCAATGGCCTCAAACAAGTTTTTCTGGTTTTGTTGGGTTTGTTTTGTTTTAAACTCCTGATAGCTTCTTATCCCAAATTACCTGCAAAAGGCTGGGCAAAACAGACTATTTTTTGAATTGTGCTATTTTTTATATTCCATTAAAGGAACATTGCTATAAAAACACTAAAGCCATATTCCCTTCTTGAGGGCTTCTTCCATTGTGCCTCACACATTTTTCCCCTTGTCATGGGGTCCTCTCCATTGAGGGTGTCTGTCTGGTTAGCTATCACCTACAAAAAGACACCATCAGTATAAAAATAAGTCCACAGTAACGTTTATTTCCCCCCAGAAAACATTCGTTTGCCCAGCCAAACTATGTCAAATAGTGGCAAGATGATGTACTCCTGTAAGGAAAATCTCAGAGATTTGTAGCAAACAGTCCAGACCACTGTTAACACTGATAAGAGCAATTATGTGGCTGAACTTCATCCAGTGTCCATTTCTAGTATATTCACTGCTACAGACATGGCTTCAGGGAAATTCCTTGTTTAAGTGACAGTCCAGTAGATTTCCACACCTGAGGACCATGGGAAGTTGGGAAAACTCAAGGCATCTTGGAGTCCAGAAATCCAGATGGAGGTTTTGCTTGTAGTGAAAACTGTCCAGTTTGTTTCTCACCGTGGTGCCTTCAGCTACTAGGGACGGGCCTTCGGCTTGGGGGCAAGAAAAGAGAGAAAGATCAATGAGCCAGGCTGTCAGAGGTTCTGAAATCAAACACATTTTGTTGCTAACAAGGGCATATTTGGGGGAAAAACTCAGGCACAAAGCAACCTTAATAACATGAGGTTGGCCTCTCTGAGACTTGAAAATCCTCAACTAAACCTCTTCAATGTTATAATGGTTTCAGGTATGATTTCCTTCTTAATTCACTCAAATTATACTTCTCCTTTACTTATATTGCATAGTTGAAATAATAATTATTAGGCAAGTCCAAAAATAAATTCAGCCATCTGAAGGCCTTTTTTTTTTGTTAAGTAAACACACATAAAAATGAAAATCTTCCTCTGTGGATGAAACTGAAAATTAAGAAACCATCCTGAAAAAGCTCTCACTGACCTCCTGGCTCTCCAGCTACAGAAATTTCAGGTTTTTAGCAGCAGAGAAAAAAAGTTTCTTGGATTTTTAATCCTGAACACACTACTTTCCAGCGAGATTTGTTTAAAAAAAATCAAAACCCCAAATAAATTTTTAAAAAGGGATCTTACATACTTATGAGATCTGCTTCCTTAATAGCATATCTGTTTGCCTTACCAACTAAAAAGGTTTATTAACTGATTTATTATATTTAATCTCATTATTACAAAGAAGTTAGTCAATGACACCTTGGGATAATAGGCTTATTTTATCACAGTATCATTATGTTCCACTTTGTAGAATGTTTATTCCTGACACAAACAAGGAGCCAGGCTGAGGCACACAGCTCAGCTCCACAGCAGGCTGGAAGATTCACTTTTAAAATTATGGTTTCAAAAGAAGAGGAATGAATTTTACCTGAAAGCAATTCACAGGCAACAGCATCTAAGGAACTTGAAACATCCCATTTAAGGTTTCTTTCATAAAGGTAGTTTTTTTATTTAGAACATTTATAAAAGTCTTGTGTAAATGTACCATAAGAACACTCAAAATCAGTAGTGGATAAAGAGAAGAACTACCTTTTACTTGAGCAGGATCTGGAACTGACTACCTATTTAATACTTAAGAGAACATGTATTATAAGCACATGAGGAGGCATTTCATGCTGGCTTAGTTTGAGACAAGATTTCCTACCTGATGAAAGAGAGAACTGTTCATCAGTCCTTGTGTCCCTGGGATTGCACCAGTGTGTTTTGCATGAACATTGTTCACTGATGTCAATTTGGCAACTTTGTTTGATTTGCTGCTGCTGCTGTTGATGCTGCTTGAACCAGGTGAGCACTTTCTTTTCTTTCCTATTAATTTGTCAAGGGAAGTATGTGAATGTGAAAAACTACTGTGTGAATTTACAGTCAGCTCACTAGACTGATGAACAAATGGCCCTAAGGAGAGTGTGGAGTCGCTGCTGTTCATCATCACACTCATTCTCTTTATGGATTCTGCAGGGCTCCCGGTTGGAGGACCCCTCCCTGATTGGTCATGTTTGAGGCTAACAGAGTTAGCTTTGCTAGTCATACAGTTGAGGCCAACGCTGTGGGACGAAGCTGTCACTGACGGATGATAGGAGGTCCCAGAGTTTCCAGAGTTAACCACACAGTTTTTCCTAAAGGACTCTGTGGAATGAGAAGGTGCGAGCAGTGCGGAACTGTTTTTACGCTTCTTTCCTGAGCCGCTGCTGCTACTGACGCTGCCAGTGCTGTTACAGGTGCCACTGCCAGCAGAAGATTCCTTAGGTTTAAAAGATTTGCTGGATTTCATTTTCTGAGGTTTGCTGGGCATAGGTGAAGGTACAGAGGAAAGCACTGTAGGCGTTGAAGGGGATGAAGACACTTGTCTTGATTGCATACTGCAGACAGGATCCACTGCACCCAAAGCAGCGGGATTGGCATTTAGTGTTGTCCCATGGGATGGTACCGATTTGGTGCTCAGAGACACACAGGAAGGAGAGACCAACGCTGGCGATGACATAACCGTGGGGGGTAAGAGGAACCCTGCTGCACTGACACCATGCTGAGAAGCAGGCATCACGTTTGTCCGATGTGGGGCACGGACTGATGCTGTGTTACTGGATGCTGGAGGAATTTTCCTGCAGGTGAACAGAAAAACACAGATAAAACCCCACATAGCCACCATTCTTCAGGCTAATACCCAGTCTAATACTGCTACATTAAAATGATTGTATCTTGGGGTTGATTAATGCCTTTGAAAGATTTTAATAAACTGATAGTTAATTGTCACAAAAAACATAAAGCACAGACCATCAACCTTCAGTCTGAACGCAAGATTACTGTTCTTTAACTAGAATGACAGGTTCCATATACTTCTACAAACACTAAGAAGAGTAAGAACTCTTTCACTTCTACTCACTTCCACATCTGTGAATTAAGATGCTTCTCCAACATGAAGTCAAGTGCACATCGAATATGGTTCCACCGCTTGTCAAACACGTAATAACCTCTTCCAATTTGCTGACTACCAAATGTGCAAAACTGAAAAGACATGATTTTTATTGGTGTTTGCTACTTTCAATGACAACTCTCTGAATAGCAATTTGTTTATAATACATATGCCTTTAGATGTTTAAGTAGAGGATAAAAAAATATAAATTAGAGTTTTTATGTCTATGGCCTAAAACCTTTTTGAACTTTTGCCCTTGATATATTGAGATAATTTTCTTCTCTTCTGATATTCCCATAATTAATAGAAGAAGTCAAATTTTAATTCCTCCGATTAAACAGAGAAGATTAGCAGTATGTCTTTTTATGTATAAGCATATGTATTATGTTAATATTAATGTGTACATATTAAACAATAAGTATTACACACACATATATATTTATGTAACATCCACTTCTGAGGATCTACCAGCTATCTGCTAGAAGTCTGTTTAAAAAAAAAAAAAGAGTATAATTTGACATCCAGGCTAGGCAATAAATTTGCTTTTAGTTAGACTAACTAACTCCTGTCAAGATTTAAATATTAAAATACCTTACTGCTACCTTTAATGTGACGCTGGTAACTTGAGTAAAAAATGTGTGTGGGTGTGGAGGGGGGAGTCCAATAAGAAAATTGCACCAAAAAGACACTGTTTACATGTCCTTATTCCAAAACCATAGCCCTTTAGAGCAGCTACCAATTTCATCTTTAGTATTCTGGCATTTTGGTTTCTTTTCGACTGGGTAAGTGAGCTATGAACACATTTTTTAAGCATGTTTATTTTGCAACTAGTTAAACCTTCACCGCCTACTAGGCCACAAAATAATTTTCTCAAAATATAGCAAAAAAACCAAAAGTCACATACCCCTCAGAAAACCACCTGTAAAACCCCAAAGTAACTTGTTTACAACTAGAGCCAGGGAGAGACTGAGGTTAACTTTGAAAACGTACAGCGGCTGGTTGAGGATGATGACCTGAATAATGACAATCCAGTTTTTCAACAGGCTCTTCTTTTTCATCACATTCTCCCTCATCACTGGATAACCGAGATGCTGGCTCAGCTGCAGGCAAGGGAGGGTGTGGGGACTCGTGGACAGAAGGAGACTCGCTGGGGGCATTTCCACTGTGCTGGGCTGGACAGCCTGGAGGCCTGGGCAAGGCAAGCAGTAACCACGTGTTATTGAACCAAGTCCAGTTAAAAATCCCACCCTTTAAGTGCTTACTATTACTGACAGAAAGAAATACACATTAACAGATTCCTGGTGTCGTCCACAGTCTTGTAACCCGCCAAGGGAAAGGACAGGGTATGGTGGTACCCCTGGAAAAGCAGCACTGCCCAGTTGTTGCTGAACTGCTCCCACTGATGCAAGACAGCTTTTACTACTTCAAACACCAACCCCTCTTGGCCAGGAGTTACCCTCAGCAGGTAATTGCTAATTGCAGACAGGCAACAGGCCTGGAGCAAACACACTGCCCCATACAACAGATTCATATCACTCCCTCAAAACCCACCTCATCAAGCTCCCAGCATTTGTTTCATACCACTGCATCTGCAGATTTTCCTTACCTTGGAAGACTGGGGGGGTGAGGTTTGGGTTTATTAGGTAATAAAGGCTTTGATTCTGTAAGAGTAACTCCATGAGAATTTTGGTGCAGCTCCTGGGAAGTTTTAGTAGGTGAGGGATGTGGTTCCCTGAGAGGGGGCATCTGCTGATGATGATCCGAATGTCGAAGAAGTTCCTTTTCCCTGGTTTTGCTCTTGTGCTCAGCTAATAACACATCAAATCGTTTTCTTCGACCCTGTACAGCCCTCCGCTGGGTTAAGGAATGTGTCTGCAGAACCAGGAAAAAATCATTAATCCCAGGCTATGACATTTGTGGAAGTCAAACACTCAAAACGAGTGTCTAGAGCTCCAGAACAGAGAAAATCATCACAGTCCTGTTTTAGTAAACAAATGGAGATAAGACTTAGAAAACAAACTTTAAAATTGCTTGGTGGATGATTATATCCTTGTCTGATACAGAGTAACAAAATCAGCAATTCGGTAAAAGCCTTCTTTCAAACTTTCTTTTAAAAACCAAACTGCCAAATTTTTAATAAGGTTAAGACTAGAACCGAAAACCTTTTTTTACATCGATACTTCAACTGCCAACTCCTGCAAAACCAAAAAGGGAAAATATTTACTTTCACTTACAAAAATATTCAACAAAATAATGTTTAAAATCAGACTCCTAATGGGAGACCTGAAAAATATTTATAAAAGTACTGTGCTGCCTTCTGTATACTAATATATTCCTTGAAAACTAATGTAATGAAATAGATATTAAGGAATTCAAAACATCCAGCAGAACCCAGAGTCAGTCAGGACTCAAAGTTCTTTGAGCGTCCTGAACACTGCAGACAGTAAGACGTGTATGTGTAAAAATGGTACCAATTCTAAGTAAGGTGAAGTAAACGGAAGCTCTTTTTCCGACTTGTTAAAGTCACACACAGTACCTTTTTAATACGGCACAAAGGGTTTGATTTGGTTCTTTTTAGTAGGTAAGAATTTTTATCACATAATTCAGACACAAATAGCAATTCCAAAAAATATTTTATGAGTGGCATATTCTAAAGAATTGCTGAGAAATGTTTTTACTTTTTCACTTTTGATTTGCCTATTTCTCTTGTAAAATCTTGCAGCTTTTCCCTCCTCTACTAGCAAAACAATTTCCTCCTCTCTGTAATTCCAAAAGGGCAATGTGTTCAAGTTCAGTTCCTCTGGGTCATTAGTGCCAGCTTCATGTACCTTTGTTCTGTAGGTGGTTTATTTACCAGACATTTCCCAAACTGAGGGTAGAGCTGCTTTGCAGGAAAGCAGCAAAATATTACACAAGTGCAGGGGATCTGGATTCTTGGTTCCTTGGGACCAAGTGACAGTCCTCTGTCCCCCAGGATTTTGGAGCCAGAGGATACATTTTGTCTGACTGAAAGTTTTTATGGATTGTTTAATTTAGAGTTTGACCTCTAAGCGTGCTTCATGGCTCTTTCAGGAGCTGGCTGTAGCAGTACATCCAGCAGCATTAATATTTACACAAATTTCTACCAAGCACCTGCTGCAGACTCTGCTGGGGGGAGAGGAGAGGGTGTGAGAGGGGAAGAGCTTGAATTATTTAAATCCTGCATAAGCAGTATTTTCAATGCTTATGAGGAATTTTAAAATTCATAATCCACAACCTGAAGGCTACCCCTCAAAGAGAGGAACACACTGGCCCCCTGCTACCTACATGTGGAGTAACACAGTTTGTCCCATGTCAACACGCATGTTTAAAGGCTTTATACAAAAATACAATTCTCCAGGTTACTCTAAGAAATACTTTTAGAAAAAATAATTAACTGAACTTCAAAAACAATTTCTTCTTGGTTCTGAGCAACATGTTTTGAGAGGTACCACTTACAGTGGTAATTACCGAGAGCAAAAATTTGCAGTTCTCCATTTTCTCAGGAATTTGAATAAAAACTTCAGATAATCTTATCTTGATTCAGATATCCTACCTTGCATGTTAAAGACCTAGTACAAGGTTTTCTGGTTTCCACATCAATGACACCACAGTATATATCAGGATCAAATTCTCTCTCTGCCAAAGACACACAGTATTGAAAAGTTACCAAAAGATATTTTGAAATACTAACATTTAGTTTCATTATAAAAATTAACCATATTGGAAACTTTTCAAATATGATGCAGGCAAATGTACAAATAAAAATGCACAATTAAATTGTAAAAATAAATTTTTCTATACATTCAGCAAGCTTCTGGTGTGCAGAAATAGAGATCTCAAGTCTACAAACACCTGTAAGTGACCTCAAAGGAAGATCTGATGCTGCCTGTTGGGAGTAGAAATCACCACTATGGATTGTGACAAACAAATGGTGGGTTTTTGCTTGTTGGCTTTGGTGTCAAGAACATTTCTACCATTCTACTAAACACTCTAAATAATTGTGTCAAAAAGTGTAAAGAGTAGACTGGATTTCCATTTTTGAGTTTATGAGGTGCTGGCTGTTCTGTTTTCTGTGTACATTTGGACCTTCCATAGAGAAGGAAGGAAACTAAAATCTGTAGAGATAGTAGAAGAGTGTAATTTTAAAACTGTCAGAACAACAGGGCTTTGAGATCTGTACAGGTTTCTGAAAGGAAAAGCCAATTTCAAGGTGTTTGCATCCTTAAAGTGTATGTCAAATTATAGATTTAAATTATAATATTAAAAAACTCTACAAGTTACAGTATTACAGGAGTTTTAATTTACTTCTGGAAATTATTTCTATATATGTATTTCTACTAAAAGGAATATAGCTAATAATAATTAAAAATAATTACCTGACAATCTTTTATGTAAAAATTTCCTATTATTTGTATTTTCTTCAGGTTTCTTTTCCAAAAATGGAGGCACAGAGAGAAGACCTTTACCATTCAGTATCTGTCCAGGGGAAGGCAAGGGTGGCTTTGGTATTGAGGGACAATTAAGGCCAGTCTTTATTGAGGAACTCACAGTAGTAGAACAAGTTGGACCAACAGCAGCTTTCAGTTGGGCACCATCTATCTTTGGATGAATCTTTTCCACTTTGACAGATGGAGTCATACTGTTATTTATGAAAAACAAAGAGAAAAAAATTGAAAAAAGAACAGTTATTATTCAACAACACTCTGATCTATTCCCAATATAAATGTAGACCTTCCTCCTATTATCTTTTTAATTTTCACATTTTTTATGATACCCATAACCTCTTCTGTCCTCTTTTCCCCCATTTCCCTGACATTTCAGAGTGTCTAGGGACTTCAGAAACCATTATTTGCATTCATGAACAGAGAATATCACTGCAAACTGTCCAAAGCAATGGATCCATTACGTCCAGTGTGAGAAATGCACCCTTCCGTAGCAGTAAATTTTATCAGCAGTGCTGTTATCTCACATGTGCAGGTCAAAAATCACCTGAATCAGAGCTAAAACTCCCTTTCGATCGAAGTATGCAGATTATATCAAAGAATTAGGAGCCTCTAGTAAAATGACCTTTATTCATGGTGATTTAAGATGCAGCTTTGCAAGAGTTCTTCTTCAACGCAGTTATGAGCATTAACTATAATCTTTGACTAGGCTGCAAGAAAAGACCTGGAAGAGTTTAAAATTATTATCTCTTAAACCAAAACCCTTCTGAAACAAAAGGGGGAACAAAAAAGGAACAAAACCTTCAGAACAAAAGTTCTGAAACTGTCTTGACGTAGCAGTGTCTATGCAAATAATGACATTTAATTCTCTGTCAAAAGGCATACTCACATTTTGTCATGGGGAACTTTGCTGTGCTGTACCGAATGCATTAGCCTGTTGTTTCCGCTGATCTGCAGCTTGTCTTTGGGTGATTTCAACAACTTGGAATTTGATGATGATGCACTAGTACCTCCACTGGATGAGCGATTGCTCCCACTGCCACTGCTACCTTTGTTTTTTGAAGGGAAAGATGAAATGAAGGAAAATACTGAAGAGGAGGGAGGAGTCAAAGGCGGCTTGCTGGAGGAGCTGTGTCTTCTTTCTGAAAGAGTGAAAAGGGGTTTTAAGCTTCCATATAGAAAGAATTCGTAAATACTTCATGTTGTCATTTTCTCCACTAACATTTTTCCTTTATGGGCTTGGGGGGTCCCCTGCTGCACACAGAGCATAGAGTATTCAAGCCTCTCTGGAATCCCTGAGGTTCCACTCAACGCTGGTTTCCATAGGGTTACCAGAGTCTCTTTAAGCATTGGGAGCTACATTTCTCAGCCACTAAAGCTTAGTTCTTCCTCCACCTCGAACAATCAGATCTGGACCTCAGACACACAAAGCCAAGAGACCCCTATCCTCAGGCCAGGCAAGCTTAAATATCATATTCCCTTAAAGTATAAGAATTATCTGTATGTCTCCTAATCATCAAAATCATACTGAATCCAACATTTTCACTTTTACTTCATGACTAACTTTTGGTATGGTCTATCAGACCTTCAGTACGGAACACCTCTGAGAACATCAGCTCAAATATTGACCTACCCTGGGGTTTTTGAGCATTGTTTTTTTTTGTTTGGTTGGGTTTTTTCCCCTCGTTTCTATTTAGCAGCAACATCAAAAGCAGCAACCGATATTATTCTACAAAAACCTGAGCATTTGAATTAAGAGTGGTCAGATTCTGTCACTGAACGTGTTATTTAATTAACACCAAACCATGAACACTTCTATATTGCTAGCACCATTTCAGGTAAAATAGTGTTCATTATAAAGGCAGTTCCTTAGAATCATGAATTCTCAAAACATCTGGCAGCTTCCAGCTCTGCCTACACAGACATGTTAATGGACCGTGTGCTCACTGATACATGGACACCTGTGATTCCTCGAGGATCTGTGTAATCAACAACTACTTAAGAGACACCTCTGGCAATCAAGTAAACGAAAACCACAGACCTAAGCGACACAAGAAAGAGGTCTGTCAGGGGAGTGGAAAGACAGTGGTAACACCTCTTCAAGTATTGTTAGAGGTGCCCAAGTCCACCACTGATCAATCTCAGGATCACCTTACAGATTTTGACTTAACTGAACTGTGGAAGCATGAAGTTTCAACTGCAGCCAAGAGTGACAGCCAAGTCCAGTGCAACCTGGGCAGAAGGCTGTAACACTCTGGGAAATGTAAATTAGTACACCTATGTTCTGCTTATATGACCTATTTCCCTTGATCTTAAATAGAGCAATGACATGTCACTCAAGTGAAGGCCAGCCAGGACTCCCCTGGTAGCTGGAAGCCATCAAATAAGACAGCACCAACCCCGCACCAGTGCCATGGGGCTTGTCACCCCCCATGCAGCCCTGCAAGCAGGACCGTGACAAAACAACAGCAACAACCAGGGGGAAAACCGAGCTGCTCCAGCAGTGCCAGAGGAAGACACAGGAGTCTGACATCTGGCCAGCCAATTTTTTGCAGAGGTGGGGAAGTAGCACTTAAAATGTGTTCGTTAACTCAGACAAATAAAAATAATGAATGAATACAGAGCTTAGACTAAGAAAGAAACTGAACCAACTCCTGTGTGTTTCTCTGTTTAACTGCAAAAATGGGTGCAAACTACCTTAACAAACCTTCTGCAAAATACTCATCACTTCTGAATGGGTAATTACCAAGAAGCGGAGGAGTCAAGTGGGAAATGCCCCACAAATACACCAAACAAATGCAGTAACTTATCACCCACCTCATGGAACAACTCCTTTAAAATTTTAGTATTTAAAATGATTAGTTATCAAAATCATCCACTTAGTTTTCTAGAACCAGCTGAACCTAAAGAGTCTGTAAATGAAATATTTTAGCATATTTATGTTCTAGTAAATGCCTGTGCTTCTAGTATGATGCAGTGCTTATTGCCATATGGCTTTTTATAGCAATGGCAAGAATCCCTGAGCAGCTCTGTTACTATTTGAGGGGCATTAGAGGTCAGTGATGCTACACCCTGTGAGATAATGAGAAACATTACTCAATATTCTTCCACACTCTGTATATTCTGAAAATTCAAAATCCAAATACTTATCACAGTTACAAATAATCTCCAATAAGTCAGTGGATGACTAATGCAATCCTTGGGAGTTTGTTATGATGACTTTTGCTTTTTGAAGGAAGTGAGAGTGTTACTTTCTTGAAAAAACATAGCAGATGAAAAGAAGAAGGGACCAGAATAAAACTGAGAACCTCCTTTCATTCCATCACTCGGAAGAAACTAGACAAAATAGTAATCTCAGCTATTAATCTGGATGATAAGAACATTTCTCTTCTGGCAACTGTAACTGGCACTGTTCTGGCACCAAACTGAGATGCTACTGCTATTTGCATGAATGTTTAATAGCACCAGGCTCAACCAAATGAATTTAATATAAAGTGTTCTAAACTGGTGATAATAAAAAAATTACCTAAGAGAACTAAGGCTGATCACACACAAGTTTACAGTCTACCTGTCAGAGAGGATTTCCATACGCAGTCACACACACTCAGAAAAAAACCCATCAAATTAACTTCTTCTAGAATCCTGGGATAATTTCTGAAAGAGATACTGTAACATTGCAGGGCTGTGAAATCTTCATTTACCACTTCTGTGCATAACCATGATTTATGCTGTCTATCAACAAAACAAGAAGAATTTCAGCTCATTTTTCATAACTGGCCTAGACCTATTTTTTTGTTGACGTACATACAAGTTGAGGTAGGGCTGCTACTACAATTTGCTTATATTTAATGTTTCAGCCTTTTTATAACATTCATGGTTTAAAGTGAAATCTGCTTAAGATCTGTTTTGCAAACCATGTGAAGAGCACTGAAGTCTCATCTTAACAGGGAAAGCTAATATTATTTTTGAAATCAGACATATTAAGAATTGCATATTTGGTCTAATGAATATACTTATTGACAGACTGACACAGTCTTTTACTGGAAAAATTACTACACACTAAACTGTCACTGAATAATCAAGACCACCATGCTTTTAATGCTAAGCATATTATAATAATAAAATCTATTAATCTTCTGCTGATTTAACATAGTTCCCATTTGTCATTAATTCTGATTTGGCCTGAAAGCATTTAAAAATATAACTATCTCCAGGTGTTCAGTTTTCAAAATTTAAAGGCTGGCACTCACATCCCTTCCCTTCACATAATTCTTGAGAGGAAAACAATTTTTTAAGGTCATGATTGCTTCTATAACACATCAAAGTGGTATTTCCAATTCTGCACCTGTGTATGATGATTCCCCTAAAATTTAGGGGAAGGAGGGGTTTTATTGTTTTTTCTTGGGTTTTTCTGTTGATTTTTTTTGTTGGTTTGTTTTGCTTTTAAATATCAGAAAAATGTAAATTTTGGCTTTGGACAAAGAACCAGAAAGTCTTTCTTGATGCCACAGCACTGGAAACAATCTGATCTAAAATGAAAGCTGCATTCAACACTAAACTTTAACAGATAAGCTCCTCCTTAAATATCTTTGCATTTATTCAACAGGTTTGTGACACTACGGAAATTACTGGGCAGAGTTAGAAAGCTGTGAAAAGAGACAGCATCCCAGCAAATAATGTCTCTGCTCCATGACCAGAATAACTGTTTACTATCGAGTTGGAAAAACACAGCATCTCTGTGCTACAGCTGAGCAATAATTATATATGCATCAGGCCAAAGGACACAGGACTTCCTGATAAAATAGATATAGATTATATAAATCTCTTCCAGATCTTAAAAAGAGCTTCACCTGGCCCTTAAGTCTGGCTGCCAATTTTCTTGGGTTTAAAAATCCTATTTTCCATTGTCTATCTCCTACTAAACATGCAGCAATCTCTAACAAAAAGCAAAAAAGTAACCGGGAAGAGGCAAGGAAAAAAAAAGAAGGAAAAAAAAAAGAGAAAGCTTCTCACTGTGTTTGGCTACTATTGCTTATTTTTCTATCAATGAGTAAACACTTGGACTTACTGTGATTCCTAACTTATTGCTATATTAAAATATGATACCCTTTTATAGAAAAAAGCATTTGATTTTCCATAAAATGCAACTTTCTTTACTGCATGCTCACAAAAAAATTAAGAAAAAAATAATTTAAGAGCAACAATACTCTTAAAAATTTTCAAGACATTCCTCCCTGGTCTATGCTTATTTCCCAAAAGCTAGGAAGTATTTTGTGCTGTTCATTCTCTCTGGGCATCAATTAATAGCTTTGGACAGCAAATACAAGACGTACAGATCAAGTTTCATAAACCCATTTTTTTTATACCGACTCCTTATATAAGTACTGGGCAAAAAGTCAAAGTGGCCTGTGTCAGTGCTGGTGCAGCTGCGGTAAAAACAAAGCACACCCAGGAGAACACATACATGTTTGGTTCAGTCAGACACGTTGTAACTTCAATGAAAGTTCAGAAAAAGACTTAACACAGGTTAAGAGTATTGTGCAGAGTAAGTGTAAGAGTACTCCTCAAACTATAGGATTAGATGTGTATATTGAAGCAAAGTATAAAAACCCCTTCATGCTTAAGCAATTGTTATTTCATGTCTGTATGTCTGTATCACAAAGTATAAGCATGGTAACAGTGAAACTTAAAGCAAATTTGTCCTTTTCTCCATCATACTGAGCTACTGTGTAACTTGTCATTTGAGAAATTTAGACATGCATATTAAAACAACCATCTTTTCTTTATCTGAGGATAGAAAATTTATTTGCTGTCAGTAAGAGTATTTCATTCCCAGAGTAATGGAGAGCTAATTGACTTGGAGAGCTAATTGACTTGGTCTTCTCATTTCTCCAGGAAGATCAGATCAATGTCATGACAGCAGAGCACTGACACTGCTATGGAAGGGCACCTCAACATAGCTCCAGATTTTACTCGGCAAGCAACTAAAATCCCTTGTGCAGCTCTAGCCCACCATCACTCTAATCTCACCATGACAAAGATTAAAAAAAAAAAAATTAGATCCATGAGGATTTTGCAGGAGAAACTGGGAGGTAAAACAATCACGGGCACAGCAGGCAAATTACTCTTCCTTTGCTGCCACCCTGGCAGGGTGTAGCTGCTTGGTCTGGGCAGGAGCTCGATCTGCTGCTCACTCACTTATTGCTGCTTCATTATCCTGCTCTAATCACAGCGCCTAGATACCAAGGATTCTGCCTTAATCTTCCACTGATGTCCCTTTAATCATCCCATCAGTTCTGTGCGCACTGTAAGTCAGGATGTGGTCACTCCATCTTCAATTGTGTGGTGTTTGACTGTACACGTTTAGCTGAACAGAGAGCAGCTGAACAAAGTCATCTTCACTTCAGCAAGAAGGTTACAAAATAGAGTATTTATGGAGCCCAAGCAACCAGTATGACAGACCAACAAGGCCTGATGGGCACCAGTACTATCCATCATGTCCTGAGATGCTTTGTCTTACTGTTTCATAAAAAACCATTGGTTTGCATCTGGCAGCTGATATTATTGTTTATCACTCAGTGTTAGCAAAATCATGAAAAGAAGCCAACTGATAGTCATGTATGCTTGTGGCACTAAGAAACAGCCATATATAATATCTTTTAAACAGACAATGGCCAAGCAATACTGATGCAAACTTATGTCTTGCCCTTCCTCACTTGAAAAATATTCAGCACAGTAAGTTTATAGCTTTCCCAGACATTTATTTTGGAGAACTAAAATCCACTCACAAGTGATCACTGTGCAAAATAGGTTAGATAAAGGTGCGATAAATTATGTGTAAGCAGGGTAGTTTTGTTGCTGCCATTGAAGAAAACAGAGGAAGAAGTAGAAAATTATCATCCTCACTAGTAAGATTCTGAATGCCAACTTCAGTACTTTGAAATATTTCAAAGTGGAGATAATTCTGTAACTATAATTTAGGACAAATTATGCTTTTTATGGTATAACTACAGCATAGCCAGGATGGGTTTTAATTCTCTAGTAGTACACACTACCTGGGCAGGAATGCCATCTCCTCTACAGTAACTACTGCAGAACGGCCCCAAACCCAGCACACCTCCCCTGACATCCAAGATTGCCACCACAGAAAAGAGAGTGAGGAGCAGATTGCAAACACAGTTATTAAGAATGTACAATAAATTAATGTCTTTAAATAAATAACCTTCAAGTATCTTTCCCAACTGCTGCCTCTCCACAACCAGTGTTTTCATTTTTCCTTATTTGTTACCAATCCTTTCAAAACCCCCTTGTATTCAGCACACAAGTAGTTCTGTAATCAATTTCCACAGGATTTAAAATTCCTCCCCAAAATACATGGGTTTTCCCCCAAGAGATGTAAAATAGCCTTTGAAGCATCACGCATAGTGCCATCCCAAGCCTGCAGACAGACTGGGGTTTTCTGTGTTATGTAGTGGTAAACTGGAATTAAGGACACTCCCATCAGGTTTGCTTGAGCTATTCAGAGCCCCCTCAGAGCAGTAAAACTCTTGAGAACAATGTGGGAAAACTGACAGAAGCAGGACACTAAACTATTCACGGAGCAGAACCACAAGCAAAAATGGAGCCAGGGAGACCAGCTGCTGGAGTGTCTCCCCTCATCACCCAGAGAAGGATGTTTACCCTATCCTCCTCCTTGCTCAGGTAAACCCAAACGCAAGGGCTTTAACACCTCAAAAAGACTGCGGCATAACATCCAAGCTCAAGCTTCTGGTACAGTTCCCCAATGAACTTGCCAAGAGGTGTGGTCAGTAACTGTCTTATAATCTGTTAGGCACTGAAATACAAATATGGCAAAGTTATTATGGAAGAAGAGTAGAGTATCTTAGATGGTAATCGGGCCATGGAGAGATTATAACATCCACATTATGAGCACTAATCTCTGTGTAGCCTGTTGATGACATGACAATACCTGCACTGTCCGATTAAAAGGCAGGTGTTGAGTAAGTCATCCTTTCGCTATTAAAAAAATAATTCTTATTTGAAATATACTTCAGAAAAGCCACAGTGATGATAAAGAAGAGCATCAAATAGACAGAGGTAAGCAGTACAGATCAGCTGTGCCTCAAGATGAAGTATGGGTCAGCTTTCTCAAAAATACAAGACAACAGTTTTCCAGCTGTGTATGTTTACCCTGAATGACCATAAAGAAAGGCTTCAGTTTTTCAAAAAAAGTATAAAGCAAATTCAAAATAAATACCACACCCCAACATTATTCCAAAGTTTAATAAAAACTTTGGTAAACAGAAGATTAATAAAAAATGGTGTGTTGAAAGATGCAAATAAAGAATTAAGGGAAGAACCACCACCTAATTTCTGCTTTTCTCTCTCTTTACCCATTCTCCACCCAGAAATTAGGTTTACATCTTGAACACCATGTTCTTCCTCTTCAGCATTAACAGTGTTCCTTAGAAGACCTTATCACATAGTATAATATTGTGTCCTGACTTCAGATGAGCTTACCTATCCAAATGCTTGCCTGGCTTTCATCTTCCTAATGCTTCTATTCACACCAGACCAGGAATTAAATGTTTTCCCCTGTAGCTATTTCTTTACATGTAGCAAACTTTAAATGTTATATGTTGACTGTCAGACTCAGTTCTGCTACAAAAAAATAAGATGCTGACAATGAAAACTTGCTTAAAACCTGTCAGTGAACCAAAATACAAAGGGGGTTACAGGCTAACTCATAAAGTCCTGAAGATGGGTGTAAAAGAAAGGCCTTGAAATGGAAAGCTCTCCACACAAAGAGATCAAGAAGAGGGAATTAACTTTGAGTGTGGAAAAAAGAGGAAATAACACAGGGTATACATGAAAATAGTGATGTCAGCTAGGGAAATCACAACCTTTAATTTTGTCATTAAGAAACTAGAGGATAAAAAGACACTGAGCACAAATATTTTTCTTACATACTGCATTACTAACTACTGACATCCACTGCCATGATACAAGAGCTTTGTAAGATTAAAAAATAAAATATAAACATTCACATGGCTATTTGAACTAGACAACTACAAAGCCCCTCTCTGCTCATAGCAGAGTCAAGGAAGCGCTGACTGATGGAAGTGAGGAGGGAGCTCCCGTGTCTCACCTGTCTCCACACACACACACCCCCTACGGCTGGGACAACCCACGCGCTTCCTTTGGCAAACAGGACACTCTACACTTATGGGTAGTGCCCACTTGCAGGAAAAACTCATCGAGAAATGAGAACAGCATGGGAGATCTGGCTGGGGTTCTGCCTGCACAGCTAGCACCCCACTTTCTGTTCTGAGGTCCTAAACGCAAAATTTTTAACTCTTCGATGATGGGAAGCAAACGTGTTGTATTGCAATATTTTTCAAATTTCCGAAATATGAAATCTCTTGAAATGTAAACACACAATTTGCAACATCAATCGCAAACAAGTAACTTGGTTTCTTCTTTTAAGTCAAATCCTTACATTACCCCAGTTTAACATTTTTAGGCATTACTAAGTTTTCAAGGATAAAAAAGGATCATTGCTGCTTATTTCATTAACACTGGTCAATCACAATTGGCATAAAGCAACTGTTTTCATGTTTAAAAACACTGACCACATTAACTATACACTAATTAAAAATTTACTGCAGCAAAATCCCAGGGAAATCACTAATACAGTCAAATGAGGGCACAGACCTACTGTGCCTGCACAATAGTGTCTTTCAAATTAAATATTACCAGCCTTTTCACACTTCCTTTTGAAAGAATGGAGCAGTGCTGTAATTAGGATGTGCTAACTAAAATGTTTGTGCAGTTTAACCTTTTAAATGAAAAACATGACTGCACTTGACACATGCAGGCTGTGCCTGCATTTCCCATTTCCTCCGGAGCCAAGACGAAACAGCACAGACCATCCTGCCCACAGCCAGCCATCCGCAGAGCTGTAACAGGAATGTGTTTGCTCTCTGATTTATAAATTACATGGGTGAGCACACTCAGAAAAACAAGCTAAAATGAACACACTCTTAATAGTTCCTTTAATTAACATTTTGATTAACAGCTGCCAATTTATCTAAGGGCCTGACAGGACTGCAAGTGGCTGTCTAAGGTTTGATTGCTATTTTTTCTCTTGCCAGTCTCCCCATCTGAGTTGTGGCTTTTGGCGATTTTCAAGTTTCTGCAGGGAAACAACTCAAAGCAGCATCTGGCCCTGTCAGGTACTGACTCTGCCTGGCCTGCAGCTCTGGAGGATCAGAGCTCCTCAGTTTGTCCCTATCTGTGGCCAGATCGCTGCCTGCCTGCTTTTGGAGCTGTGCCAGACAGCTCCGGTGACATTTCAGAAGGGCTCACAGGGCCGCTTGCAGTGCTTAATGCCTCACTGTGGGATTATCCACACCGCGCACAGAGCTCGCCGAGGCCGAGGGCACTGCGGGCAGGGCTGCCGGCCGCATCCGGCCGCTGGAGCTCCAGACTGGCCCCGGGCACCCTGCAGTCAGCAGCTGCCCCCAGAGCTCTGCCCAGCCTCGGCTTCACCCACAAACCTGCTGCCAGCCACGGCCCCTGCAGCCGCAGGGGTGGCATCGGCACTGGTCAGACACGGGCACGGCGCCAGGCTCTGTGCATGCTCTTGTGATTCTCCCGGCAAGCTGCCAGGCCTTGCCAGCAGCTCCAGGACAATTTCTCCAGCAAATGTGCCTGTCACCTGCCACCCCACTTTGGGGTGACATCGCCCAGCCTGGGGGCACCCACCATCCCCAGAGCTGCAGCTCCGTGGGTTGTTGGTAGTCCGGCAGAGCACTCCTTGGATACTCCTCCTGTGCTTTTCCAGCAGCCAAAATTCACTCCACTATTCACTGTCCTGAACTTCCAGATGGGTCTCCACATCCTAAGTCTCCGTGCCCTGAGGTCTGACTGTCAAGGTCTGATTTCCACCCAAAGACAGAACATGGACAGTAAAATCTAATTTTTACCAAATGATTAATTTCTGGACCATTTCCTAAGTAATCACTTATAAAAATTACACCCTATCTGCTGACAAAAGGAATAGGAAAAAACAGTATGTGGCTTTTACTCTTATTTTAAGTTACCATAATCAAAACTGAAATTTTCGGTCTTCCCTCGCTTATCAAATTATACACAAATTCATTTTTAAAACCAAGCAAATTACTTTTTCACTAAAACAAGAAGTTTGCCAAGAAGAGAGGCAGCTGGCTTGTACAAACACCTTTGTGTATTAGCATCAGTGTGTTAGCATATTACTTTTCTTCATTAAGAAGGTTTAAACAGAAGAAAGGAGTACCATTTTAGCAGACTGGGCTTTGTTTGGGTTGGGTTTTTTTTTTCTTTAATTAAAGAAACTTTCAGAAACCTGGAGGCTACTGCTCCCATTACCCATTAAGCTTAGAAATTAATCCTAAATCCTAAACCACAGATAGTAAATACTAACATTCCCATGTCTATACACTAAGAATACGAGACAACAACCAGCTACTATGTGGCTCCAAATTTCAAGAAGTTGACAGCTCATGTCACCTACCCAGTAATTGTTAAGGACAACTCAGGAATACAAAGACATTTCCTTGCATTATGCTGTTTTTAAAGCACTGCTCCTTCCACCACTAAAATTAGTACCAGAGGCATGCATGTTTTTGGAGGACTTGTTTCTATTGTACACTCTTCTACTTCACACCCATAATTAAAACTGGCTAAGTCTCCAACAGATTTTAGCGGTTCACAAAATTCTTCACTTCAAACTACTATGTGGGGAACCAGCACTGATGTATTTGTCTTAGAAACTAGAATTCTTAGTCTTTGATTTGGCCCATTCTTATTTCAGGGACAAGAGGACAAGTAAGTTCTATTTTGTTGCTTGTTCCACAAATAAACTGACCAAGATCAGGCAATGTAATTCCCACATGGAACAATGCAGAAAGCTGTCTTCCTTCTGGGTAAGAATGAGGACAAAGAACCCAACCGCTAAGAAATCCCAGCAGCTGGGCATCAAGGCAGCAGCTGGAATGGAAGGGAGAGGCATGACAAGATACTCACACAGGGAGAGAGCAGCCTCGGCCCACGGGAAGGCACACAATGGCACAGAGAATGCAATGGGATTTTTGCCTGCTTATGTTATAGCAGCAGCATATATGCCAACTGTCTCAATCCATGCATTTTTACCTACTATTTTCCAATGTCCAAAGGCTTCTGAGTAACATTACACAGTAAATATTCACAAGGCTTCACCTTGAAATGGATTGTGTGTGTGGCACAGTGAAATCACGCGTTGCCAGTGTACTGTGACAAATGCAAAAGTAATTTTACTTAATGTAGTAAAAGCAACCCATTATATAAGGCAATGAAATTAGTTCTTTTCCTGGTACTAAATATTGCAAGAGGTTTTATTTTCTATCAACAGTACTTGAAGCCATTGAAAAAAATCCCCAAAACATCAACAGCATTAGATTCAATATAAACACTCACACCATCAGTTAATACCTGAGTTCAGAAGCCTAAAATTAGCCCTGCAAGCTGTGATAATGCACTGTGCAGATCCCCGCACAAAGAACACCCACCTGCGCACACCGCTCACTCCCAGGGAGTGAGGCTGCCGTGAGGAGACTCCTGTTCTGACATCAGGACAGCGCAGGAGGGAGAGAAGCAGTTTGATATGAATCACTGCAGAGAACCTAATTTCCAGGTCTTTGGTGTTACACAATCACCCAAAAGGGACAACTTGAACTGTGCCAAAACCATTGCAATGGAAGAAAGTTTGCTTCCTACCATTCCAGATAACAAAGAACAGCATCAACCCCCTCTTTTACCTATTTTCTCACTGAACACATGTAACACAAACAAGCATTTATATAATTTGTGATGCTATCACTATACACACACATACAGTAGCTCCCTTGTATGAATGAGTACTGCAGCATGTCAAGAAATGGAAAACAAACAAACAATAAAAAAATTGGGGGGGTGGAGGGAATCCCAAGTTGAAGTATCCTGCACATTTTGCATTGCCAGGAAAATTGGTTTTAAGATTAAAAATTCCCTAGCCAATCTTTTACTTGCACTACATTTGTTGTCTGGTTCTGTAAAGTGAGATAAATGCAGCTCTATCACATCTCCTTCCACTTGCCTACATTATAGTGTTCTGTATTTCAAAATTAGGCTGATTTTAGTAAAACTGAAGAGCTGGATTTGAGATGGTGCCCTCCCACCCCCTGCTGGGAGATGTCTTGATACTGGTGTTTATCAATAACAATAAAAGCAGCATTCTGACAGCAAAGGTAGGACTTCTTGGTGCTCTTACTGGAGGAAGGCAGGAAGATCTTTGCTGGCTGGACACCATGAGCACGTTCCAGCCCAGCTGTGCATGTGTCTTATTAAACTGGCCAGCAAAAAAAAAAAAAAAAAGGCGAAACATGACATGAAATCACAAAGCAGGAGGTGCTGCAATGGGAGTGATGGCAAAACACACAGGACAATACCACAGACAACTAGGCTTCACTGTCTTCACTCCATATTAAGACTCACTTATCCTTTCTCAAAATTCAGCAAACTCAGGCACCAATTTCACAACCACTTTGACTTTAAACTGGCTACATGACTTTAAACTGGCTGGTGTGAGCTAATACAGCCACAGGCAAAAAGCATTCCTGCTCTCTCCCCCAATCCTGGCCACTCATTCTGAGCCCTTGCACCATCTGCTCTGTCCATAACAAAGAGCAGAACCATCCGCTCAAAGGCCCGACAGCGTCACAAACCAAACGCCTGCTTGTGCCAAAGCTGGCAGTGAACTGAGCAAGGACTCGCAAGAATTAAACTGTGACTTGATCCCAGGGAGAGGGCTGCAGGCATAAGAACTGGGCACAACAATGAACTGCGTTGTGAGCTGCAGTAATGATGAGTTCGCCAGTTCCTAGAAGATTTGAGGGGTACATGGAAAAAAATCAGACTCCCAAGGAATTTCATCTGATTGATATCAACAGCGCATAAGCTGGGCTTGCTTACACTGCAGCCTGCTTATGTTTACATTTAATACTGTCTAAGATGATTTTGTCATAAATATTTCGCTTTAAAGAGATTGTTTGGTTACTGGCTCCTATTATTATTCTTCCTGGAAGGAAGAGAATAATGGACCTTGAGCCAACATCAAGTTTCTTAAAGTTGATCAATTGAGGACTCCAGCATGGTTACTTGGAAAATCGACTTTGCTGCTATATGGGGTGCATGGAAAGAACCCCACCATTTGCCACATGACACCACGAAGCCAGCCTTAGTAAAGGAGCAGCAAAATCAGATAAAATGTAGTGCTACTGCCTTGTATTCAGAAACGAGTGCTCTGAAGTACCAGCATGAATTAAATTCTCAGAACCTCCAGAACCACAAGGCAAGGGATTTTGAAATACGTGGATTTTTTCCTCTGGCAGCTGCCACTTTGGAGAGTGTTTTACATGCTCCAGAACAAAACAAATATATTAGGCAAGATTTCTGGTTTTGATGTTTTCTTTTGCAAGTGAGCAAGCTTAGAAGTTCCTCAGGTTTCAGAAAACTGGAGCGAGTCCAGAATAAAATGGATGATTGAGTACAGAGGAACAACTTGACAGGCTTGTTGGTGCACAATCAAATGACAGCGTTTTATGCCTTTGTATCAACTCCACTAACACAACATGCTTGTTTACACCAGAAATACAAAATATAATTACTACTCATGTAGTGTGTATTCTCGTGTGTACACAGAGAATGAAGATTTCTGTACAGAATTATGTCATTTCCAGGGACTTAAATCAGGAAAGGACATTGAGTGCATTAGATTTCAAGTGCATAGCCACAGTTATTGTGAATCTCTGCCACCTGGACAACTGGGACAGGGCAGAGGAAATAGCAAACAGCCCAGGAGCTCATCAGGGCTTTCAGCACATCCTAGCTATCTGCCAACTCCAGCCTCCCTGGATACGTTCTTGTGATCACAGAAAAAAGGTCAGTGCCCATCCTCAACCTGAATAGAGACCAATGCTACAGAGAAAAAAACTTGGCACTGACCAGTTCCTAGGTGTCACTAGCTGTCATTCTCAGTGTGTGGCAAGCAATATGTGAGCATCAAGCCTTGCAATACTACACACATATGTAAGTTTATATATTTTCTGTGGCTATTAAAGCAGTTCCAGGTATTTTTAGAAGATTGCTGGTGGATTGCTTCATGACCCACATGATGACTTTTGGTCAAAGAGTACACGGCACTGTGATGGGGGACTGAACTGCAGCAGTTTAAAAACCCTTCCTCTGACCTTAGAGGCCAGGAGAGGGCCAGTGTGGCATCTTTCCAGGCATACACATGGTTACTTGTGGCTTGTTAGAGGCTGCAAGCCAAAATGAAACTGAAGAAAATGAGTGCTAGCTAGTCCCATGCCAATGATGAGCAGGACCAGAGTACTATAAGGCTTCTCTTCATAATCTAGAAAAGTGAAAGAAGTAAAAACAATTACTTCACTAAGCCCACCCTAATACAGCAGAAAACAAAAATGCTTAAGAACTCAGGTGACAACTTCAGCCACGTAGTAACAAAAGCAACACAGCCAATTTTCCTCTTAGCAAGAAGAGCCATGAATTCCATGTGAATACCGTATGTACCATCACACAGTGATGAACAGCTCTTGAAACTCTCAGTAACCACATAAACATCACATAAAACTTCTGACAGCTCAAACCCAGCTCTACAGACAATCCACAATCATCAGAAAGTTTTAAGCTCAAAATGGAAGGGTGCCCTGAAAGGGGCACACCTTCTACCTAATGCACAGAATTCACCACAATGCTCCACAGAAACCAGGGCTTCTCCAAGAGCCAGACATGACAAACAAGTTCTTTGGAACCAGCAGGGTCACACAGAGAGGACGCAGCACAAAACCACTCCTGGCCTGGCAGAGGGAGAAAATCCTGCAGGGTAAAAACATAAGAAGGTGATCTGGCTAAAAGAGAAAGAGAAAAAGAGTACCTTTTGGAAAGCTATTTTGTATAGAATTATGAATTAAAGGTTTTCTGACAATGTTGCCAAACAACAAGGAAAAACTCAGTTATGTAGGAACTGCTTCAACCATCCAGGAGCCTGGTCTAATTGCATCCTTTACAAAGCAGTGCAGAGTGAGAGTGTCATACCAACCTGGACAACTCATTATCTGGGGAAAAGAGAACAGAAAATAGGACAAGAATCTCTTGACAGCGGTCCTTCTTTCTCTAATACAACTTGGGGAAACAAAATATCATTGCTGTCTTTGTGGCCAGCAGCGCTCTCTGACATGGCAGAACTTGCCTAAGGCACCGGAATAGGCAAAGTTTATCAGGAGTTTACATAGTAGACACACTGATGCCTTTTTTCCTACATTTTTTTAGTATTGTTGAAAAGATTAACCTGTTACCCAGCTGCATGACAACTGCAGGAACATCTACACAAATTATAGAGTAAAAACTATTTTCTATACAAACACTACATTAGGTATTTGTTTCATCAATAGGAGATAATAGGGTTTGGAAGTATTTTGGCTGTTACTGCCTGAGATAGCTTATGATGGTGTATTAGTCAATAATACTATCACAAACTTACATAAAATTACATGTAATATTTATCTATTACTGTTTATTTTCTACATTTTTAAAAGATATTTGTAATTGTTCCATACCATTATGGAGCTCTCACAAAGTTGGATAAGGCAAGAGCTAAACCAAGACTGCTACCGAAAAGCTGTTTGAATCTTTGTTACAGGGAGACACAATACAGCACTTAGGAATCTGAATTGCCTTCCAGTCCATTTACATTACTTGGATATAATTATTTAGTGTTAAACTGAATTAAGCCTAATGAGAAGCTTAAAATGCTGGCATTAACTGTATTATTTTCAAAGTGAATTTGAGTCTACAATTAGTTTTTAACTTAGTATGTAAGTCATGTGGTTATTGATTGCTACTCATCAATAAACTCACAGGTTTCATTGTATAGAAAGTGTTATACACTCCCTCTTCTGGTAATATCTTAAAAACACAGTTTCTAGACTTACAGTGTATCATATGTTAGATTTTAAGTGTATCAAACTGCTTGGAAGAAAAAAACCCTCAAAGCAGTATCATGTTTCTTTTTAAAAAGCCAGCAAACTGGTGATCAAAACCAAATACATAACAGGTGAAAACTACTTGACATAACGCCCAACTACAGTAAGCAGCTACCTTTTAGCTGTGCCTAAAACCAAAATGTCATTAATTTCTTTTAATTTGGTAAGAAAAATATTGTCCCAAGTTTTTCCAAAAGTGCGGTTCATGCCTAATGCCTGGTCACCATTCTGTGCACTACTCTTGTAGGTGAGAAAATAGATTTTAAAATGCTGCCTACTTTTCCTGAGGTGGCAGATAAAGTTCCTACAAAACATTGTTTTTATGTAGGTCCAGCATGGATAACTTTCTTCTACCTAGTACACTACACCTCCTCTCTTCTCTGGGGGGGCATTCTTCTTATAGCAAAAGCTGCTGAAGGCTACAAATACATGCTACTGCCTAAAAAATAGTATTCACAGTATAGAAAATGAGAATTGTTAAAAATAAAATTAAGAAGTCCAAACAGAAACAGTAAAAGCAATGCATAAGAAACCAAAAGATGAACTATTAATAAGTGCACACACACGCATATATCCATCTCTTCCCTTGATGGTCAGTGCCTGATAAAGCCAGGAGATGTGTCTCAAGTAGGAGATACATTCTTGTTCCACTCACCCCCCACCAAAATACGCAAAATCCAAGAATGCCACAGCATTACACAAACCACATTAATAGTATTGCTGCCAAAACATTGAGAGAGGAAAAACTTGTGAAAAAGCTTTTGGTTTTTTTGCCCTGTTTAGCCTCTCCTCCTTTCTACCACTTTTACCCCTCGTTACAGCACGGTACCTACTTCATTCTCCCTCCTCCGAGGTAATTTTGTCCTACCTTCCTTATTTAGCTTCCTCCTTATTGTCTTCATCTATTTCTTTTTACGTGTATTTTACTCAAGTTCTTTGTTCTACATTTCCCTTTTTAGCTATTGCCCGGTGTCCTCTCTTTCCCCTCCTCGGACACACACAGACTGCAAATCCACTTAATTCCAGCTGTGCTGAGCCAGCCCTGCCAAAGCTGCCATCCCCCTGCCTGTCAAAGCTGGGCACCACTGCCCCAGCCATGTACGGCACAGCTGTACTGTGTGCACTGGTATCTTCGCAAAAAGTAACGTAAGTGATGGTTACTGATGGGATTTCCTATCTGACCTATGAAGTTGCGCTTGCAGAGAAAAAGAGACCATCCCAAACACGGCAGTTGTTCAAGGGTCAGATGCTGGGATGAGAGGGTAGAGTCTCTGCAACTGGAAACTATGTACTTCCATGGAAAAAAAAAGGCAAAAAACAACCAATAATTATTTTCTTCATGACAGTTCAATACTCAAAACAATTTTACAAGCCTCCCAGAATACCCCTCCCTGGAATCACAAAGCACTGTGGTGTTTATCTGAGGTTTGCAGTTCTTGGAATAAACTACACAGTTCATGAGAACACACACTTCTCCCCCAAAACTAAATGAGAAAGTCCTTATAAATAATTGATCTGCATATGGTTAGCTTTTGAAATTAAACTACTTCTAACCTCACCCTCCAACACCAAGTTCGTATCTCCATGGCTCTGACACATTCCCATCTCTCCAGAACAGCAGAAACTCGTCTCTTTTTTACTTCAACTCGGGCTTCTTCCACCTCCCTCCCCAGCTCTTAAACAGGTTGCAGCTTCGTTCTCCTGCACTCAGCTTAGGGCAGTGTGCCAGACCCTGCGTGCCCATGGCCTGCCCTCAGTGCGTACCACCTCCCCTGGCTGGGCTCCAGCCTGGAGGAGTGGCTTAGGCAGTAGAAAGAACCCTTTTAGCTGTGAAGGAAACCTTCCAAGGATGTGGATCATGTAAGCTGATGCAGAACGGCCTTCCCTGAACCTGCAGAAAATCTGGAATGATGGTTGGGAGAGCTGTGTCCTGCTCCACATGCCGTTTCCTCTCACAAAATGAGTTTTGAGCGATGAAACTCAACCTTGACTTCTAGATTGATTAAGTCTCTCATTGTCAGTCATTTTTAACTGTAGACCTGATGCAACTATCCTGGGTGGCTTCTTTCAAAGTGAAGCTGTAGTCAAATACACTCAATAGCTACTTTTTATTGGAATTACTTGTCCTCTTTAGATCTCATTTCAATCTATTGATCAACATGCTTTCTCCCTCTTGCTGAACAACTATTTCTGTGACAGTGAACATGGCACTGCTTCTTCTTTTCCCACAAAGACAAATATTTGTTTTTCTTTCTTTCCACTTGTTCTTCCCCATCAACATTTACTTTGAAAAGCAAGCAGTCAGTCCCAGTCTCCAAGCAAATATCCAGCAAGGAGATCACTAAAAAGGAGCAGGGTTCTCATGGAACCCTTGCATAATTTTGTATGTTAGACTTGTTTTAAATATTTTAACATTCCAGCAAGGATAGAATTAAAAAAAATACTCCCTCTTTAGCCAATATTAAACCAGAAGGATTTTTGCACCTAGATCTGCTGCTATGGCAGAACAGCATAAAATTCATTTCACACTAACTAAAGGTAAGAAGAGCTTAAAGCACATCAAGCACTTGAAGTTTGTAGTATTTTAGCACACACAGTGCTGTAGAGAGAATAACATGAGTTATATGGTAAGCAGTAAACTGAATAATCAATATCTCTTAAATCTGAAGCTGACCTTTGTTCTTAGCTGACACTTAAAAATTGCTTTATGTCTTCAATCAGAGCTTGACAAACCATGTACCCACAAAAAAGGAGGAAGTTTTACTAGAAAACCACCATCAACTTCTCAAACAGACTCCCTGTGCTTTCATGTAATAAACAAAGACCACAGCCATTCTGTGTACAAAAATAATCTGCATGTGAACGGTTTGTGATGATACAAGTAACCACAGCACCGAACTCCATTGCTCCATAAAATCTGCATGGCACATTTGGGATTCAGCTAATGGCTTGGGGGTGCACGTTTCAAAGCTCAAAACATGTTTATAGAGTTTCTTTCCACATTATAATAATTTCTTATTTAATGATGCATTATTTAAAAATGACTAAATAATCACCTGAAAGTTTTCTTTTCCTTCTGAAACGAATGCTGTGCTGACCTCTGAGCACATTCCCTTCTAGATGCCAAGATGATTCTTGCAAAAGGTACAGAATTTCACAAATCTCTACCAAGAAATTAAACTAGTTGTTGCTGGACCCACAGATTAAGATCCAGCTCCTGGAACCTGGACTGTGTGAACTACTGTAAGAGTACTGTGCATTTAAACAGAAGCTCCTGAACAGAAGCTGCCAATGATAATTCGTGAGAACATATACATTAACTGGAATCATAATATGCCGAATTGTTCTACATTTGTTCTACCACCTGTGCATGTTTGGCAATATGCTTGGCAGATTGCTCCAGCACATCTGTGACACACCACAGAATATTCAGGTTTTATTTTGGATGTTAGACTTCTACAGAAGATCACTGATACCCAAGAAAATTCTTATAATTTATAAAAACCTTTTCACACTGCTTTAAAAAGACTTGAGTGAACAGTGGACATTAATTGCTGAAACAAATTGCCTGCTGCCAAAAGTATGCAGGCCATAATGAAGGCTTTTCCCTCCAAAACGAGGATGAGCTCAAGCAATCTTCCATGAGGAAAAAAAAGCCACACACACATACAAAAAAAACACAACCCGAAAACCAAGCAAGAAACAACCCAATCCTCAGGTCCAATGGCTTTGGAACAAGATTCAGTACATTCCTTTCTTTTCTTATCAGCTTTAAATGCTGCTTTGTACAGACACTTTATCTTTGACTTCATAATCCATGAATCCATGCTAAATACATTCTCTTATTCTACTCTAAACAAGCAATACATACAAAACTTAAAAAAATACAACTTAAAAATATTAAATACTGTCAGATTTTTCAGAACAATTAGCTGCTCCCAAATTTAACAAAACTATAGTAGGACAAATTTATATTCAATTCACAGTGTGAGAAGAACCCAAACATGTAGTGCTGCAGGGTCTGTAATACTTAAGTTATGTATGATACACATCCAAAATACATCAGCACATTGACAGAGATAGTTAACAGATCATTTTTCCCAATTGAAATCACAAGTATCACATGTTGTCTCTGAACCCGGGCACTTAACACCAACAAAACCCTTAGGACTCCCGAAATGGAGACCTGCAAATGAAAGGTGGGTGTGGGCCCTGGCTGAGGGAGGAAGGACCTTGGTTATACAACTAGATAGAGAATCACAAAAAACCTCACACAGACTCGGAGGATGGACCCAAGTAACCAGCAAGCATCTCTTTCTCTATGGCCAGGATCTGCCCTCCGAGTATAAGGTTGTGTGATGACTTCTCTATTCCAATTCCACGACCTCCTACAAACCACAGTAGATGGACATATCAGTATAGTAATCCTGCTTCTGATTCCTATACTTCAGATTTAAACCTGCACTGATTGGAAACCAAAATGTTTAAGCAATTCCCCAACCAGCTCTCAGGACAGCAGCAGCAGGCAAAGCTCATAGTGGTTGCTCATCTTTGCCACCTTGCCAAACCCATGGAAGTTAATCAAAATACTCGACATAGCTTTTTAATGGCTCAACAGCCCAACACAACATCATCATCTCTTTCCAACACGTACTGTATTCATGGTTTTCACAATCACTACATGAGTCACAGGCACTCTCAGTGTAAGTTTTACAGGTAGCCTTCATTATTATTGCTGAGAGTTTAACCTTACTTTGTATTCATGGAAACTAGGGCAAGAGGGGAAAAAAAAAACCTCTGAAAAAAAAAAATAAAGAAAGTTAGAAGGAAGAAACCCCACACATCTCTATGCTGATGCTACTTTCACACTGAGAACTGCTGAGTTCTCTCTGAGCCACAGAGCAGCCCAGCCGGGGCAGAGAAGCAGCTCTCACCAGCCAAGAGGCTGATAACCACAGGGAGATGAGATAAACCTGTGAAACAGCTGAAATGCCAACAAAAGGTCACACAGCCCGAAAACCATGGCACTTCAGAGTTTCCACAAACCACCTGAAATAACTGTCGTGATGGCTTCCTCAGAGAGCAACCTTTAGGTGCAGCACAAGAACTGTATCTAACATGTCTCTGGGGAGGAGAGAATGGAAATCAAAGGGAGACAGGCACATCCCGCTGTCCTGAGGAGAATGACAGCTGGCACATGATCATCCAGAGTGTAGAGAAATACTCCTGGAGAAAAACACTTTCTAGGAATAGGTCATCATGATAAGTGATCTCAAGTGCTTCACCCACAAGACTCAATGCCTGAACATTATATCTTTTTTCCATCTTTCACCTCTGAACTGATCTTGACTCATCCAAGGAAGATGCTGATACCATGGAAGTGCAGCCATTCACAAAACAACAGCAGGGTTAGCTAAGAGCAATGAAGGGCTTCAAACATTTGCCCGGCCCCCCAAATGAAAACAGCTGTGATCTGACAGAATGGAGGATTTGTCTTGAAACAACTTTTCCTTGGCTGGCTGGAGTGCTCCTGCTCCACCATGTCCTCAGTAGCACTGCCACCCTAAGCAAAGGGGCTAAAGCCATCGGACTGCACTGTCAGCCAGCTACTATATCCAGGCTAGAAGGAATACCACAAGCTGACTTCAGACATCTCATTATATTAGATTGCTCTAAAAAACAAACCTGCACGTGGTGTTATGCATACCAACTCTACAAATCAAGCACAGTACATATACCAACAGTATTGAATGAACTATTAAAATGGAAATTCATAGCCCAAACACGTGCTTGGACTGCCTAAAAAAGTAGAATTTAATTTGAATTAATATCTTTTCTAGTCAAATGCATGAAATAGAAAAGAATCAGTTACATACACAAATCTGCCGTTTGTATCAATAAAATATTTTACTACAAATGTTCTAATTAATAAGGTTACATTTAAATTATTTCTGACTACTTGTGATCCAGACAAAAAAGCCAGCATATGTCCTGCAAAGCACTTTCAGCCTACCTAGTTAAGTAGTTTTTCACAAATATGCTTTGGAAGAAATTAATTAGCTCATTAAGTTTAACTAACAGTTTGTTAAGCTTTCCTTTGACCAAAGGGACATTTTAACAGAGCATATTCTACTACTTCAGAAAACAAAATTCCACATGACAAATTTCAAAGAACACCAAGTACCAGCAACACACACCACCAGGAGCTGTAGAATATTTTAAGAGATTAATACTTCTCTGGCAGCAATTAAAAATAAAAGACCCTAAGAATATCACAAAAAGATACATTGATGGACTGCAAATCTTCAGAATTTTTCAATCCCCGAAATCATACCATCAATAAAAAACTTAATTCAGGGTAAATTGACTGTGGTGAATCCAAACGGTGCTTTACTTTCTTGTTATCATGACAACACACTTTTTGTTTTAAAATAACCATGTGTTTTGAGGACTTCAGCATTTTCCTTCTCCTGAGCTACACAGTGTTTAAAAAAAAAAAGATCATTGTCTGGTAATCTATCACCTGCCATATTTATCAGCTTTCATATTGAATTTTTTAAATTAACGGACAACTGCGTAAGGATTTCAAAAATGGGAAGGCTGATATAAGGCTTTGAGAACTCAGCCTCCTTACCTTTCTGAAGCAATTAGTTTGGCAAACTAAGGTCCTTTAATGATGTTCACCCCACCCAAGCCTGTTTTTCTCATTGGAATGACCCCGCCTGTTTCCTCTGCACGCCACAGCCCACGCCAAGACTCTTCATTGTTCAGAACAGGCTTAAAAAATACTAAGAATAACCTCGTCATTTCTATCCCCTCCTTCTACACTTCTCTTAAAGTATGAATCTGCCACTGATGTAAGGTTTGTATTAGAGAAATTTTCACATTTAGAGATCACATTTCTACAGAGTGATACAGAACAGAAACATGATGTTAGTATTTATTAAGACTTTTAAAAATACTTTCCATACCTTCATTTTGCCATTCCCTGTTCACTCTGCGCCTTTTAAATTGCAAACAGTGCTTACAGAAGAGTTTCAATTAACTTCACATAACAAGTCTAACAGCAGTACAAGCAGCATTAAAACATGCCATGTTTCCATGTCCATGCTCAAGACACAATGCTGCACCTATTCAGCTCCTGAGCTGCTTCTGCCACCTATCCATAAGGGCAAACACGATGCTGGTTCCTACCATACGGACACCAGATTGTCAGACTTTAGAGATCACCTTCTCATTTCACAAAGACAACTTTATATGTCTGCAGCTATCCACAGCTCTCCATCACTACCATATTACTGACCTCAAGATGGAATATTCAATATGCCATCACTCAGAACTCGGTACCATCCAGTCGTCCCCCATAAATTTATTTTTAGCTGTCAGAATCAGTTTAATATGATATTTTAAAAGGAGTTACTGGACGTCTTAAGCTGATATTCAGTGACATGTGAGGAATCTCACTGGCAAGGGGTATACTTGTTCTTGGCTAATAAAAAGGCTCATAGCAACCAGAGCAAGAAGAGCAGATGGCCTTTTCTTCTTCTGGTTCCCAACAGCTCTGGAGACTTATATCCACAAAACTGAGGGTTTGAAAAAAAAAAAAAAGATTAGTACAGCCATCCACAGAATAACCAGCAAACTATTAAGAATTATGCCACAAAACTTATTCAGGTTCTTCTTTGAGTCACTCTGTGTGACACAACTGCAGGATCCAGCAAGGGTAGAACTATCATCCATAAGGCAATATAACACAAAGCCAAGTGAGAGGGAGAAAGGATAAGTTCACCCTCTGCACAGCCAGAAAGGCCCTTCTCCAGTCTTGAGGAAGCAGAAGTGAGTATACCTTTTCTTGCCAAAGCGTTGCATTACGTAAGATGCATGAAAGGTTATCCATTTTTCTCAACACTAGAAGAGGTTCCCTGCCCATATCCAGCTCATATCCTCATAAACACCAAGCCTATCAGTAGGTGCACTGCCCTAGAGAAAAGGGACCGCGTACAAATACACGCACACACGGGGAGGAAGCACTAGTTCTGAAGATGCTTTGTCCATCATGTTTACTACGAGTTGGTCAGAAAACATCTCATGAATTTCTTAAGAAACAAAAAGCTGAATTTCAAAAAACCTCCTATCCAAATATTGGCATGAAATTGTTTGAGGTTAATTTCTAGTCTTGAGAGGAGCATGGAAAAGCAGAACTGCCAACCACCCCCAGTCAGGCTTGGAGGAAGTAACTGAGCACTTGAACTGGCGTAGCACTTCACATTTTCTTAGTCCTCTCTAAACACTGGCCAACCAGCACAACAAGAGCTTCCTCACACAGTTTATATACAAAACCACTGGACCAGTAAAACAAATACAAATTGATAATTCTGAAAATAAATAAGCTTACTGGGTATTAGAAGCTTACTACATTTTACAAATTTTGTTTTAAGTTTAGCTTTCAGCTCAAGTTCACACTGTACCAGAACCCATGTAAAAATAATCTGTATAAATACACAAAGAGAAATGACACACAGAGACAAACACACTATACATATTGGCTGTGAAATATACTAGATGTCATTTTGAAACTGAACTGTAGCTATGCAGCATTTCAAGAAAGCATAAAAAATTTAAAATAACAAGATCTTTATGTAACTGTATTACAACGTATATAAAATTATTAAATACAGGTTATAGTCTTTGACATTTTTTATAATGTAATGATCTATGTACCATCAATTAAAAAAAAAAAGCCAAGCTTAATCCTGATTTAACCTCACCCTTAATTATTAAAAATAGTCAAGCACTTACCATAATGTGATTGAAATGCCTGTGGTTTTACGACCTGATTACAGTGGTTACACATCACCAAATAGAAATCATCATGAGCCGGGCAAAGACCAAATATTGGCATATCTAAAAACAAAAAGACAAAATGGCATCTCTCAGCTGCTGACAATTATAGAAAAACAGTTTAATTACAGAGCCATGACACTAGTGTTGAATCATAATTTTAGAGACATTTGTATCAAATTTGAAAATGAGGAGAAAAGAGCATATAATGCAATAGATAATTTTGTGCTGGAGTATTACAAAAGAAAAATCTTCCTACAAAGATAAATGTAAAATGAGTGATTACTTGTAGAAAACATCTATTAGAAAACTGATTTAGAACTGATTACTTTATACCAGATGCAAGAATGCAATAAAAAAAGACTGACTTCAATTGAGACAAACAACATAAGAGGGGATGTTTTACGTATTCTGAAAAGGGGTTTGGATTTTATTCCAATGTCATTAAATGAATTCAAAAGTGAACTTCATTTGCTATTAATTTTTTAAAAACTATTTTAAACACACAGTCATTTACCCGGCAGAACTACATGCCTAATGGTTTTATTTGTTTAACAGTGCATTATAGTACAGCCATCTGGTGCCAGAGATCCATGTAACAGCTATACAGGAGAGAGAACTAGAGATAACAGTCTGTCAGAGCATGTGTGGATTGCAGAGATAAAACACATACTTGGAGATTTTTACTAATAAAATTAGTTTCTACAATTTTGTTTTTAAGAATACAGTTATAACTGCATTCAGAGACTACTGAATAACAAATACAGCATTCACTACACAACTTAAAACGTATAGTACATTTATATAGCTAAAAATGTTATTCAACCATTAAAAGACAAAAAAAGGAAACTGCAAACATAATATGTGGCTAAGGGATCTGTAACACTATTTAAAGGTTAAAAATTGACATAAGCAAACTTATTTTCTTATTAAAACCCTCAAGTAATAGATTTATCTTAACAGTAACTTAGAAAATAAGTTAAACTTATTTACTCCTGTGCTAGAACTGACCCCAGAGGTTTTTTTTACAGCTACTAATTTGCCTATGTATACTTTTTAGCAACATCCACTGTTTTGTTCATTGATAGAAAAGCAATTATGAAACTGAGTGTGTTGCACATTGAGGGTGCCATAACACAAGGCAACCACTGGCAGAAAGACACCATCAGCCCTGTCCACTTTGTTTCTCACAGACAGAGAACATATCCACACCAAAACTACTCCCAGAATTAGTATGTATCTTCATCATAAAAAAATTAAATACTTTCATTTAAAAGACATAAGGTCTATCCCACGTGTTCCAAAAATCTTACTAGTGCTACATCAAAATTAAGCATGACACCTGCAATAACAGTCCCAACTGGATTTTGCAGTTGGATGCAAATGCAATGACTGAAGACATCTGACTTGGCTGAGAGAGATCACAGCTACCCTCACCTAAGTCACAGGCACCTTTTTGCAACTGAGGTTACATCAAACAAACAAATAATCTGATTTGCACATCTTTAAGTAGCAACTATTGCTTATTTATTTATTTGATATTTATTGAAAAAAACATTAAAACCTCTGGCACACCTAACTACTACACACTAGGCGAAACTAGTAAATATATGCTGAGGGGGGAAAAACCAGATAGGAAAAATAAACTTCTATTTTTCAATATCTACTTCCTGTGATGCAATATTAAGCTATGTAAGAAAACAACTATAAGCTTAAATTTCATTGCTAATATTTCAAGCAGGAATATTCTCTTTGGGTATGCCAATGCATCAAAGTTTATATACACAAGCAAATACTCCAGATCACTTTCACCTGAGTACCAATACACCAGGATGAATAGGACGGTGACAGCATACACTGCCTGATATTTACGTTGTTAATAGTCCACAGAGAGGCTACTCCTATGTGATGCCTAGGGAACTGTAAATCCACACCCTGGAACCTGTTCCTATAGCTGTACATTTCAGACTGTGTTGGATTCTCAGACTTTACACCAACTTGTACCGAATGCAGGGGGAATCGTTAACAGGAGAGAAGGATTGCAAGATAAAGCACTCGTTCACACCAGTGAGAGACACCACATCCACCATCACTCTAAGAAACCTTCTATGAATATTTGCTAGCAATACAGAACCACAATTTTAAATGGCAACTGAGACAAATTGACAGAAATTGACGTAAACAGAAGTGCTTTCCTATTTCAGTTTGAGGATCACAAGAAATCTGAATAATTTACAAAGGTCCTTTACACTGTCAAACACCTTCGGTTTTAAAATCTTAGCTCCAAGTGACAGAAAGCAATGACAGAATACCAGGAAATACACAAACTCACAAAGGACCATTCTAAGAGTAAAACTACTTGAGACTGAGAAAAGGATTTGCTGCACACCCAAAATCAAAACCTGATTTCAAAGGAAGTCATGCACAAGACTCCAGCCAGATCACACAAATCAATGTAAAAGATCTTGTCCCCCATAGTGGTCTCCTACAGCACTGATACCAGAGCAACATCTCAACATAACTAGTAACAGAGTAACAAAGTTTAGAGGCCTAAATGCAATTTAACAGTGGCTTTGAAACTGTTAGGAGTGTGACCCAACCAAAACCAGTTAAGGCAACTGGAAGAGACCTGAGTCCACACGTCCCAACCCTCATTCTTAGGAGCCTCATTCTTAGGCAGGTAAGCTCTCACATCTTTAACGTGCCTCACTGTCATTAGTTGAGCAGGGCAAGAGCAGGTTTCAGGGAAATCTTATTTCTCTTTCCGTGTTACAACAGGACAAACACATACGTGGCACTGTTAGGGGAGTGACAAATTAGACCATGCAAATTTTAGAGAACAATATACAGAACAGTTTAAGAAAACTTACATAGTAAGTATGTACCAGGAGTAGGTGATGGATGCCTAATTTTTCTGTCCCCAATCAGCCATTTATGAAAGTTCACGTATATCATGCAGTTGATATTCTAACATCTAATACTTTATACCTGATCCACTTCATGACATGCATACTCTATTTAAAAGTCTAATGAAGTTTATAGCATTTCACCAGTGTCATCTCAATGCACTGCTACCCTAGGTTTGAAGATTACCTTTTTAAATACTTCACTATGTAAAGCCTGTGCCTCTCAAGGAAGAGCCTGGCAACCATGATTCATATGTTCCTCTTTCAAAGCTGGACTCATTTAACTCTCTCCATCTGGGAGTATTTTTCAAGGTCACACTAAAAATTTAAACCAGGACCTCAAACTTTCCATGTATTTTTCCATAAATACAGTATTCATAGTATCAACATACAGATACTATTATAAGACCTGTTAGTTACATTAATTCTATTAACACCAGAAAGAAAAAATACTTCATTTACCTCCATAATAGGAAGCCTCTGGACATTGTGACCTCCAGAATTCACTTCTCCTTTCAAATGCAACTGAGTTTTTAAAAAGTAACTTTAAATGATGCATTATTGCACTCTTTACCAAGACTAGAACAAGCCATGACATATGCAGTTCTGAGATAACTGCATCACTTGTTGAGCATGTAATAAGGAAAATGCTTCTTACTTGGAAAAGGTCAGTGTAGCATCATTTTCTAACAAAAAAAGTAAAAGCAATAATGGATAATTTGGCATACTGTACATCAAGTAAAATGGAGCTCAGCATGCCTCATCTGGAAAACTTTCTTACACTGATCTGCCATTTCTTCTTCTCTTCCACATTGTGGAAACACACAAATGATTGAGTAATTTCTTAGTATTTCCAGCATTCTCTTTTAGGACAGCTACACTAAAGAAACTCATGCTTGTGCTCATTAAAACTAACTGTGCCTGTGTACTCTCAATCTCTCAATTCTATTACTTAACATCACACAGAACACATAAAACAGGCTAAAACCACCTCAGTTAAGGAACAGGCCAGCACCTTGCATTTATTTAGCCACTAGATTCCAGTGACTACCACAGCTACCTATTTTAATTGGGTTTTTCTTTTTTAACTCCCAAAATTTATCAAATTTCCTACATATCTTGTTGTCTCTTTTCAGACTGGGACCATTGCACAGTCCATCTATCCTAGTATCTAATAAGACAACATCCCTTCTAGAAATGAAATTAAGTATCAACAAAAAAAGTGAGGTTAAGATCTTCTCCAGGACAGCAACTGCTGGAGGAAGAGAATAAAGGGAGCCTGTGTGCAGAGACCAGAACACCAGTTTCCTATTTGCCAGAAGTCTGCTTATTGCAATTCAAAGAAGGAAGAGGGTGAAAACTGAATAAGAGGAAGAGAAAGCAAAACTACCAAGGGCAGAAGCGAAAGGGCAAAGAACAAACTCTCAAGGTTATGACAAAAGAATAGAAAACTTGATCAAAAAAGCAAAAGGAGTACGTAAAAGCTCTGCAGAAATATTTTTAAGCCAGAACACTGCTAATGCTCTTTCTCCCCTATCTATTCTCAGCATAAGCATCTGCTTATTAAGATTAGTTTTTCAAGTCCATGCCTGATTTAAGACAAACATGTACATACTACTCACCACTAAGTGTAATTTGACAATGGACATTGTAGGCTGATGCCTGATGTGAACAGTAAAAGGTTTTGGCTACAAAGATTCCACAGAACAGCATAACATGCCTTCAGCACTACACCAACCTGGTTATATGTCCAGAAAAATTTTAATCACTATAGTTAATATTAGATGTATTAAAACCACAATGCCCTACACTATTAAATTTATACTCACAGCCCAGATATAAATCCCTATTATCTTTACAACCTCCCAAACNTTTTTTTTTTTTTTTTTTTTTTGTGGAATCTGATCCAAATTCACCTTAAGTAAATGTACCAACTTTTATCAATTCACTAGGTTTTCCATTAAGACACCATGGAACTGTTTCAGGAGTACTATAAAAGGAAATTGTAAATAGATCCCATTATTTTGGAATGTTGCCAAAATCTGGTTTGTCTGAACTATTTACTTCATGGACCAAGTAAGTCCAAATAATGTCCACCAACAGCTACCTTGAATAAATTTACTCTGTACTAGCTGGGTTTTGTCTTCTCATTAGAAGGCAATTAGTCTTGATCATACTAAAGTAAAAAATATGTGAGTACACCTTGTTTTAATTTAACTGGTAGATCTCTTTCTCTACAGGCACACTTTCAGTAGAATTTATTTTAAGATAACACAACTCTCCACTAACACCTGAAAAATTTTTGAAAAGGGGAGAAAACACCACAGTTGTAGTAACAAAATAGTTGACATCTTGAAGGAAAATAAATTTTGTGGTAACTCCCATAATTTGCTTGTAATACGTGTCTCAGGTACTGTCAGATCCTGATAAAGTAATAAAAATATTTCTATTGTTTACCCTTTATGGCTGTGGTAAACATGCCATTTATTATCTAAAAGCAGACAAAACCTCCCAAATTACTATTTTTAAGAGCTTGTGATCTGAGGGAGAGGCACAAGGCAGGAGAAGGAAGGCAACTAACCAGCACTGAGGACCACGTAAAACAGATTGTACCAAAACCAGGCAAATTTCAGACAGAAAGCTCAGCTCTATTACCACCAGACTAATGACTTGCAGTTGGCCCAAAAAGCTAAACTTCTGCAAAGGAATCTGCACAGCAGGTAAGTCCTGCTGAATCTACTGCTGACATTAATTGTCAATAACAGGTAATCTTCAGGCACAAGGAGAATCTTGGCTGCAAACTGAGGCAGCTACAAACAGCACTGCAACATATCTTAACTAACCTGGTTATCTTAAGTAAAGCTCCCATCTATTTGAAGTAATACAGGCCCTTATTTTAACTGATATGAATGTTTTATTTAAAAAATTAAGTGATCCAAGTTAGGACCTCAAAACTTCCCTTTCATATACAGATACCTTCTGCAACTAAACCATTATTTTCTAAACAATATTTTCCAAACTGTTTTGGAGAAACACTCAAGTGCTTATCATTCACGAACACATGTGTTTTTGTCTACTATCAATGTTGAAGTAAAATTAACTACTGCACTTTTTTTACTGTGTACCATGCAAGAGGATAATAAAAGAAGAATATTTCTAAACAGATATTGTGAACAAAATAATTTAACTCATATAGGAATTAAGTGCTCTGGTTTATACAAGTTTTGAACCAAAATAAGAGATTCTAGTAACACATACATACTTGAGGGTTTTCTGCAAAATTTCAAGTAATGAACACTTAGGTATTATTAGAACACAAGTATTTTACGAACCATGTGTGCAGGCCTAAAGAATTTGTGCCTGCAAAGAACATACATATAATCAAACAAACCAAACATAAAATTATCAAATCTACACACAGAAACGCTGTTTTAAAAAAATCTCTCCTGTAAGGTTTATGCCTATGTTGCCTCAGATACAAAACAGCCTTTTAATACAAAATCAAACAAACCAAACATTCCCATATCTCAGCTGTTTCATTTAGGTTCAGAGGGAAGCATTGCCAAAGTATTTTCTTCAAGGTTACCCATTTCTAAAATTCCGTGCCAACTCTGCTCTGTACATTAAGTAACTTACATTTCCTGCACATACAGCTTTGGAAGTCCAGCTACTTGAGGGGACATTTGAAAGGCAGAGCTCCCCTTGGGTTCTGAGCAGAAGTGCATGAACTTTGTTTCAGTGAGTAGTTGCTGACTGATCAGCTGAAGTAAGGAAGAGCTGAAGACTTGATTAACTGTTTTTACTGTGTTTTCCACTTTGGCAAATACAGCAACTACCCAGCATTTTATTGAATACTCAAACCTCAAAGTTTTGGCTCAGAGAAATGACTTTCAGTTCAAGACCAAAAATCCCACAATATGGTTTAACTAGGCACAGGAGCTGCATTATGAGATTTGATGACTGTCATAAATCTCTACTAGTGTTAGAACACTTGTTTCATCTCTAAAAGGGGAGTCCTCTCTGTTCGGTCTCCTTTCAAAACTCATGACAGTCTGTATTTCCAAAGCTACAGCTCTGCGGATTTTACTTTGCTTTTCCCAAATTCAAGTCAGATTGTTGCCTGGTGAAAGGGCAAAGGATGACCCACCTCTTTTCCAGATGGTCAGCTGTGTTGCATTCCCAAAAGCCCATCCCCTGCACCACCCCCTCGAGCTTCACTTCCAGCAAAAAGGTTTGCTGCAGGCAGCAACACTCTGTACACACACAGGTGGCAAATCCAAACAGCAATCCTTGTGCAAGGCTATGGGCACAGCAATTCCCCCAGAGCCCTTCTTCCCTCTCTCTGTGAGAATGCAGAATGAAATAGAGAATTCAGTTCTCTAAAATTTAACAGTTCTGGGAAATGCCTGTATCATACCCAAGGATAAAAACTGAGCAGCAGATACCAAAGAGAAGTGTGTCATGCACACGTGCACCTGTAGCCTAGAGCGTAGCTGGGAGTTCTAATTTTAGGCTCCCAAGATTTCAATCTTCCTGTAATTATATATAAAGCATATTAAAGTAGACATCTAAGTATTTAGTTAAATTCTTTGTATATGAATTCATCTACACACAATTTTTTGGAAAATCTAACACAAAACGCATGTCAAATTGTTCATTCAAACTATTAAAC
The DNA here is from genome assembly GCA_013397115.1 of Edolisoma coerulescens. Classification (NCBI taxonomy): domain Eukaryota; kingdom Metazoa; phylum Chordata; class Aves; order Passeriformes; family Campephagidae; genus Edolisoma; species Edolisoma coerulescens. The sequence continues at coordinate 42,293 of VWZW01000096.1, read as the reverse complement.
AGATTTTCTAAGTTTGTTGTACAGAATAATACATAATTTCAGTGAACAAGCTTACAGAAGATTGTCTATAGAAAGACTGATGAGTAAATTTCTCAATGAAACACCAGTAGCATATTTTAATCTGCTGAAAAGCTTTTTAAGTCTCCCTACACACATTGTATCCTGTTACATCAATATTGTATCAGCAATTTGAATGCAGTCATCTGCAAAAACCATTCCCATTTACTTTTTAATGAGTTTTCAGACCTAAAGATACTTTTAATTTCTCCAACCAGTTTGTATATTACACAAATGTTGAACACACAATTTGTCATGTAAGATATCTTCATTCCAAGTCATGCATTATTTTTAGGTGGCATGATCTCATCGTGCCACTGCTGTATTTCAGGAAAGCCAACAAACTATTATTTATGTTTTTCTGTTAAAAAAAAAAAAAGCCAATTCTAAAATAGCTTAAGGAACCTTCAAAAATTAATTGAGTTTTGCAATTATGACACAAAAATGAAACTGAATTCAAGGGAATAAAAACCCTATAATTTGCACAGTAAAATTAAAATCTGGACTAAACTAATGTGAAAGGGTACACAGAAACACTTCAATTATTATGCAGAAAACCTATTATGAGAGGAGAGAAAAGTTTTGGAAAAGCCACTAGTCAAACACAGCCTCAATTAAACTGAAATAAATCATCCATATATTATTCTAAAATGTATATTAAGTCACATAGCCTGAAGCACACTACAATTATGAATTGTTTTAACATCAACAGGTTCAGTATTTTACTCCTGGTTCGCACACAGCACACTGTGTACTCTGCAGCAGCTGTACTTCTGGAGTAGAAAAAAGGAAGTTTATTTTATTTAAACCTAAACTCACAGTTTACATAAAACTGCTCATCGCAGGGAAAGTATTTTGGTACGGCATGACTGCAAATGGTGAACATGTTCCAGGCTTCTCAGCCTCTCCCATCTCCTACCTAGACATGCTTTTAAGGGAAAAAAAACCCTGGCATGTTTGTGGCATTTTTGCCACTTTCCTGTGTGACTGTCCATATCCAGCCATGCGACTGGGTGGTGGCTGTAACTCAGTAACTGAGGGAGCAGAGCAGTAACAGTCACTCAGATTTACACATTTTCTTACTAATGGGAACTGGAGGAATACAATGTGCTCGTGACTGCATCTTTTGTGGTAGGAGAACAGCCCAAAAGTTAGCAATAATAAAGTGCCCCTTTTTCCCTGCTACCTGGGACATGCATAGTGCTCATCTTTCCATCTCCTCACCCTTTTCCCTGCTGGCCACAGCCCCAACTCCTGTGTGACAGCAGCATGGTGTTAATTCTTTAATTGTGCAAAGACAACACATCTTTGTGCAAAAAACAATCTGGCCACTTTTCACATCACGCACCTGATACCTGAGGGAGCAAATCAGCATATTAAAAAAAATAATAATAAAAAAATAAGCAAGGAAAATAATACACAGGACCTGTCAACTGAATTGTACTTCAATATTTTCTTTTATTAGGCAAGCCAGCTACCTAAAACCACCCCACCCCTGCCACTCCCATTCTCCATGCACTGGAACATCCACCTCAAAAATAAGACTGTTTCAATCATGCCTAATATAGCCATAAGGAAACTGATGCCTGTTGATTTTCACATACCAGCTTACACTTCCTCACTCCTCTCAATTTGGCAGGCAGTATTAGTTTTTCCATTAAAATTTACTTCCTTTGCTTTGCAGATTTACTGAGAGGTGATTTGATACAATAAAAAAAAAAAAAGTGAGTTGCACAGCAACAGGCATATAAATGTACTACTGCAAAAAAACCCCAACAGCACTGTGATATTTAATGCAATTAAAAGATAAAAGTGGAAAGTAAAACAGTGTTTTTGTTGTTATAGTGCAGTAAAAGGCCTAACCTACTTGTTATGTATTTGAACACACATGTAGTTACACAAAGTATTTTGAACTTGGCTATTGAATGCCTTTAGACAAAGAAATATGACTATTTCAATTATTGAGCTGAGCAACTGGGAAACCTTGAGTCTTTTCTTCTTACAGTTGATATATTCCAGCACATACAGAGCTACTGTCATCAGAGCTTTCCTTCCAAGAGGGGACCCACCTGTTCAGAAGGGTTAGGCTTTAAACCAGTGCTAGCTGCCCTCTGACTCACAGTTATATGAATTAAATAAGTAAGCAGGGAAGAAAAATCAGGCTACCCATTCGCAGAATGAGGTCAGTAATTTCACTGCTGGCTATTTGTGATTCAACACAAATACAGTTCAGCCTAAAAAATCTTTGTGGAAGTGAATTTTTTTTTATTGCTATGGAATTTTGAATTCTTCTAAAGAAGAAATTAAGGTTTTGCCATTGCATGTCACCTCCCCTTTAGAATAAATCCATCGCTATCCTTATTCCAAAATGTATTTCTTCACTGTTAAGAGAGATTCGCCTTATTTTCAGAGGCCGCCTTCACAAAATCTTCCAAAATTCCATCTCTAAATATTACACATAAAATACATGATATGTGTGTTACAGAAAAAAAAAAAAAAAAAAAAAAAGACTTTGAAAACACTTGGTGAACAAATCTGCACCAGGTATTATTCTTCCATATCCGGCACTAGCTCTCCACTACTGAAATCACCCATTTCACTCTTCAACAGAAATGGGTTGGGAAGGACTGCAACTTTTAATATTTTTAAATTAAGATGTATTAAAAAATGAAGATCACTTCGATCATATTACACATGCAGAAGATCTGAAAGGACTGACATGTTTTAAAGTAGGTTTTCTGCTCTTCCACGGTCTGGGCCTCTTTAACATAACTGAAACACCAGCCCACTTGCGATGTACACAGAAGGTAACACCTTCAGCAGAACAAAACAAAAGGAAAGGAGAAAAGAATTTGCTCAGAGTACCTAAAGTTTTGATTTGGTTGGTTTGGTCCAACTCACATTTTTGACAGATACTTCTATGACTACTTCACTTCTCTGGTCTCTCTTCACACTTGGGAAGAAGGTATTGGATATGCATGAATGGACCTAAAAACACACAGTGGGAGGTGAAAAAAAGAACTTTTCTCCCTTTCATAGGCCAGCTAGGGAGCAAAATGCTCTACCCTTGGGGAGAACGTACTGAAATAGGCACCAGCTTTAATTTTGAGACATCTCATGTCAAAAAGGACATAAAACCAATGAACCTGATTATATAAGCAGCACGACAAAGTCATTCTTATGCAGATACAAGATTAGACATATTCAGAGTACAACTGTGCAATGAGACACAGGCAAGTGGTGTCCTGCTCCCCTAAGAACCCCCCAGACCTCAAGTGGTGGTCCTGATGCATTGTGTTACAAGATGAGGCCTATTTGCAAAGGAGAAGTCACAGAAGACATATGGGGTCAGTATTAAGGAACGGGCACAACAAAGAACATGGAGTTGGTATTTCAAAAACACACAGAAAAGGACATTTCAGAGCACCAGTTAACTGGCCCTGGATGACTCAGGATGAAAACAGTAAGATTAAATAGACAACAAAAAACTGAAAGATAAACAGGATCCTTTGGTATTTTAGCAAATTTGTAGAGTTTACCACCCCCCACTACACCGAAAACAAGTAACACATCCACCTTCCTAAAGCAGACAAAAGATAACTACTGCAAACATATCCAGGATAACAAAACCATGGTTTACAACAGAAGCAGATCCTCTGCCAGGCACAGCAGTTGCACACAAATGACTTTCAGGACCTAGGCTGGGATCTTCAGCTCAAACTCAATGGGAAACTAAGGCAATCTCTACTGGTGCCTATCCAGGGTAGGCAGGAAGCCAAAGCTGCTGCTGCCAAACTTGTTGAGCCAGTCCTCCCAGCACTGGCCCACAATGCACTGCTTTGTGTTTGGAAATTGCTCAAAAGCTTTTGCTTTCAGCAACAGTGTGGAGCACTTGGAGAAAAATGCCAAAGGAGTCCAGGAAAGGCTATTGCCAGGCCACCATAACAGTACAGACACCCCAAATGCTCCCATGAGTCGGTGACATCATCCTGAGCCACTGAGATGACGAACGACACCATGCTTCCTTTAAGACCTCAGTCACAACACTTCTCACACGAGTGCAGGACAAGTCTTAGAGGGATTAAACTATAAATAAAACTGCTGATGCTGCACCTTACCATCATGTCTTCCTATTTCACAATGAAGAGCACCATCTATCCAGGCTGTTACTTTGGCCCTTTCCTGGCACCAGGGGCCTTTCTTCACATTGTTGTGATTATCCAGGCCAATTTTGGATAGCATCAGCACGAGGACAGAGAATTGCACTGCTGCATAGAGAACCCCTTTTGCATCCCAAGCAGTTGTAAACAAGCCTCAGATGAGACATGTTGACAGAACACTGAAGATTTTACTCCTGTGCTCTACTCTGAGGGCAAAAATAGTATTCTTATCTCCAAGGCTATCAAGCTAACGCTTCAGATCATTAATTCAGGCCACAAAAACAAGAAAAGAAACTTACAAGTTTTATTTCAGCAAATGACACAGTGGTCTGTGCCCCTGCATTTCAGGGCAGAACCAAAAGGAAACTTTCCAAACAAGGACTGATGTGTTTAGGACTTCTCCAAACACCCCATGGAAATAGTGGTGCTGAAACAGTCAGGCACAGTCAGCTGGCTGTTAAAACAGGTTCTACAGAAGAAATATCAGACAAGGAGAAGGCTCTGCCCAGCCTAGATACAAACCATAATCAAACCATATCAGGTTCAGCTCAGACATTAATATTTCCCCTAGAATCTCACAACACAACTGGTAGTAAAAGTCTTCCTTCAGTCACTTGGCCACAAAAAGCCACAACCCTGTATTTAGGACAAAAATTTGCAATCTGTTATATCAGCACATATTACACTGCCTTTGGTAGGCAACACAGATATATTGAATTTGGCTCAAAACTTCTCCTCTATAAATTACAAGCTACAACATGGAACAGAAGCTCCTTAACAAGCAGGATTTCTAGACAGCTGATCTGAGTAACACAACTTCACAGAAATGAAAAACAAAATTGCTTTTGGGAATTCATCTTTAAGTACTTTTACGAAGTAAATGCTGCCTATCAGGAAACTAATTTAGGCCTTTCCTCTCAACGACTTCCATTTAGTACCAGTGAGAGCAGGACAACTGCCATCTCTCTCAGCAGAGCAGAACAGACACATTCAAACACAGACTGTGTTCTATGTTTTAAAAAACAAATTATCTGAACATCTGTGATGGTTTTGCACAGCCTGGTTTTTGGTATTGGGGGGGGCCACAGAGGTGGCTTCTGTGAGAAGCTGCTGGAAGCTTCCACATGTCCGGCAGAGCCAATCCCTGATGGCTCTGAAGATGGACGTGCTGCTGGCCAAAGCTGGGCCAATTAGAGATGATGGTAATGCCTCTGTGATAACATATTTAAGAAGAAAATCAAAACAAAGTGGGACAAAGATTTTTCCTAGCCAGAGAAGAGGAGGAGGTGAGAACATGTGAGGGGAACAACATGGAGACACAAGGTCAGTGGAGAAGGAGGAGGAAGAGGTGTTCCAGGCGCCGGAGCTGAGATTCCTCTGCAGGCCGTGGNACCCACGCTGCAGCAGTTTTGGGAGGACTGTGTGCCTGTGGGAGGGACTCACATTGCAGCAGTTTGGGGAGGAGTGCTGCTCGTGAGAGTGGACCCACACTGGGGAAGTTCTCAGAGAACTGTCTCCCGTGGGAGGGACCCCACGGCCTCACAGGGAAGGACTCCTCTCCCCGAGCAGTGGAAGAAAACCTTGGGTGATGAACTGACCAAATCCCCAGCCCCTGTCTCCCTGCACTGTCGGTGGGAGGGAGGGAGGGAGGGGTTGGGGGAAGAAAAGGTGTTTTAAGGGCTTATTTTACTTCTCATTATCCTCCTGTGGTTTTGTTAGTAATAAATTCACTTTGTACCTCTAAGTTGAGCCTGTTTTGCCCTTGCAGTGTCTTCTCTCGGTCCTTATCTCAACTCATGAAGCCTTCATCAAATTTTTCCCTCTGCTGCCCAGCTGTAGCAGGGGAGGGTGAGTGAGCAGCTGTCATGGTTGCCTGGAGTTTGGCCAGTGTTAAACCACGACAACATCCTAAATGCCAAAATTATATTCCTTATAAACCAAAGCCTAGAAAAGATTTCTAGTTGTCAGAGGCAAGTTAAACTCCTTTAATACATTTCTAGAGTCATTCTAATTGAACAGGAATGAAACGTGATTTTAACATTTCCTGGGAAAAGTGGGGAAATTCTTTGGAAATTGTATTATTTTGAAAAGTGCTTTCCAAATTATTTTACATGGCTGTCTCAATAATCCAACACCCACACTGTCTGACTATTTGGAACACTTCCTATTCCTTTGACATATCCATCAAAAATACTGCCAGTTAACCCAAATCTTTGCAGCATTTGAGGCTTCTGGATATTCCACACAACTATAGATTTGTTCTGAGGGGATAAAAAGAGTATTTGGAATGGAACACGTTTATGTATACTGCACAAATTAAGCTTCTTTCTCCTTTTGGCATCATTTGCAACAGCCATCCAGTAAGAGATAAAGATAAATGATGCTCTAAGTCTTGTTCAGCAGAGTAACCCAAATTCAAATGGTATTTTCTCCAGTTCACAAAGTTACTGGGAACCACCTCAGGAATGTTAGAAAAACTTCTGATTTCTATTACCTGGCCTCCTGACATAACTAATTACAGAAAAGGAAATTTTAAAAAAAATACTAACTATTAATAATAACAACTAGTTCTTACTTGTTTAGTTTTCACAATACACCACTTACAACTGATCCTGATTTACACTGCGGTTATTCACTGACACAACATCTTTAACACTCAAAGATAAACAAGATCTATTATGCTATACAGTCTTGTAGGCAGACATGTAAAAATGGGATCAGATTCACTCTGAAAAGATACATAATCAAGCACAGTCCAATGGATTCTAGATTTCCAGACCAAACACGTGATGGAAAATTCAGGTTCTCCTTTAATCAGCCACCACCTTGTTTTGGAAACAACTTTACAGTTAGAATACAACTATTATTTCACAAGTGTTTCACTGAGCAGAGACAGAAGAGCTGCTTAATCCGGCATTACTAGGAGGGAAAAAAAAAAGAATGTAGAACCACACCCTAGGTGTAAACTGATAGAGATTTTCCTCTGCAGTTTTGCCTGAAACAGTAGCCAGAGGGTGTAATTTAGGGTATATACACCTTGACAAAGCCATGGCTATAATATCTAGGGACTGACAACTAATTGTTTGCATAGTGAAGTACCTTTGGTGTCTGTCTGATCATGAGGTTGCAGTGAACATGGCTGTCTCCTCTCTCACCCACTGAGCCCCACAACCTGGTCCTACAGTCTCCTTCCAGTCACAAGAAAAACACTGCTGACTTCAGTGGCTCACAAGACCCCAAATCCCCAGGCAACACTTAATAGACCAGCAGAATTCCCATCTTCCTACTCACAGCATCTACTACGCCACTTATGAGTCAGTGAACAAAACCATAGACTGAAAGTTAAATTTATGAAGGGTAAAATACAACAGAATTCGATGTCCATGGAAAGCAAACATCCAATTTCCTGTGTATTCATCATAGGACTTGATTTTCAAATTTAACTCATTAAAGCCTCCACACTTCATTTTAAGGCAAGCTGCTATAGGACTTCCAGGCAACTGTATCAGAGAAAGATCCAACCAACTTGCTTGCAAAGAAAACCCTGAGAGCTCTAGATTTCAGAACCAAAGTACACAACATGGACTTCACCTCAAAATTGCTCCCTATAGGATTTTAGTCCTTCAGCTCCTTTGTACACATTTTTTCAGTGCCAGTTGAGAAAGCTGCATTTTCTGTTGCACTACAGTCAATGAAGATTCAAGTCCTGCTTAGCAACAGAAGGAAGAGCAGATCAAGAACGCCGCATGTTTTCTGCCTATTATAATCCCCCCAGCAGAAAAAGGAGGCATAATCAATTATCCCTTTCCCCTTACATTATCAATGAAGTTTGTCCATGGGCTATGCCAAAGCTATCAGAAGTGGAGATCAGGGTCAGGGTGAGCTTGTAAATAAACAATCTTTCTCATTTTGAACACGTGTTACCACAAACAAGCTTATTCCACAGGGTTGATGGGCAGTGTGCACACACAGGTAACTGAGCATTTGAGTATTTCTAATCTACCTGAGCCAATAACACAGAATATTTGCCATTTCCAAAACTAGCAATCATGACTCCAAGCAATGTGGAAGCAGCTGCATGCGCAGTTTACTTTGATGAAGTCATATCCTGTCACACCTCGTAGTATCTGGGGTTACCACGAGTATCTGACTTGCCACAAGAATCAGTGTGAGAGCCACCAGCACCAGTCCTGGCTCACAGCTGCACACAGCCTGCACAAGCAGGGACAGCTTTTGACTGTCCAAAGCCTTCTAGCAGTGGGAACACAGATTACGATAAATTTATTGCCTTCCATGACAACTGCTTTTATAGTCATGCTACTCTGCTACATTAGACTTTCAATTCCCTTTGTCAGATTTTAACACTTGCTGCTAAAAAACTTTAAGTGTTAGTACAAAGCTCATCTCTGTGCTGCCACCTACATCGTAAGAATGTCTAGGAAATAACGTTGAATATCATACACATGGGGAATTTCCACAGCAGTGGATGATTTCATTCATTACATAGGAAGAGAAACAATTTTCAAGCATCCTAGAGATCATTTAGAATAGTTAATTACAAGTCAAATATGTGGTCACAAATGGTTTGTGAAAGATGAAATCTTTTCTGTCTTGTAAGAGACAAGAGATCACACCTATCCCCAGACAACCTTCAGCAGTTCCAGCCACAGGCTGGGCATAGCCAGGAGAGGTATAAGAACTGGACACATTTGCTTTTATAGATCTGCTGCAATGGAAGAAATACCTTTTAAAATACTTACCTTAGAGAGAGTAATTTGCATCCTCTTAACCCAATTTATTTAAAAGTATCCTTCACTAAGCCTTTTTGTCTTTCCTGCTCTACTTAAATGATAAAGTTACCACCTTATATGAAAGTCACATTTCCACATATTTATTGTATTGTTCTTCTCTCACTGAGTATTTGTTGTTAAATATAGCACAGAAACTATACAAAACCCAATCTTTAACCAAGTATTACCAAGACATCACATCTTCTGCACAGGGATAACCTAGCTAATCATACAGACCACTTAAGAAGCATTAGGTAACAGTGAATTCCTGACTGTTACGTATGTGTACAGGCAACTATTTCAAAAGGTTCCTATAAAAAAGAAAATATCCTGCCTCCTCACATATTATGGACAGATCAAGACAGTCTTGTGGCTGCAGTTCCAGTCAAAGTCCCCAAGGCCTTGCAATATCATACTAATACTATGGTAATATCTAAAACCTGCAAAGTATCTTTAAAGCATATGAGATGACACAGTTCTAACTTGCAGTCTAACATCACAATATTCTATTTATAACATCTGACTCATCTTTCCAGAAATAATTAAATATTGTAAACAGAACTTGGATTTAAAGGAAAAAAATAACAAGAAAAAAAATAAGGGCCAATCACTGCAGAGAATTTAAAAAGTAACTTCTTTCAAATTGCATGTTTTTCAAGCAATCTCATAAAACCTCCACAATTTTCTTAAACAGTTCAATGCAATTTTAAAGTCTTCCTGTAATTGTTTTACAACAACCAGTCCACAAAAACTTAAAATACTTTGTGTAAGTAGTCAATTAAAATGCAATGAAATGAAGAAGAGATTTATCTGATTACAGACTGTGAAGAGCTATGCAGAATGTCAAAAAAGAAGCATGGCACTTTGTACTGCTACCTTAAAATACTTTTTCAATCTATTAAAAATTCTCACAAGTGTATTTGCAGGTAGTCAAGGACTACAGAGCCCTCTAAGCATCTCTGACATGATTTGACACAACAAAAATCAACTCAATCGAGCACCTCCCAAGGCTGAATAAAAACAAATTTAAATCTGAAACAAGATGCTGTTTCTTACTTGTATTTACAACTTAATATTGGAACAGAAGTTTCACCAGTGCTTTAATTATTTATGGAACCTGCTGCTGGGAAAATTCTAGACCTTGGGTCTATGTGATAAAGATGCTTCTAGTGAGCCTCTCGGGCTTGGATTTCACTGCTCAACCCTGCCTAGAAAGAACTCAAGAAGAACAAGGGTTCATCGCATGGCTCTTAGTACTGTCACAGCTCTGGTAACTTCCATTAATAGCAATTAATATAATCAAACCTCAAAGCTTCTGCTGAATGCCCCAGAGGTCCACAGAGCCTTTTTTTTTTATCCCCAAGACATATTAACTGTCAAAGACCAGAAGTTCAACTGCTACCAGGTGACACGATGCTGAACAGAATTTGCTCCCACCTGCTCTCCTGACTGATTCCGACTGTCACTAAGCCTTCTAGAGCGTCTTCTGAAGGTACCTACCAAAAACTGACAATCTGCATTCCCACAGAAAATTCAAAACTTGCTTTAAGACAGTATAGTCTAAAAGCTGTAAGACTGGTACTGTGCCACATCACCGCACAGTCAACACCAATTCTGACCTGTGACCCAAGTTACAGATGTTTTGTCCTCCTCTACTTTGTTGCCAGTTAACTCTAAGCTATGGTGACAGTACGAGTAAAGTGCTTGAAATTGACAGTAACAAGGGATTCACCTCTCAAAGGATGTAACACACACACAAATACCCAAACAAACTAAAAAAAGGGGCTGTTTTGGTAACTGAAAGAATGAGGTGCTTAAGCTCTAGGAGACACAGCATAGTTTCAGCATGCACTGAATACACTTTAAGAAGAATTAAAAAGAAACACTCAATTTTAAATTGTCTAACCAAATCTCTTTTCTGCTCCTCATGCTTTTATTTTTCCATCTGAGATGCTATAGTTTCCTTTTTTATAGTTTTACGTATTTCAAAATTATTTTATGAGTCAAATATAACAGACTTTTATCCCAATCACTTCAAAAGGGTTGTACAAATTAATAAGTAATACTGTAAGTAATGATGATGTACATGGGTTGTCTCTCTCTGACTCTCCAATATAGATTTCAGGGTGGGGATGGCGTGGTTTTGGGTTTCTTGTTTTGGATTTTTTTTTTCCATGTTTTTGTTTTATTTAAAGAAACATGTGTGATAACTGGTAGCAACTGAAAATTTACTCTGGGGAGAGTCAGAGTTTCTTGGGTGATGGGAGAGGGTTGAGCCCCCAGCCCCAATAAACAACTTTGGTCCTCGCTCTTTCTATCCACAGCTTCTCTACTCTTCCAATGAGCAAAATGAGCCAACCTGTTGTTAAATTTCACAAGAAGCAACAGTTGCCTCCGTTGAAGCCTGTCAAAGTTACCACGCATGAACTCTACACTCACAAACAGAGTTCTATTTAGAGATCCTCTTTGCAACAATGGGCTAGAAAAATTTTAAAAAGCAAACTAAATTCAGCACAAGTTAGCAAGGATCTCCTGAAAAACTGTTTCAAGCACTGATTATGAGGTTTGATGCAAAGAATCAATTTTTTTCAAATTAGTGTCAGGTACCACAGACACATCAACTTCCTTTTAAGATCTACTGCATCTCCAGGATGAACTGAGTGTCTGAAAACATTTTGGCTGCATCCAATGGCACTCACTCCCACTATCACACAAGTCTGGAAGATGTACTTCAGCAAAGTTTCATTTTAAAATATAGGAAAAATGCATGAAGAGGATGAGATTTTTCTGCCTTGCTGTTTTAGAATTCGTCTACATATAATAATGCAATATGCTATCCTTGCTTCATCACAGCACAAGTGAGTGGCAGGGGATTCACACCTTTAGCTGGTTCACAAAGCAGTAATTAAGTGACTGCATGAGCCAAAAGATTCTGTCGCGTCAGTTACATATGAAAACAACTAATAAGCACAACTGCTTCTAACATGTTCTTACATTGATAGGAGTGCTCAGCACAAGAACATTTCAGTGTACAAAGTCAAAGTAAATTTTAAGGCTTACTTTAAAGTAAAATCTTCCCATTCCACTGGGCATACCTCTCTCATTTCCATCTCCTGGGGATTTTCCATACCAAGCGTGAATCAAGTCCATTGGGCTCATACCTTATTCCTGCAGCTCTGATTTCTACATCAAAGCTCACTGTGGACTGTTACTGTCTCAAAAAGCAACAGGTAGGAAAGTATCCAGCGAGTTTCTCACTTCGATGAAGGTCTGTGAGGATCCCAGCAGGAGTGATTTAATGTTACATATTAGCAGAACAGAAAGCATGTAAGAACAGGGAAAAAGTAACAGGGAAGTATGAGACACAAACACTGGGAGTTTGGGAAGCCCAAATTCAAATTCTAGTTCTTACTTCAAAGTGAGCTTGGTTATGACAAGGAGGGTTAGATACAGAAAAAACAGGTTTGAGACTATGAACTAATTTTAGTTTCCTGATCCCTGCATGGAACTAGCATCATTGACAGGTATTAAGGACTCATCAGGCTTTACAACCACTAAAATGCTGAGAGAGGAGCTGCCCGATCAGCAAATAGAAAGTGCCACTGACAAAGGTGTGTCTGAAATCCTGCCTCTCCACTTGCAAAGGTTGCCCTGGAATTACAGTTACATCCTCCTATATTCCTTTAAAAGAAATAACATGCATCATTCTTTACCTTTAAAGCTTAACAAAAGGAGAAGCTGGCAACGTTAAGCCCCTTTTTTAATACAGTGTTACAACAAGAGGAACACTCACTCTTCATTCAGAAGACTCAGATTCAACTGCCTGCGAGGCTGAAATCCACCTCTCACCACCAGGCACGCTGAGGATGAGGCCATTGCCACCAGGAGACCCAGAGAAACAGCATGTGGGAAAAGAAACAACTACCACCCATACCCCAGTGGGTACAAAGGCCAGTGGGAGCCTGACAATTGTTAAATAAAGAAAATCGTTCTTGGTTTTGAACCCAATTCTAATATGTGGGCTGTAAAGTCATGTTCCTTCCTTTGCTCCCTCTCCAGGCCATGAATATTTAATTCTTTTATGCAAACTGGAAGAGTTGCAATGCAAGGTTAAATTTGCCTAAATAACCTTGAAATCCTTTAGTGAAGTTGGGCCTCAGAGTCAACCCCCAATCTTACTTTCTTACACAAGGAGCTCTGTTATTACTTGTATTTAAAATACTGTGGGGTACCAAGACAAAAGACTTGAAGTTAAAGCGGATTTAACAAAATTTATACTTTTGGTTCACCTTTCTCTGTTAAGAACCAAGGTTTAGACAGTCCAATTATTTAATGTATGTTTGTTCCTCAATTTTGAGTGCAAAATTCTTCCTGGGAAAAGGAATCAGTTACAGTATTTTCAAAGTTTTATTTGATAACACAACACATAATGTATGCTGGCATGTTTGGTGCTCCCCTAGATCTTTAAGTTAATTTAAACTTAATTAATACTACTTTAGATCTATTTTGCAGCAGGCCAAGCTCCCTACAGACCAGCTACAGGTATACGCCAAGTCAGTGTCTCATTCATATGTCATAAAGCAACCAAAATAAATAGACTTCTGGAAGCCTGACAGGACTACTAAGTTGCACTTTTAATTCTTAAAGTATTTCATGAACTTCCTTCAACTCATAACCCTACAAATCATTCACATGGTTGGAGTCAGTGCAGAAAAACCATGTCTCAGTGATCAGCCTTTGCAAAAACAGTATCACGATCTCTCTCCAGAGGGAAAAAAAATAGGATAGATTATTCTTTACCCTGCCAGCTAATCTTTAGAATCTGGAAACCTTAGATGCTTGCATTTTAAGGGGTAGAAATAAGAGCAAATGTTTGAAAATCCTTATTGGTAAAATCTTTACTAGGATAATGTGTATGTTTATGATTGTAAATGCTGTTTTAGCACTTGAATGATTTGCCTATTCAGAAAAATTAATTACATATCCAGCACAACTATTAGATTGGAACTTGGCAACGAAGTAACAGTGATTTTTCAAGAGCCTAAGAACTTACAGATACACTTAAGAAGATGGCAAAACAACACAAGTGAATCTGAATGCTGCAGCACAGCTGCCTATTCCATCTTTCTTCCATGCCACTGACCACTGACTCTGATCCTAGAAACTGTATTTTCCAAATTTTAGCAACATTAGGAATTCTACAAAAAATAGCCATTTTTATTCAGACTCAATATGAATCACTGCCTCCCAGTCCTACTAGCCCATGACACATTGCTTTAGGTTTCATTTGCTGCGTGCAGCTCACAAGTCGGTAAGTGCTGAATCAGATCATCTCCTAAGGTTGCTGGCAAGTTCTGCCTCCCGTGATTGTAAACCATGTTTACAAACTTAGTCTTCAATTTCTAACAACATCAAATAAATGACCTGGGTCTAACTGCTCCAGTATTTAAAACAGCTGGGCCTGTTCTCTAGCACATGTCTCAGGCAGTCAGAGGGAACCAAGAACCTATAATATTAAGAAAGGTTCTAAAACTTTCTGTTATAAAACAATTGTAAACTGGAAAAACAAACAAACAAAAAAAAATTAACATCACAAATCAGACTCATCGCTTCCTTTTTTCCAATGCCTATTAGAAAGTATAATAATCCATAGCTTTCATTCTTCATCTCCTAACAACTCCAAGTAGCATTGTTACTCTTGCAACAAACTAGGCCGTAATGGGCTTCTGCTAATCACAGGTGAAAGGTCACTCTCATTTAGCAGAGTACCAAGCAATAAACATAACACATTGACATGACAGAGGAAGGGATTGGTATCAAAATACTAACATGGATTATACCAAGAACAAAAAATATTGTAACTGAAGAGAAGATATTATCAGTGTTGATCACAGAACTTCCTTAGGACAAATTATAGTCTAAAGAAAAACAAAAATCCCATACAGAAACACAGTAAAGACAGTCTATGCCCTAGCTTACAGTTTTCAGAATATGTATTAATTTAGTAATAACACTAATAACACCGGTCACTGACAGGTCACCAGTCCTAAATCCAAATCGACAGGAAACACTTATCACATCTCCTTCCCATGCTTGATCCTCTCCTAAGTAGGTATGAGCAAGAAAACTTCTCCATGCACTTTTCTTCAAGAATGAATCGCACTCACCTTCTCGGCAAAGTCGCATTGCTTCTCGGTTTCTTCCGTATTCCTTGAAACTTTCTTCTAATGCTGTTCCTAAAACCAAAAAGCCACAAGCTCTCAATCCATGGAAAAGCCAAGCCACCCCCCGCTCGTGATCGGTAGCCCATTCCCCCGCGGGCACACACAGGGACACGACAGTAAACACGGGAGCAGAGGGACTGTCAGCGGCGGGGATGCCTCACCTGCGGCGGGAGCTCCCTGCCCCACGCCGCGGCTGAATCGAGGGCAGGAGGTGCCGGGCTCCGGGGACCGGCTCCGACCTCCTCGCACCGTGTCCCGGATTACAGGAACTGGGGCAGGCGCTGCCCGGCCGGCGCCGCTCCCGAGTCCAGCCGGGGGCCGCGCACCGAACAGCGAACTCGGCCGCGAATGCTGGGGGTGGGAACGGACCCAACCTCCCCGCCGGGCCCGGCACCCCGCCGTGCCGTCCCGGGGCCGCGCCCGGGGCACCCGCAGCCCCGCGGGGTACGCTAGGGAGGAGCGGGGGGGAGAGGCGGCCACTCACCGTCGTTCCCGTGAAGTTTAGCAGCATCGACCCAGTGGCTCCAGGGCTGCCCCAGCATCGCTTCGGGGCTGGGCAGGGACCTACGCTCCCCGACGGCCGCCATTGCCGCTGCGGTGGCGGCGGGGCCGGCGCCGCTCCCGCCTCCTCCGCCTCCTCCCTCGCCGTGGCGGGGCCGCCGCTGCCGCTGCCTGGCGGCCGCGCCGCGCTGCTCCCTCCTGACGTCACCCGCGGCCCGCGCCGACATTCTTTCCGCTGCTACAATGTAACGAGAAAAGTCAGCGGCCGCTTAAGGTGGCGCCGCGCTCTTAAGGCAGCGCCACGGCGCTGTCAGCCCGCCCGTTCGCTCTGCTTCCTCCCCGCGGGGAACCTGCGGCCCTGCGGCGGCGCCGACTCACCTCTGCGGCGGCCCGGGGGGCAGCGCCCGGGTGCCCATTATTGTGCGGGGAGCGCTGCCTTCCTCTTCACCGTGTAGGTGAGGCGCGCTTGTGCTCGCGCTAACAAAGCGGCGGAAGGGAGCGGAGGCGGGCAGAGCTACGCCGCCTGCCAGGCGTACCCCAGCTCCATGGGCCGCCTCACTCCCTCCGCACCGCGGCCCCGCGACCCTACAAAAACAACGGCCGCATCACAACCCCGCCTGGCACCCACTGCCCCGGCGAAGGGGGCGGACCGGAGAGCTACGCGGCGGGCGGAGCCGAGCGGGCGCGCCCCGCCCTCATCGCGGGCCACCTTAAACCCGGCGCCTCCTTAAAGGCAGCGGCGAGCAGGAAACTGGCTCCGGGCGGGCGCGTCCTCGGCCCCCCCGCTCCCTCCCTTCCCTCCGCTCCTCGCCTGGGGCGGCTGTCCGGCCCCGGGCACAGGGGGGGACACCGAGCGAGTTTCCTGCGCGCTGCTGCCCTCGTTATACCCGTAACCTGGCACCCAGGAAGAGGGTCTTGGCATTGGTATTCCACATTTCTTTTTTAAACGGCTTTTTTTTTTTTTCTCTTGCCTAAACTTTGCGAAGACGTCGAGCCGTGTTGAAGCGAGGATTAAAGGATGCTGTCGTACCTGGTAACTCTTAGCAACAAAGTCTAAGTTTTGCAAAATCAAGTTCTTTGATAAAAAAAAAAATCTGGGTTTAGAATTCATTTATTACAGGGTTTTTTCTCTTCACTAAAGTGTTCAAGTACCAATGTCAAATTAAACTGTCAGGCCACGATCTGCAACGATTGCTGGCTACGCTTGATGCCGCTGTCAGTAACAATATCCTCGAAGAACAGCTAAAAATATATAAACTTGATGTGCTGCCTCCTCCACAGATACTCGAGAGCACGGGACTGACACTGTCAGTGGAACTGCTCACAGATCTCATACATGTATTTGCAAAACCACACAGCAGAAATCAGAACTGTAAATAAATTTGTTTAACCTGCAGAGGTGCATATACATGCAGGCTTAGCTAATTTTCGTTTTCTGTTTTCATTTGAAGTGTGGGACTATACAAGTTAGAGATGTTTCTTTCCAAATGTATGCATATAAAAGATCTATAAATTCAAGCTCATCACACCATAGCCATATGGGATAGGATAGGCTGTAATTATAAGAATAGTTTCAGTGTTCCACCCAACTGATAATTTACATCACACTCAGAACGCATCTCGTAAAACTGCAGATCTAATACAGAACAGCTTCTCTCCCCCTGATCACTGCAAGTCTAACTTGACTCCTTCATAAAAGGCCAAAACCACAAAATTTAGGTAAAGAGAGCAACGCTGGTTTCTACTGCAGACATTTGCAGTAGAAGGATTAATTATCAAAGGCCAGCAGACTCTTGAGCTGGGCCCTGATGTTTCAGACAGTTATACTGGCTCTTCACTGCCCTGTCTGAGGCTTCCCAAAACTCTTCATCTTAGTCTGAGCATGAATAAAGGTGTTCATGGAACCAGAGCCTAAAGATGAATGGAGGGCATTATTGTTTGATTAATTATCAAACAGCATACTTTATAATACAGAAAACTACTTATAATTGCAGCACAAACATCACTGGAAGAAAAATGTCTGTCAGGTGCTGAACAATTTCTGAACAGAACGTCAGCTTTTTTTGGAGTGTAGAAGCCAGATAGGAAAAAAACCTATGCCTGATTTCTTTCAAGCTTAGTTCTTCAACAGTGCTTCACAAATGGAGTCTAAGATAGCATCCATAGCTGAATTCAGACACCAGCCATAGGATAAAGCAAGTTACAGACAGATATATATTCTCTATGTCAAATATTCTCATTTATATTACAAACTTCATTCATGCAGCTCTCCTTTGTCTTGGAGTAAGCTGTCAGAAAGCTGACTCAGCTGCAGTTTGAAAAAGAAACTTTGATTTGTCCAAGTGTCCATCAAATTCATAAAGGGTTTTTCTATTATTTACGTAACATAAATCATAAAGCAAATATAGTGACAAGTGACCAAAGAGAGCCATAGAACACCGTCACCTACTCTTTAACAGTGACAGAGTCGACCATGGCAGATCAATTTAATGTTCACACATCACATGATTCTTTTCTTTAAACATTACCAATGTATTTATGTCAAATTATGCAAAAATTGACAAAACTACATCAATTAACTAACTACATTAACAAGCCAAAAGATTATCAACATCTTAGTCTCTAAAGTTGACACTCATCAAGTTACTCAGAAAGTGCCTCTGGCTCCAGAAGTGCCAGCCACACACGTAAAAGCACACACCACTGTTATTTCATACAGCTTTGATTCTCCCCTTTATGGCTCTTCTCTGCTCTTTCAATCTGGCTGTTGCATTTTTTTTCCTCCCTCTTTCACAGCTTTTCTTCTTTCCCTATATATTCCCACTCAAGATCTAATTCTGCAGTCTGGGCCTCAGCCTGTCCTTTAGTAAACCTTCTGCTACTGAAATATTTTCTCACTGTGCCATGAGTACATCTGTGTTCCAAGAGAGGGAGGGAAATCAGTTCAGTGTACAAGACCCATTAGTCAGACAGCAGGAATAGGGGCAGATGAAAAACTAATTTTACAAGGACTGGAAGTGGCGAGAACTTTCTTTTCCCACAAAATCATTAGGCTGAATACATTGTTTTGGTTCTTTAAAGCACACTAGTTCAATTTTCCTACTTTGTTTCCATAATGCTGTACATGGATGCATTGATTATTTTAGGCAAAAATAGGGAAACCCTTGAAAATCCATCATGTTAGAAGGAGATCAGAATTGAAAACACATGTACAAGCTGTAGACTTTAACAGATGTGACTCTTACAAATCTGAGACATCCAGTTAGAAGCGCAGTCATCCAAAGCTCCCTTGGTGGTCAGCAGAGAGGAAGGGATACTTCTGGGATCAGTTTGGTCCCTCCTGATGCAAAACGCTATTTGAAGAAGCCCTTGACCACAGAAGTAGCCATGGATGACCACGCACATAAATTAGGCACCTGCATTAGACATCCAGAATTAAGTGGGGTGAATCTGGCCAGGAGTGGGGAGAACATTCGAGTGTGGAGAACTGCCTAGAAGACAATGCTTCTCTTTAACAGAACAAAAACGAGCTTGGAAATGCCACTGGTTCTAAGGACTTATCTGAGGAAGCAAAATAGCCCAAACAGTAGCATTGGGACTGAGACGATGTGTGAAAAAGCATGAACTGCTCATACCTGTGAATGAGAAGAAGTATTCAGAGAACAGAGAGAAAACACAAGGAGGAGTTAAGCTCAAAGAGAAAGTAGAGAAGGAAAAATACGAGGCAGGAGAACAGCAGAAAACAGTGGATGATATAAAGGAAACAGTCAAATAATCATGTGAAGAAAGCATAAACAAAACATGTAACACAGCCTGCAAAAGCAAAGAAAGGAGGCAAAAGTAGGAAAGAGAACGTACAGAAAAGGAAAACCCACAGTTCTAAAGCTCACTAAGTAGATTTAAAAATATCTTAAACATGGCTGGCAACACAATGATTAAATGTATACCTACGAACAGCATGCAACTGCTGAAAATTGCAGCGGATGGTTATTTCATGGCATGACACTGCAGGCATTTTTTCACCTGTACCAGCAGGTTTCATTCTTTTGCCAGGTGGTCCGGGAAAGCCGTTCAAACAGGGAACACCTACTTCAGCTGTTCAGTTAGAACCTGTATGACAGCCTCCATATAGGACCTGAGATATGACAACTCTTAACTGGAATGAAAAAGGAAGGATGAATCTGCAGCCGAACTCTTTTAAGAGCAGAAGTACAATGATACGATTCACCAATGATTTTCCACAATGGAAGTGAAAGGATGTGGGAGTTGAAGTGCAAAGGGAGAGACAGGGAGAATCCACAAGGGTGTCACTTCATCAGTACTCAGAAGAAATTAAAATAGTGAATTCACAAAAAGTCTGTCGGGGAGAAGCTCTGAGGGGCACTAAACGAAATCAAGCAAGTTAATTCTAGCCAAAAGGTATGAAATGACCAAGAAGGGCTTAAAAACTAAAAACAAATTTTTTTTCTGAAGACTTGTTGGTACATGGGATTCAGGATGAAGTGACAACTCAAGCAGCTGAGAAGCTGAAGTCCTGACCCTCCCATCAGCTCCTGCTGACAACGCCGGAACGGGGAGCACAGTCTGTGCATTTTAAAATGTATATCCAGTATGAGAAGGGTAAGGCTATAATTGGGCAACTATGGAAGCAAGAGATAAAAAGTTCACATAAATCAGAATATCCAGATGAAGACAGAACTACCCAGCCATAACAAACAGACCATTTAATTTAAGCCCCATTATGGAAAAATATTAATACACTAAGAAAAACACATTATGGTAACCTGTAGCTCACTCTGACGTCCAGGAAATCAAGCAACTTCTCCCTTTATAACTATACATAGGATTGTGATCCTGCAAAATAATACTAATCATAAGCAGCACACAATAAAAAATTATATAAGAAATCATGCCAGTCTATTATCCTTTTTCCCACAGACCCTGGGAATAGGTTGATGTGTGTAATTTTATTTATGAGTAACACTTCAAAGGTGAAACTGGAGATGCTCAGAAACATTGGAACACAGCTACTTTAAATGCTGGAATATAAATTATTGTGCATACCTACTATAAACCACCTGTACCAGGGGAAAGAACAATACTGTTAAGATTAGAAGACTAACTTAAGGTATCCTTTTCTGAGAAGGAAGAATTGAAGAACGGAGGGTAATAAGTAAACGAGCAAAGAATTCTGCATCAGGATGAGAATGCAATAGATGCCCCTATATGTTTATCCAAACATCACAATAACACTTTTACATCCAAATTATAAGACAATGTCATTGCCATGCATTAAGAACCTAGCAAAAGACTACAACCACTTCCTTCTTTAGTTAACTTTCAAATATGTCTGCAAGAATTCATGACACAGTGATCTAAAGCAGAATAATGAATAGAGGAGCACAGATCTTTGCCCTGCTTAATGTTACCACATACCGTCAATTCTTGAAGGGAAATTTACAGAGAAAACATGCTGTAGTGATACAGAGTTCCCAAGTGTTAAAGGTAAATAGGCAAGACTACACAAAATACATCCAGTTAGTGATCTGGAAATCAAACTAATGTTTGATAATTTTACATAAGGTATTGAAATCACCTTCTGAATTTGGAAATGTTAAAACATTTTCAGTAACCTAACTGTGCAGATGAATAATTTTAATCAGAGGAATCATAAACAGGTATGACCTTTTAGATTCTCATTTATACACAAAGAATATGATATTACAGCTTAGAATTATTCAAGTACACAGCTATTCAGGCCAATTGTAATAAAACAATAGTGCTGGATTTCCATTTATTGAAACCAAAGCACTTGATTGGGACAATTTGGTACTACTGATCTTCTGTTGGAACCTAACTACCATGCAAGGTTTCATAACCCTGCCTGTTTTCTCGCCAGTTTAAGACTGGGTCCAAGCACAGCTCACAGGACTCGAGTTCCTTGAGGCCACAGCCATACTACCTATGATGGGAAGCTGCTGAGGCCCCATACCCTCAGGTGTCTGATGTGCTTTTAGCATCAAACCAAGGATCCTAAGAACCGTGGCATAAGGAAATTTAAACTTTTTTCTCATGTTTGACTGCTGCCTGCTGATGCTTTGCTGATGCTACCTGCTCTGACCACATGCTTAGCAAGTTAACAACAAAGTATTACACAAATTGGACATGGGTAGGTCTGTGGGGCTTGACAGGATGCACGTGAGGGTGCTAAGAGAGTTAGTTTGAAAGGTCACAGATGGGGACCACGAGATTGCCGGCAAACTGGCTAAACTGCTGTGCTCAAAGGGCAGGAATGGCTCAAAATCAAACAGCAATCAGTCACAAACAGAGCTCCCTGGGGATCAATATTGAGCTAAATCCTATCTGATATCTTTTAGTATTATCTGGAAGATTGGAATAAATACATTGTCAAGTTTTCAGATGACATAAAAACTTGGAAAATAAATTGATCCACTAAAAATGTCCCTATGTACAGAGATTGTGACAGGCTGGAAAACTGAGCCATTTCAAGAGACACATTAAAAAACTGGACAGGGTCCAGCAGAGAGCAAACAAAGTGATTAGATGGTTGGAAAACTTTGTGAAAAAATGAGAAGGAATTGGGTTTGTTCAGCCTAAAGAAGAGAAGATTCAGGTGAGATGTAATCACAGTCTTCCAAGTAAAAGATAATTATAGAAAAGATGGAGGTAACTCTCTTCACAAGGAACAAGGTGACAGGGCAAGAGGCAACAGGCACAAGTTGCTTCAGAAGTTTTGTCTAGATGCAACAACAAAGTATTTACTGTGAGGACAATTAAATACTAGAACAGGCTGCCCAGAGAAATTGCGAAGTTTCTCTTGCTGAAAATATTTAACCCTTAGCTTGACCAGGCCTCAGATAACCTGCCTTAAACAGAACGTTGGAACAGATGATGTCCAGAGGATTGTTCCAATCTAGACTTTCCTAGGACTATATGAAAGCCTGATAGATGTTGTGGCCCTATTCAGTGATGAGGATCAAAGAAGGAGAAAGAACAAGGCCAATTTTTGCAAGCCCAGACACTCTGGGTTCACTAAAACAGCCACCTCTCAGGTTGCTGGAAAATCCAGGGAAGCATTTTGCTATAAAAACTTCAGGTATTACAGCTTCCAGTGTTACATATTGCAAGATCCAGACAGTAACAAACATTCCTCACAGTTCTGGAGCCCAGGTTAACTCTGCCACTTAAATAAGCTCTGCAGGCCAGATCCATGCTAACTGTTAATGGCCCTTTCTGCTGCAATCTATTTTAAAATATATTAAAAGTTTATTTGCCCAGCAAATACTGGCCAGACTGTAATAGTCTGGATTCTCCATGTCTGGCATAAGAGTGAAGTCTTTTTTTTCATGGAGTTAAGCAAAAATATACAAAATGGTGAAATGCACGTGATGATAAAGAGTAGAGATAAATGTAAGGGAAACAGAGAAAGAAACAGATAATCTTTCAATGAATTAGCAGTACCTGATAAAATAATCTGCACTAGCAGCCCTTCAGACAAAATTTCAATTCATTATCATATTTTTCTCTTTTTTCTAACATTCTGCAATGAACACTAGTCATGCAGAATAAACCCACCGTGTTAGGCAACTGTACAGTCTTATGTCAGATCACAATTCTACTTTGTGAACTTGTAAGATAATAGAACTGATGCAGCTGGTAGGCTATGGTATATGCCAGAGCCTAACAGCCTTCAAATGCTTTAACATACCATGGAAACATGGAAATAGAAAAAATAATTATTCAGAAAACGAAGATTACTTCTTCTAAAATATAAAAAATTATAAATTTAAAATACTGATTCTACTATATTCCCTGTCTGCCACAACTTACTTTTCCAAATCACTTCATCTAATTGATTGAAAGATATAATCCAGCTTAGTTTTATCTTTTTAAGTTTGGCAGTTGCATGCCAAGTTGAACTCCTTTTAGGTTGACTGTAAGGTCGCTTTATTTCCTACCGAAACATACATTAAACATCTGCATTTAAAAACAGTCTCCCCACTGCATTTGGTAACACTTCAGACTTGCTTTGCAACCCTGCTAAATATCCTGTTCTCTACGCTTCTCACATCTAAAGCATGAGAATCTTTTGCTTGAGGAAAATATTTGGTTAAGCACGTCACAGTACCTTGAAAGTATGGTGAATCGCTGGGTTGATTTATCAATTGATCTTCATCTGTTCAGATTTTGGAAGCTTTTCCTAACTTGTACCTGATTAATTCTGAAAGAAAAGAAAAAGAGTACAGCACTAAGACATTTGAAACCTTAACTCCATTTCCTAACAATAAATGTATCTACTTAAAAACTAATATGAAGCATTTTATCAATTTTACAAACACAGTTTGTGCAATGGATTTCAAATTGAAAGGTAAGCAGGGAGCTGTTATGGTGTCTTCTGTACAGAGCAGCTCTCTAAATGGCAGCCTGACATTACCAGAAAGGTATGCATTGGATGAAACCTCAGTCTTCAGCCCAGTTACTGCACTTGCATCGACTCTTACTGACCAGATTCCCAAGCAGATGGTTATGTCTGTATCACAAGCTGGAAACACAACAGTGCTGGATTTTCTGCACAGGATTTTTCTAAAATACAGCACAACTCCGAGAACAGGGGTTTTCGGGATGCAGCCATTGACAGCTTTACCATAATGCCACAGAACATGGAGAGCTAAAAACGATCCTTCACATAATCAGCATCAAGGACTATCACTGTACCACTGATGAAGAATTTAGAGACATGTACAGATTGAGGCCTTCCCACAAACGGGACCTTTATAGTCTCAAGCTCAGGTTTTTAAGATCCTTTAATTCAATGCTTATAAACTGGTTTATATAAACTAAACTTAAGCCCAGTTTGCTTTGGTTTAGCATAAATCAATGCCTAACTGGTTAAAGCTAAACCAAAGCTCTGTTAAACTTAAAACAAGGTCAACTATTTTCGTGCACAGGTTATATTTAAGATTAATTAATTGATTTTTACAAGTGCTTTGAAATTAAACTGGTGATTTTTTTCATCACTAAAAAGCCATGAAGATACATATAAATAAGCCAACCTAGCACTGGGACTGGATGACGCTTCAGGGAAAACTACTTTTTCCCCTTAAAGGACTAAAGTCCAGACAAGAAGAATGCAGTCCAAGAGGGCATCCATGCTGTCCCCCAGTCTGCAGGGCTCTGCTCCAGTGGAAGGTGCAGAATGAAGCTTTTCCTGGCTTCTGGCTGCTCCTCTGGGAAGATGTCTGCCAACTAAGTTTATGTCTTTAAAGTCTTTTTATGCACTGAGGATAAACCCTTTTTTCATCTTTTCCTTTAAACTGTAGCTACTAGGCTAACATTAGCTTGACTAAGATCCTCTAGAGATACATTTACTATTTCTAAGATTGACTCTGCTCAGTGACATAACTGATCCTAACAAGAACATCCTCACTTAATTATGTTCTAGTTACTGCATAAATTCCAAATTTTTCTTGTTTTCAATGAGACCAAGTCCACTATTATTTTCTTCTCTCCTCTGCAGGCACTGCTTTGCTTTATGCTTAACAGAAGTGATCCTTAGCAAATTTCTGCACTAGTAGAAGTCTCAGAAAACACTGTATTTCCTTGTTACACATACAAATCTCACTGAATACTACAGCATAAAATTTTCCCTTCAGCTCCTGCTGCTGCTAACTAGGAAAATGCAGTGCAGTGTTTATCAAAAATCCTTTTTGTCCTTTGTTAGTTTAGGACAGGAGACTCCGAATTGATATGGATCATCCCCTTCTAGGAGATCGTTCAATATTTACCCTCAAAGTTGCAAGCCCGTCGAGCATATGACCTACCTGCTGTGGAAGTAACTCACTCCTCCATCTCTACCCCAATTTCTTAGAGGTATGAGAGCTCTGCATGCAAAACATTTTTTCTTTTATCCTGACGTAAATGTTACTTGCTCATAAAAGGCAAGTTCTGTTCCTTCATGCAAAAATGAAAACAAAAACTATAAAGCAGAAGACACCTCAAAAGACTTACAAATCTAGAAACAGGGTAGTAAAGAAACAGACAAGACAAGGATCAGCAAAAATTTTATTCCTGTATATAAAAGATCAGAGCATACTATGTCACCACCTGTGAATCTTGCTGTAGGGATTACACCTGCAGTTGAGTTTGAAAGAAGTTAAAAGAATAAGTTTCAAAAGAATTAATTGACACCTTAATGACCCTTTAAAGAGAACTCTTTCTCTGGGTAATGGGTGGCAGAGAACAGGAATGATTCTTTTTGAGAATTTACAGCAGGTCAATTACAACCACAACTGTCAGCAGAGAGTAATGCAAGGAAGTCATGGGATGATTGAGAACAAGCCAGGTGGAGCTCTCTCCTTGGTACCCTGGAAAAAGGGAGAGCTAGTTGAAAGGTGGAAAATGACAAGAATAGCCAAAGCAGCAATCCAGAAAAATTGAAAAAGCCCTGCATTTCCAAACCAGTGAAGCATTATATCACTCTCATTGCCTGACTATCAAAGAAACTTGGATGAAATTGCTATTTAATACTTTGAAGAGTTACTGATATGCAAGACAAAAAACCACAGCCTGGCAGAGCAAAAGCTATAGCCCAGTCAAAACTGTATCTACACAGATTACATATAATACAGGCAGAGTTACAATTACGAATGCATATTATCCATATAAGGGGAAGCACATTTACATGAAAATTGTAATTGTAAATCAACTCACTAAAATAAAGAAAATGGAAATGTATGTGATAGAGCATCCCTAACTTTTGAAAGCATCAAAACTAATGCCTCAGCTATCAAGGTCCTTTAACTCTCTTTCTTTCCAGGTGCCAGAAATATGCATCAAAGAATGTGCCTAAATTTTGGAACACTCTTTCACCTATGTTATCTACTAAATATTCAAATTTAAGATAAAATACAAGGGTTATATTTATATAAACAAGGATGTGGACATGCAGGGTATAATCATACCCAGTACTGGGCTTCCTTTAGGCATTTTATAAGTCTGGGGATAACCTCACGAGGTCTCATTCTGCCCCTTGGAGAGGCAGGAGCAGGAAGGGTGTGTGGAGGGAGCAGGGGCCGGGCAGCAGCAGGCCAGGGGCTGCTGTTATGGCCAGCTGGCAGCTCAAGGGTAAATTCGGCAGTTCCCAGGCTAATATTAGCTGTGCTGGAGACTGAACCCACCAACTACAGAATCTCAGGGGGTCAAAGATGGTATCAGAACCACCAACTGCATAACTGGCCCTGCTAGTCTCTCCAGGAGACACAATTCTTCACATCTTCACAGACGGAAAAATAACTACCAGATCCATGCTTCAGCGATTAAATACCAAACTTCTGCTAACACCAATTACAAAATTACAGCTTCTCAAGATTTCATGTATTTCCTACATTCATAACACCAACAGCAAGTGTTTCTCATAATTATCTAAATATTTACTATTATTTGTGCAAACACAAATGCAACAGAATATTTGGTGTAAAATATAATAATGATACAAGTTATTCTGAAACTATTTCAAACATGCATAGGTATCTTAATTAATAATGAGAAGGATCAAACTTTAATAACTAATATTTTAGTTACTACATAACTTTAATCAATGGAGAAGCAGTAACACCTTCTGGATAATTGATAAAAATTGCAAAATAATTATGCACAGCAAAGTGCACTTGACAGGTCTTAACTTTGACTACCATAATTTTCCTTTGTCTAATGACAACAGGGAAAGACCAGCTTTCATTATCTTCCTCAACAAATCATGTCATCACTGATTGTATCTTCCAACAATTTCTCTCTTAACTTATAAGTCTTCTTCAGCAGTAAGATTAAAAAGGTCGTAAGAACCCTTTGCATATTCCACTTCAACAATTTAAGTAAACCACACAAAGCATTGAACAGAAAGGTAAAAAACATACCTCATTTCAGAAATAATGCAAGATTTTCTATAAGCAAGTATTTTGTCTTTTATTTCAAAACACCTCCAACTTGCAGTATGATTTATGCCACTATTTATTTGAAAGTTCAATCCATAAAACACATTATCTTACTGCAGCAAACTAAGATAAATATGGACAGTTGAAATTATGTTTACACATTTCTTTAAAAATGGTACTTATATATGTCTGTAGAGAAGAAAAAGATATGTTCTGCATTAGAAGCCACAAGAATATTTCATACCAATTACAACTCGCATTACATCAGAAACACAAACAATGAAAGCCTTGTAGCTGGCAATAAGACACTGAACATAAGGATTTTCCATTTTTAAAATAAAAAAAAAGTCCTGATCAGATCACTTAAAAAGGTGCACGAAGTAAAACAGTAATGAAGTAAAAACCTAAGAAAAAGATACAAACATATAATATAAACATATTTTTCAAGACAGAAAGGCACAGCTAATCAAGGCAATTGAGAGTACAAGAATAATACGATCGGCAAAATTTATTACTGAGCTTCTCTGTTAAAGGTAACATTATTCAAACAACAATGTCACAGGTACTGCAGATTAAGGTTTTCAAATTAGCTCCTTATGTATATCATTATTTTGAGTGGCTGCATTTTATCTGTCTAATTTTAAATTACTGCAGGCAGATGAAAGTCATCCTAAAATCTCACTCCTAATTCAGGTACCATACCACTAACCTTAACAGAGATGCTGGTTCCTACACAGGTACAACACTATTCCCAATGTAAACAAAGGACACTGGCATGCACCCCAGGCTAAGGATGTCAGCATTTTTCAAACACCTTTCTGACTGTTCCATTTTATGGTGATGCAATATGACCTACATTTTCAACGGCCAAAGAGAGACAGAGAGATAGAAAGGGAGGAGATAGAGAAAATAAAGACAGACAGACTTTTGCTGTCCTTATCCTCCACCAACTACAGCTTTAACTGTCCCTCATGGGGGTGGTAATGGGCAAGAATAAAAGCAGAATAACCTTATTGTAAATTCTGAATGAGAAGCTGAAAGATAGGCAAGTGCAAGAAATAGCAATTTTTTTTCCTACAATCCTGTGAACAAGTACATAGTGACATCCTCAACAGGAAAGAACAGTAGAACCAATAATTTTATAATCAGTTGCCAGAACAAAGCTGTCTGCAAGATAGATACTTATTTTACTACCTTGTATTTCCTCTCATATTCCTACCACTTTATTTCCATGTATTCCCTTAAAATCTCCAAATTAAACAAAATAATCCATATCATTATCATATTTTTTATATACAGAGGAATTGAGGAAGGAGGAGTGAGTTGCCTACACTTACATACCAGGCCCAAGGCAGGCTTGGGAACACAAAGCATCACTCTTCATTATCTCTCTCCTCTGTGATCTATTAGGGACTGTGATACCTGTCACCCCAATATATAATTTTGACATAGTACCAGAATTATCTCTACCTTGTATTTCTTGCACATGAACTTCACACAGAAATCTGTACTAAATTACTCCTAACTCTCAGAAAGCTTTCCCTCACAAATGATGGTCCACATTTCTCAAACTGGCTCTGGAAATGCACTTGACTGAACTGTAAAACTTGGCTCTGGAAATGTTAATGGTCTTTTTCATTATAAACATGTGAAAATATAGACCTAATTAAATCTTTGGGTGGGTTTTTTTGGTGGTTTGGTTTTTCTTATTCTTCTGCAGCTAAAGCACCTTTCTTTTCAAAAATCTGTAGTTTTCCACAGTTCAAACTAGTATGTTAAAAAATTAAAGCTTGTTGCTAGGCTTCTATTAAGCAAAAATCAAGATTTTTTGGTTACTCTTTTTTAGTGCAAAAATATCCTGCAGAATATCTGCAAAGCACTTAGAGGATCAGAGTTCCTTTACTAGAGCTGGTAGTTAATACAATATGCAAAATAACGGTAAGTAATTTCTTTATCTTTAGAATTGAAGGTCAAAACATGATCTTAAGTATACCTCTGTACATCCAGAATTACTTCAGCTCTTTCCAAAGAGTTTCTTGGGATTTGCACATGGGTAAACAAGACTGTAATTTGACACTGTATTTGAAACCAGAGATCAAGAAAATGTATAGATTAATCCTGGGTTTGAACTGTGATTTTATGATAACAGTAGCTTTCTTATCAAGCAGCATTCATCTCATGAAGTGCAATCAGTCCTACACAGCACAGGGTAAGAAACTGTTGCTCGTTTGCTTGAGGGCTGCTGTCTTCTCCAATAGCAACTTTCTATCAAATTGTTTAGCAATGAGGAGTTAGGGAGGCAAACAGCACCTACACCCAGAGAGAGAAAGAAAAACCTTAAAGCCCATCCTACTTTAAAGAGACAGAGTGGAGAATCAAGAGACAGACTGCTAACAAATACGAAGGAAGGGAACTACCTGTATAGTGATGGGAAAGAGTCTGGAAATTGAGAAAGAATGGACACTATAAAGGGAGGATGGGGATGCAGGTGGTAGGGTGGAAGACATAAGATCTTAAGCAAAAAGGAGAACTATTTCTCCTTCAACACTTGCCCATAAGACTGTGGGGAAATCCTCACTCAGTTAAATGAAATGACAATCACACATTTCTCCACTCCTATTATCCCTTACTGCACTTTGGTCAATCTGTTTTACTCTTTGAAACTGAATTTAGTGAAAAACTGGTATTTCTTCCATTATAAAAAAATTTATGTCTGTTAATCTAGGACAGGAGTCGTGCTGATATAAAAGAAATCTCTTCCGTATTGTCAGCATTACTAAAGCTCTCTTCTGTGAATATTTCACTGCAACATTTTCTGTCCTTTCTTTCCCTTTTTTTTTTCCCTTTCTTCATAGTATCTCTGTTGCAGTTCAGGAGGGAAAGAAGCAGAAGTGACACTTTTATTGCTGCCCAACACCATAAAAATTTCAGCTGGAGAAGCCAATCAGTGCAGGGACCAAGCCCAGCATCCAGCTCAGAACAACTCTTCCCTTCGCCTGCCAGTGACTGCCATCTAGAGCCAGAGAGCATCGCCTCACACAAGCAGGACAGAAATATTACAGCAATGACTGAAATGTCAACCCCAGTCAAAAGAAAAAGAACAAACCAAGAACTCACGCTCTAGAAAGTTCCAACCAACTTAAAAGATTACATTAGTTAGGTTTCTCTTCTTAACATGCCTTCTGAATAATAAGCATTTGGTCCATGTCTCCCTGTTTTTCTCTGAAAACTGCTATTTTGTTATACATATTTAAGTCACATATGTGGGG
Organism: Edolisoma coerulescens; assembly: GCA_013397115.1. NCBI lineage: Eukaryota > Metazoa > Chordata > Aves > Passeriformes > Campephagidae > Edolisoma > Edolisoma coerulescens. The sequence continues at coordinate 11,341 of VWZW01000096.1, read as the reverse complement.
AAAATACATATAAAATAGCACTACACTGCTTTTCAAGTAAATCCTGTGTTTCAGTTTGTTTGCTAAGAAATATGCTGGGCCACGCTAAGAAACTGACTACAGAATCTCATCATTAGCTGAAGATGCAACAGAGAAATTTCAAAGACTACCTGTGTTAAAATGCTGACAAGGCTAACATTAATTACATTAGTGACATTAATAAGACAAGAAATGTCTTTTTAGTGGCCTGAAACTTAATTTTAAAACCCTAATATTTTCATTTTAAGAAATGCACTCATACTGACCCAAATATACCAGTCGCTTAAATGTCAACAAAAGCCCACCCAAGCAAACAGCACTTCTGACACATGGCAAGCCTGACACATATTTATAAACTGTATCAATTCATAGCTGCTTATTATACTGTATAAAATAATATCTTTTTCTAACTACTACTTATGTAACTATTAAATACCTAATTCTCAAGCATTAGTCAAACAACCACTAGATACTCTTTAACAGAATAAAAGGAAGGATTTTTTTGTTATCATTTACCTGGAGAATATAATAATTTGCCTTTTAAAATATTCCAAATAGCAGTTCTCTGCAAACTACACAGATGCGAAGCCAAAGCTGTGTGTTAGCATATTCTTTAGCTATTAAAATAATTTATTAGCAATGACTAATAATGCCTTGTGAAGAAATCAGTTCTCCAGTTTCCTCACTCTGCTGCTCATGGACAGGCAGACTGGTAATGGGGCATTATAAAACAGAGGCCTTCTTCTCACATTTGTCATTCCATTAGATACACAACCTCCAGGTTCCACAGTATCCCTCCTTTTACTGCTAGTCCCACTAAGAAATTAATTTTTCCTAAGGGGATACATATTCACAGATAAAATGAAATTAAATAGAATTACAAATCTTACTGTTAAACAGCTACCTATGTATGAACCAAATGTCAAGCTGTAGTTACTGAAATCAACAGTTTGAATGCAGCCAGCTGGAACAATTGCTCATTCTGATCCACACTCAGGACATGCTTTCCCCCACAAGGCACTCCACGAATCCACATAATTTTTCCAAGCAGAATAACAATTCTGTAACTGGCCTAGATGCAACATTACAGCAGAAAGAATATTAAAACAGAAGGATGACAGGGACTCACTGTAGAATTGTCCTGGAGGATGACATGAAAGAAGCACTGCCAAAAAAACCAAACCCGTTGAAAAACACAACCTTTCCTTGACAACTACCACAGCCTTTCTTACAGATACAACAAATTCCACTTGAAACAGAACTGATGAACAGGTTACAGAGCTGGAGAATAGGTTGCAGCATGATCTTATTAAAATGTGTCCAATGTGTCGTTAGAGATCTGCTAACCAAAGGATGGAAGGAACCTCCAAAGGTCAGCCAGTCCATCCCTCAGCCCCAGGGCATGATAACTAAGCTACCTGGTGGGAACAATACAAGTAATCAAACCTGTTCTTAAAGACCTGGGGCAATAGACAAGCCATTGTCCCACGGGTGATTACTCCAGCCTTTCAATACTTCCACTAGAGAACTGTGTTTGTCCATGATCAATCTTCATTGCTTGAATATGATCTATTTATTTCTCCACCTGCCACAAGCCCCCTGCTTTGCAATGTCCTTCAACGGATCTGTGTTCTCACCCTCTGAGTCCTCTCTTTTTTACCTTAAGGAATTTCATTCTTGTGGCAGGCACATATTGTTTATGCATCACGGTTTTTTAATCTTTAAGCAACTACACTGGCATCTCCACACCTCCTCTTTCCTAATTTCATTCAATCCAGACCTGATGCCCTCCATGTGTGCAGTTAATGAATACTTTATTTCAAAACTAAAGCAGATCAAGAAGACTTATTTTCACAAACTCAGGATCCTTAATATCATTAGATAGATTTATTTTGGTTTTTTTGTCTAAGAAAGTTTAGGAAGCTCAGCTAGAATACAGCATGCACTCCTACTCTATGCAGTGATTTTTCATATAAGTAAAACAAATAAAAGCACAGATGATATTCCTATCACTTTAAAAATTCAAGTCTTGTTCATGAGTTAATAAAATGTCATTATTATGGTGTGAGCACAAATATAAAAAGGAGGTTGGTCCCATTGCCTTGCAACAAACTATGCAGTTTCCCATTGATATCAGAGATAGTGCTCAAAGAAGAGCTGTGAAAAACCAGAAACACAGAAAACACTCATTAAATGGCAAGAAAAACAAAAAGTCAAAAATTGATCTGAAAGCTTCAAAGTAAATCTTCACAAAATATGACCACATGAAAGCGAGGTTTTTCTTTTATATATCCTTCAGTACTATATTTATGTGCATAAAGTCTCAATAGTTATGTTTTCTCTTTTTGAAGTATTTCTTTTTCTAATGCAAACATCATTCTTAAGCTTTAAATTCTCTGATAACAACAGACAACTATATCTCATGTCAACATCGCTCTCAATGAGACACTTGCCTGGGAAGATCTTTGACTCGACACCAGAGACCATAGAATTTCCAATTACTCCTTCCTCCTTTCTCAACAAAAAGGATAATGGAGCATAGCCAAGTCTGGGCCCTGCTGACAACTGGATTAGCAGAAACCATTCCTTTAACTACAGTGACATATAGTTAAAGTAATATTTTCCTATTTCTATGTCTTTGTAAAAAAAAAATTACACTTTGTTGTGAATTGCTGTAACACATTTCTCAACCACAACACATGGTGCTGTACCCTACCCACACCTCCCAGAAGGTGCCCTGTGCCAGGGCTGCCTGTTACTTACTTTTCCCCAAGCCATGACAGTATTGCAGCTGCTTAAAAGACACCACCTGCACAGAAGCCAGCAGAAAACAACTGCTTATTTAAAGACAACTTAACTTTTAGAGGCCTCTGCAAAGAAGCAACACATTCTCATGGCATCCATCTCAAAAGAAGATGCAGAACAGCAATTTCACTAACTGATATTAGCAGAAAGAGAAGAAAATGTAGGTTGCAAAATGGCTGTCTTAGAATTGAAACTCTCTGTGCCAAATTTAGTAGGCCAGTCCTAGAAAGACATGAGGAACAGACTCTGTGAGGAGGCAATTACAAACCAAAATTCGGTAAGAATAATCCAGTCATTGGGAAATTTGTTCCCTGTATTATCATCATAAGTCTACACCAACATTTGAGAAGATGAGAAAGGTTCAAAATCCCTTCAAGGGCTTGCAAGACCAGGACAGACTTCTTTAAACATTTGAAAACAACAGCTCTTGAGCTATTTCCTTCCATTTGTTTGATGACATGAACCACAGTTACAATCAGTCACTCCTGCTTATGCAAGTCTTTCACGTAACAACAGGAAAGAAAAGCTCCACCAGAAAATCTGACAGTAAATATCCTTCTATTCCAATCCACACAAAGTGGCTGCAGCTCAAGTGCAATTTGAGTACTTCTAAAATTAAATTTCAAACCAATGACATTTAAAAAAAAAAATCTCGTATGTTTTATTTTAATATACACATGCACAATTTTATTTCAGGATATGTTATTGTTCAACACCATCCTAACTTTATTTATATATACACACACATACCAAAACCCACAAGCAGTTCTCAAAAATGAAAAACACCCCACCAACTCATAACTACCAAAGTGACACTGGAATGAAACTGAAGTGAAAATATTTACCATGAACCACAAAATCACAGGTGCATACTTATTATTAGCAGGGCTTTGTTTTACTCTGATCTCCTACAAGCCAATCTTTATTAATCTAAGTTATAAAATCCAATTTATCTGCCTCACCTCTTTTATTAGTTCAATTCTCTCTATGTATAATCAAAATGAAATTTTTTACTAAAATAAAAGCAAAAGGCAGAGGACCAAAAAGAACTCATGGCTTTCAAGCATTCTGCACCAATGTTTTGCAAAAAAAAAAAAACCAACAAGCCCATCTGAATGCTTACTTACAGCATCTCTACTAAAACATTATTGTAAGAAAAAGTTAGCTTGTAACCTACTTGAAATAAAACATTATAAGAATAGATACATTGTTACCTAATTTCATAACTATGACTAAGAGAAATAACACTTTGGGCTTAATGTTTTGGGCACACATATAGCCACTTTCATACCTCAACTGAAAATTTACATGTATGTATGCACACATAGGTATATACACATACTTTATAGATAACGTATTTTGTGTCCAATTCCTCTTTTTCCCAATGCTTGACATTAACTTGTCTATTTACCTTTTGTAACTCACCAAAACATTTTATGAGGCAATTATTTTATTCCACTATTTGCTGTGGTTTTTCTTCCTGTTCCTTGTACTTTCCAAGCTCAAATTCTACCTCTGCTTGAAAATAAAGTACAAAAACCACCAGGGAGGCACTCATATGTCTTTGAACAGAATCTGACCTGCAATGCAAAAATTATCTTGATTGTTCTTTTCTTGCACTTCTGAAATTACTGGTTTGCTTTTATGAATTACTCGCTTAAACACCTTAGTCCTCAGTCACTGAGTATCTTTTGTGTTGCGTTTCACTGCTGTGTTCAGTCTATCATTCTGACAGCAACACCACCTCATACTAGTCAACAGTCTGGTGATTACAAAATTCACTCTGATGGAAAGAATTATGGACATTAATCCCCTCAGGAAGAAGGATAGCTGGGTTCAAGTCTCCCACACATGTGGTGAGCAGTCTAGCGGATAACAGCTCTGCTAATGATGAAAAGGGAACCAGAACCATCACCACCTCCTGGGTTTTGAAAGCAAAGATTGACCTTTGCTCCCTTCTTGAAAGAAAGGGCTTATGATCCTAATTTCAAGAGAGCATGAATCCAAAATGTTCCCTGGAGAAAGGTGCTCAGCCCTGGTTAGAGGCAGGATTTAAGCACGTTCCTACTTCAGCTGCCGCGTAGACAATGTGCAGATTCACCATCTCCTTCAAACTGCTCTGGCTGGTATAATTTTAACAAAACACCAACAAATATTAAAGAATTTGCCCCCCCACCTTCATGGAAACACGACCTATCTGGCCTCAGCCAGACCAACCTTCTCTTTGATACAACCAGCTTGAGCCACAGCCTGGATCTGCCCCTCCTGGATCTGACAGACTGCTGGAAATGCCCAGTTATCTTCTCATCACATTTCTCTTGAAATACTTTTTTAAACCATCTGTTTTGACAGCAACTGAAGCAATAGTTTAGAAGCTACATTTGGCACACCAGAAACAGAAAGTGAAGGAAATATGCCATCTTCCTAAGGCCACAACTTCACTTTGCGGTTTTATACTGTTTCCAGTCCTTATTGGTAGGCTAACAGCGGTCAGAAACAAAGTTCAGTGTTTTGACAGGATCATCATAGAACCACAGAACATTACAAGCTGGAAGAAACCCACAAAGATCATCGAAGCCCAACTCCTGGCCCTGTTCAGGACAACCCAACAATCCCTGCTGTGCCTGAAAGTGTTGTCTGAACACTCCTTGAGCTCTGGCACGTTTGGGGCTGTGACCATTCCCTGAGGAGTCTGTTCCAGTGCCATCTGTATTTCATTCAACATTTTACAAACTAAAACCTGAACAGGCATCACCCAAGCATGTAATCATACTTTCAATTATTTCTATTCCTCTGCTCAGGCTTGTACCTCAGAAATCAGGGGTGAGAATGTGTGTCAGTGTATCATGTTTAATGGGAACTGTAAATTGTAGTTGTGCTTGAACATTACCCACTGGCAGAGTTTCTCTATTACAAGAAAATAAACCATAACATAATCCAAAGCAAAATATAAACACAATTTAAAACAAGAAACAGATGTTTATCGATAGACCTTATACTCTTTCTCCATCTCCTGAGACAGAAGCTTTTCTTTCAACATCTCTTCATGATGTGGCCAAGCTCAAAGCCTTGTAAAATTTCTACGTCTTCTTTTATAGTTTGGCACTGCTTTTGAAAAATAAATAAAAGAAAACAAACTTAACCAACCAATTTTACTAAACTTCAAAAAGCTGACTCAGAAGCTGTGGAATAGCTCTGATTCAGCTTTCTTAGCTGAGTCAAAGCATCTGGCCACGTGATTCAGAAAACACCCTCTGAAGTCAGGCAAGAGCTGCTCTCCAAAGGAGGAAATGCCTGCTTTCCCTTGTAATCATTGTGCAAAATTTCCTCGGTAGCACTAACAGTTATTTATTTAAACTTGATACAAGAAATACGGTATTCACAGTTCTCTTATTGTTCATCCAATGTTTCAAACCACAGTTAAATATAAACATTTACCATTTGGCCCAATGCCAGCAAAGACAAATTCTTCTAAGTCAGTGATAAACCCTCATTAAACATCCACCTCTTCCTCTGAAAACTCTGGCACAACACTGATCACTACCAAAGCCATGAACTGAAGGACTGAAGAAGGAAAAAATAAAAATATGCTCTTTTTCCATAGTAAAATAAAATAAAGTCACCCCAAAAACATCCTGCCAACAAATTAGGAGAATGCTAGACAACTGACTAATCCTGTCAAAAAATTTCCAAAAGAATAAATGTCTGCTTTCTTACAAAACACATGAAACAGAACCACAGAACAGCATGAAATGCCACCCTAAAATTACCTGAGTCACTTTAAATCACAGAATGCAGACATCATGTGGGATCTCCGAGCCATCGCACAGGCAGCTGAAGTCTACAGTGTTAATGATTTTTAGATTAAAAGAAAATTCTAACCAGCTAATCCATCTTGCAGTAGCTTCATGACACAGAGTTTCTCAAGACGCCTGTTAAAACACCTTGACCTTCCTGCTAAGTGGGAATCTACCAAGTCCCTGGGAACAGGTATCATGACCCATGGTGCCACTCCTGCTAATTCCATTCCTCAAATAGAGCCCCTTTTGGCACACACACACAAGGCATGCTTTCCTTTGCATCCCTGCATCTGAAAGCTCTGGCTTCTACATTCAATACCTACACTTCGGGCATCATGAAATTTCAAGTTGAGTTCGACAAGCTTTAATAAATTAGTCACAGATCATCCTAAAATGTACAATAATTGATCCTCAAGCTTCATAAGGAGGATCAAATTGATCCTCAAGCTTCAGGAGGATCTGGATATGAAAGCTGGAAAGCTGTTACATAATTCCTGTGAAGACAGCTGAAAGAGAACAATATCAGAATGCCACCTGTGTAACTGAGATTAACTAAGACACAGAGCCCTTACTTTGGAAAAAATATTTCAAAGGATCATGCAGCACTATTTTTTTTATGACTAAGATGAGCTTTTCTCCCTTCAGGAGAAAAGTAGTAGTGATAAAATGTCTTTCTAATGAATAAAATATTTCCAGGACTAGTATTTTGCAAAGTGCTTCTGCCAAAACTTCTGGAATTTTACATGCTTCTTTCAGTAACAAAATAAAAAATAACAAATAAAACCAATACTGTAGACGACAACTTGTGGTTACACTATTATCTGATAGGAGCCTGGTTTTTAAAGTATGGGATTAACAGTACATTTAATCAATCTCGGTAACACAGGCAGTAGACAGCAAAATTGATTACTGTTCAGATAACAAAATGTTGCATTTTAAAATTATTGGTATTATCACTACAGTCACAACAAGTATTTTCACCCTCCCTTCTCTTGTTCTGCTGTAATTATACGAAAATGTGCTGACTCTGCAGAAACACAAGGGTCCATGTCAGGAAAGCTTTTTATGAGGCTAAGAACCACTCACTACTTTTTATACCTCAATCGATGGGTTGAAAAATTTCAGGTTTATCTGCCAAGAGTGACTATTTTAATATCCGCAGAATTAGACAGCCAGTGTCTTAGAAGTTTTACAGAATGAGATGACAAGCTCTTGGAACACCGATGCTAATTTTCAGTAAATGCTGAGGCTACAGAAGACTGCAAAGAAAATAAAACACTAACATAATTTAAAATGAGAAAAACAGCCTGACCCCAATAGGTTAGCTTAGTATCAGTCTTGCACAAAATCCTGGTATATAATCAACAGAAAAATAAAGGATGGTGGTAAAAAGTAATGCTAAACATAGGCTTACAGAAAATAGGTCTCGCTAAATAAATTTGGTATAGCTTTCTGACAAGAATATAGGTTGGACTGGATAAAAATACCCTGCAGTTTCTGACCTACTATACTTAGATCTCCGTAAGATTTAGTGCTACACAGAAGTCTGATTTAGAAGTTATTCAATGCGAAGATAACCTGGAATCTAAAACCACCTCATAAATTATTGGGAAGGCTAAAGAAAAATATTTTAAATCCACCTCGTCAATAGTTAAAGCTGTTTTCTTAGCTCTTAAAAATCACAGCTTATTATAGCCTGGAATACTATAACAACTTTCTTCTCCTTTAACTTTTTGTGCAGTTGGGAAAAAAATAATACACAGTTAAAGAAAAAGGGAGGAGATATAAAGTCACTTTAAACTTTGACTCTCATAGATTGTTTTTCAGGAAAGAAAACTTCAGCATTAACAGATTTCCTCAATAAAAAAACATCAGTGTACTTCAAAGCCAGATTTTTTTGGGGGAAAAAAAAAAAAGATACTCAACAAAAATCAGAGACAGTTCCACCCACGTGCAACACCTTGCAGTACTAAACTTACCTAGGTTATACTTCTTGCATCCAGAGTCATCTGGAAACACTACAGAGGATTATTTAACACTTTTGACAAGGACAGATGTGTAACAAATTATTATATATAAGCTGCTCCAGGGTCTTACCATATGGCACACATAAAAGAATTCAAGGAAAGAGGGAAAACTTCTTCACATTTAGCTTGGTTGAAAGCACACACAGGTACTTATTCCAAAGAGCTGGCACAGAGTCAGGTGCTATCCCCCGTGCAAGACATTTTTTCCTCTTGCGTGAATCTCCACTACTGATGCTTTAGGGAAGGTCCAGTGCTACTCAGTGTTGCTGCTGGTCAGCGAAGGATTATATAAAAGACTGCAGCTGATAGAATCTGCACAGAATACCCGAAGTGGTGAAGGACAAATAAATAAGAGTAGGTCAACCCTGCTGCAGAGATCTACATCATACATCACACTGAATTAATGGCAAAGACGTGGCTGTATACAGCCCAGTGCAACACACTCCACACACAAGAAACAAGGGTTGTTTCACACTTACAAGATGAGGAATTCTACTTGGAAATGGAGCAAATCAAAACAAAAACTCCTAAGACAGTGAATTCTCGAACGCATACAGAAACCCAGCAAGCTGGAACTGGCTTCCCAAGCAAAAACATCTCATGGACATTTAATATGTCAAAATAGAGCAGGAGAGAGAACAGGCTATTCCGTCAAAACCTAGCCTTAGTGAGATTCTTGATGATGTATTTACCAAGTTCTACTTCCATTCTAAAGGAGAAAAGTTATGCCTGAACGCCCTGTCTTAAAAAGAAAGATAATGACTTTATTCTCAAAATTGTTCTTACGAGCCTAAGATCCAGAACAAAAAAAATTTCACAGAAGCTTGTAATTAGTAACACATATGAAGAATGGCACAAAAGTCATTAAATATTATTAACTAGTCATATGGACTCCTGTATTCTAAATTAATTACTCAAGGACTATCTGTTTGTCATTGTGGAGAGCTTAATAAGACTATCTGACCAAGAGTGGAATGATGAACAGAAAGTGAGAAAAGATTGTATTGGATTAAATGAAAGAAAATCACACAGAAGTTCTGAGATGATTAAATAAATAATTGTGGATTTTCACTTACAATAGTCTTCAGTTCTGACCAACTTCTCTCTGTGGTAAAAACCGAAAGGGCTCAGAAAACGGAAAGAGCTCAGAGAGGTGTAAGAAAAACATTAAGTCTTGATTAAACTGGATGTTTCAAGATGCTTAAGACTTCCAAAAGGAAATAAGTGGGTAAAGAGAGAAAAGCAGTAACTGTATAAAATTTGCATAGAGAAGTTCAGCTAGGTCTTCTTCTCACCCTTTGGCAAAATACTAGGGCTGTACCATAGTGACCAGTGCCTTCAGAAAAACAAACTCTTTAGTCGAACCAACTATATTAAACGGCAACAATATCAGAGTTCATAAAAGTGATCATTTCTAGTAGCGATTACATAGTTCATGAATGCATGGCCCATTCTTTGGCTCAAACCTGGGTAACTGGATAGATAATTAGGTTTTCATATAAAATTATGTCACTCACCAATCACACAAGAGTACATAAAAATTTCAAGAACAGAAGGCACTTGTCCAAGTTTTCTATGTTGGAAACTCTTTATTCCTAAAAGTTCAGGCAGAGTTTTAATGACCACTCCCAGTAATGCTTTCCTAGTAGCAACGTCCAAAGGACCTGATCAGTTGCTAGTGAAGACAAAGAACTGACTTGAAACAATCTACAAATCCGTAAAGAGCTGTTAAATGCCTCTATCCAGAACAGAAAAACGCCTCTTAATCACTCACAGCTCTAAAACCAGGAACAGATTACAGCACACATTAACTTTCTTTTCTCACCCTGATTTTCCCCACCACCCTAAAACTGTCAGTGAATAGTGCTGAGCAGAACAAGACTGCAAGCCACTTAACTGTCCAAACCAAAATGAAGAGGGAACAGGAAGGTGTCAGGCTCTGGCAACGCCTCAGGTACTGTGATATACACTACAGTAACATTACCAGCTTTAGCACTGTCCAAGCATCCAAACCTATGGACCAAAAGCCTAAAACTCAACACACGGTAACACCTTAACATCTCTTTTCTCCAGACACCTCTTGCTACTTTTTCTAGCACCAGTTTAGTTTGCCAGGACAGGAAGAAACAACTATTGTACCATCTGCTGGTGATAGTCAAACCCGCCAAGAAACATCAGAATAATGATTTTTTGCACGCCCCACGTCCTGCTGCTTGTCCTCCCAGCATCGAGTGGGGATGAGCCCAAGGGCGGCCAGGGGAGGCCAGCCCAGCTCCCTGACACCTGCGCCATGGGCACGTCCTCCACACCGTCACCAGGGAAAAGGCACCGAGGAGTCCGCGCTCCCATTCCCTCCAGCAACAGGGGCTGGACAGCCACCACAGAAGATCCCACCACCCTCAAGTGCCATGTCCATGACACCGGGCAGCGTGGCGAGACCCTGCACGTGCTCCCTGAGTCATCGTCACCACGGCAGGACCGTCCATCTGCTCCCTTGTGCCATCACCCCCATCACTGCAGGTGGAACGCCACTGCCGCGGCCGTGCGGGAGCCCTGTGCAGGGAGGTCGGGACCACCGAGGGCGATGGTACCGGCACCCCAGGGAGGACACTCCGAGCTAGAGCCGTAGCGGGAGGGCGGCCGAGGCGCCCCCATTCCCGGGGGCCTCGATGGCGTGGGACCATGTGCCGG
>VWZW01000094.1:102139-171222 GCA_013397115.1 Edolisoma coerulescens | reverse complement strand
CCCCCTCACCCCCTCGCCGGGAGGGGTCCGGGACACGCACCCCCGGGGGTGACATTGCGGTCACATTACCGGGGATTTCAGCCACTGCCTGCCATAACTCTCTCTCTTTTAATCTTTATTTGTGCCAGTGTTTCCGTTTCATAGAATCGTGGAATCCCAGAATGGCTTGGGTTGGAAGGGACCCTGAAGATCATCTTATTCCAGCCGTGTGCCATGGGCAGGGACACCTTCCACTATCCCAAGTGGCTGCAAGCCCTGTCCAACCTGGCCTTGGACACTTCCAGGGATCCAGGAGCAGCCACAGCTGCTCTGGGCAACCTCTGTGCCAGGGCCTCCCCACCCTCACAGGGGAGGATTTCCTCCTGATAGCTAAACCTACTCTCAATCAATTGGAACCCATTCCCCCTTGTCCTGTCACTACACACTCTTGTAAGTAGTCTCTCCTTCTTTTTCCTGCAAGTTTCCTTCAGGTGCTGGAAGGCCGCAATTGGGTCACCCCGAAGCCTTTTTTTTTCCAAGCTGAACAATCCCAATTCTCTCAGCCTTTCTTCATAGCAAAGAGGCTCCATCCCTCTGATCACCTTGGTGGCCTCCTCTGGACTTGCTCCAACAGCTCCATGTCCTTCATGTGGTGGGGACCCCAGAGCTGGAGGCACGAGTTGAGGTGGGGTCTCAGCAGAGCAGAGAGGCACATTTATTGCAGTGTGTAATTTCTCTTACTGCATTTCCAGTTGTCTAAATGTAGCCTGTTCTTGCTTCCTCTACAGATCTCCCTCTGCAGCAGTAATTTATTATGAAATAAATGACATCCCTTCCTGTGAGGGTATGCTGGAAGTGCCCTTTCAGCCAAATGGAGAGGCAGCCTAGAGATCATAGAGTGAAACTGGTCTCTATTACAGGTTATATTTGCTGTAATAGTTCAAGGAAAAGTTCCCTGGCACAGGTTGCCCAGAGAAGCTGTGGCTGTCCCATCCCTGAAAGTGTCCAAGGCCAGGTTGGATGGGGCTCGGAGCAGCCTGGGCTAGTGGAAGGTGTCCCTGCCCACGGCAGGGGAGTGGAACGAGATGAGCTTCCAAACCATTCTATGATTCTATGAAATACCTTTTTCTTGTTCCTGTGGTTTTTCAGGTGTTGCAAGCAAAAACATGATTTCATTGCCAGATGACTTGTCAAAATATTTGCATGCATTCTTTATTGTAATGAGAAGCTGCATCCTTACTAGCTGCTGTCAGAATTGCGACAAAATAGTGCTTCCACTGATGCTTGTTCTGTAGGCTTTTTCCCGTCGCAGCCACTACGGTTGCCCTAAAATTTTTGATCGGTAGGAATCCTTGGTATTAACTTACGTGTGGACTTCAGAACTGTTCAGCATAATTACATCCAGCATATTAACTCAGCTCTTCGCTTTGTGCTGAATAAACTGGCACAGATGTATGAGCAAGACATTTTCACCAGTATCTGTGTGTGTGGCTGGGTTTAAGTGGGGAGGTAGGAAGAGCAATAGTGAACTGGGCTTTGTGCCATCAAACAAATATTTCAGTACTTCACTTGCCTCATTGCGTACTGAAAGCTTTTTCTTTTTTTTGTTCTTTATTTTAACCACAGTTGCCATATGCAGCTTCATAGTATGTCAAATTAATAAGGTACGTGGTGCTTATCAGTAGTCCCGTTTGGAAGGGCAGTTGGGAAGTTAATTTTGTCAGTATAACAGAATTTTGGAGTTGGTGATGTGAACTGAGCAATTACATCTTGCTTCTCAGTGGGGTGTGGTGGCTTTTCTTTTGATAATTTTGTCACACATTCACTTCCTGTTCTCAACACCAGCTGGATCCAGGTAAAAGACATCCTCAGGAATCAAGCATGGCTTGTCTGGCTTTAGATGTGTGTGAACTATGGCTGAGTCAGTTCGTGAATCTCTCAGGTACTCTGGTAGCAGTGCAATCTATTCATGATTTCTTAGCACATCACCAGAAGCCACGTGATTCTCTTGCGTTCCAGGACGTGTCCAGAAGTACAGTTTATAGTTCCCTCCAAACTTGTTTCTGTTGTAACTTTGAGCAGTCTGTTTACAGTGTGTGTGTTATTTTCCCATTTCAGGGCTTTTTTTCTCTCGTGGAGCAGTTTCTGGTGCACATTCAAAGACAGCAGTGTGAAGATGGAGACAACTGCTCTTGCTTGGGCAGCAGGATCTGTCAAACAACAATCAGCAGGATCAATCAAACAACATCTCTGTTGTTTTGAACTTGGTACTGCTTAGTATTTAGTTAAATTTGGAGTGATCATCAGACCTTGCCTCTTCATAAAATCTTCACAGATGTTTTCCTTCTAAGTTGGTTGTAATTTAAAACAAGAAAAAAAGGTGTTTTTATAGTGTGCTAGTTCTGTTGGGTTACCACAGAGACCGAGGTTCCAATGGTGTTAGAGGCCCTTACTGCAAGGGGTGCTACTGGGGCCAAAATCGCTTCTGAATGATAAAACAAAAATAAGTCTTCAGCAAATTTAATGCAGCTGGAGGCAGACATGGCTGTCAGCCCAGAGGATTTCACACAGTGTCCTGGCTGCCCTGTGCTTAGGCCACCTTCAAAGAAAGTGCACTTGGTGCAGAACTGTAGCTGGCTTTGCTGCTTTCAGCTGAAGATGAGCATTGTCTTGGCTCTGTCGCTTGAATCTGGCATTGAAAGCTTTGTGTGGGAATACAGGTGAAGAAAATTTCAGCACTGTGGGGTTAACCTGCAGTTAGCTTCTGTTCATTTGGTTCTTTTGCTCCTGTACCTTGACCATACTTATTTGTTGATGTGTGGCTTTACTGACACAAGGCTTTTTTTGTTGGTTTAAGCTTTCAGGTTTTGGCTTGTGTGTGCCAGTGAAGGAGTAATTATGTTACAGGAGACCTTAGTATGGTATTCAACCTGTAGTTGTGTTTTTGATGCTTGAGTTAGTCAAGATAAGCGCTGTGTTGGGTGGGAGAACAGGAGGTAAGTACTGTCCTGACAGATGAGGATGTGGTCCGTGTTGTGCGCTGGACTCGGGCTCGTAGCTCAGAAATCCACTTAGGAAGCTTATGACAGTGGAGGGGTAAATTTATATTCCCTGTGTTGATTTGAGACTTTTCAAGAGCAGCAGGCACGTGCTCTGACCTTCAGGTCCTTTGAAAGCTCGTTTGTGCTTGGCTTTAGGGGGACAGACTGGAGTCTCGCGCAGGCCCACATGTGTCGCGTTTGCTTTATGTCCTTCCTAAGTGCTTTTATGTCCTTCAGCTTTCTAGCTTAAGGTAAATATCTTCCACCTACCTTGAACTGAAACTCAAAGTCCCTGTGAGAAAAACTTGGTTTGTTACTGTGATAGTGGGGTATTTCCTGACTGCAGAAGGGTTTTTTTAATTTGATTTTGTACTGGAGTAATGGGGATATTTTAATAATGTCCACGATCCTGCCTTGGTTGCTTTGTATGTAGCTGCCAATGGTGTAGGTGAGAGGTGGGGTATTTGAAAGGATCAGGTGTTACACCTTAAATTGTCTAGCTGAGCCACAGTGAGGACAGGAGAGCATAGCTGAGGTGGTGGTCACAAGACTGACACAGAGCAGAGGCTGCCCTGCTTGAGCACACAGGTGCTCCTTGAAACGCTGGTGGAAGGGAGAGCAAACATTGAATAGCGGAGTTGTGTCTACGGTGCGCGTTCAGAGATTGGGGAGGCCTCTGCAATGCAATTTTTCTTTTCTTTAACAGGCCAAGTCTTTTAATATTTATAAACATTGTAGTCTCTTGGTCTGAAGATTAAAATCAGCATTATATTGCAGTGTTTGGGCATTAGTAGCTTTCCCACGTTCCAGCTCTCAAACAGGCTAATCCTTTCCCTGTTTTCTTTCTCACAGTTTCTCTTAGTAATCTTGTCTGGTTTACTTTTTACCTGTTTTCCTGTTTTTAAAAAGAGTTTGCCCATAGGAAGTTGATGTTGGCTACTAATGTGCTCCAGTATTTCCTAGTGATTTCAATCATAGAATATCCTGAGTTGGAAGGGACCCACAGGGTCCTATTGAAGTCTCACTCCCCACTGAAGTCCAGCTCAAAATCCAGCTGAGTTGTTGCAGCTGTTCATAGGTTGTCAGGACAGCCTCTCTCTGCATTATTTTCAAGTAAGTTGGAGCCCTGAATCCCTTTTGTTGAGGCACCATTACTAAGTCTGGGCCACATCTAGTCCCAGCGCCAGGGGATGAATATTGGAAGCTCATGTTCCTGTATCCAGGGTTGTAGTATGAGGAGGAGAAGCAGAAATCCACCCAAAAAACCACAGCACCGAGACACCCACACGGGACCCGGAGAAAACTTCCTTGCAGTAAAGTTTTGGTGGTTCCCAAGGGCTCCTTCATTGTCTAGTGCTTTCAAACAAACCATGGGAAGGTGATTCCATTTCCATTGGAACTGCTCTCTGCCTCCTACTGCCTCCTCTGCCTGTTTTTCCTGTGACGTGAGGCAAAGAGCTTGGAACAAGCATGTGTTGAATCTTCCTAGAAAAGCAAATCCTATCTTGGATTTCTGTTCCTTTCCTCCTTGCAGGTGATTTGGTAAAACTGTTGTGCAGAGTAGGGAGCTGGTTCTGGGTTCCTCTGTGTGACAAATGGGACGGAAAATCTGGTCGATAGAATTTCTCTGAGTCTTGAGCTGTTTCTTCTTGACTTGCAGGAAGAGGTTACAGACTTAATGATGTAATTTGAAACCATTCTTGTTATTTATGCTTTATTGCTTTATGTTTTTCAGTAACAGTAATATGAAAATGCAGTTATTCTGTGAGAAACCTCTAAGTAACTGACTTGATATGGGGTGACTGTGTTTAAAAGGTCAGTATCATTCAGTGGTTGTGTCTGCCAGTGAGGGTCTTACCAACTGGGAAGTCTTAGCCAAGGACTTGGCTAGCAGGTGGGATCAGTTATCAGCAAAGGTCTCTTTGGACCCAGGCTCTTCATCTTTTAAGTTCTTGGTTCAAATTGAGTCCTTAATCAAAACCAGTGAGAGAATTGAGAGAGACATTTCAGACAGGTGGATTTATTTAGATTTTTTTTTCTTTTTTTTCGTACCCCTTCATACATCCTGTCTTTAAATGTTCATAGAAATGTGTAAAGAGGTTGTTTCCATGGCCAAGGTGCTTGTTACTTTTCTTCTGCATGTGCTTGAAATCTCTTCAGATCTTTGCCTTGCTGGAATTTGCTGGCTGTGTTGACTGATAGGAAGTCACATGCTCTATAGCTGAAACCCACACTCCAAACAACCTGTTGCACTGCCTTGGCATCAGAATCCTGCAAGAAGGAAATCCAGGGAACTGGCTGGTATAAATAGTGATTCTCCGTCACTTTATGGCCATGTAAATATGGAATAAATAAGATTAAATATCTTCATGGAACAGATGCGATCGGAAGCATTAAGGGGAGAGTAGAAATGAAAATTGTGGTAGTGATTGGAAGGAAACTGGCACATGATGTTTACATCTAACACGGGAAGCAAACACTGAAAAGGAAGGACTCAGCTTAAACTTGCTGTCTTTGCCTTTAAACACTGATTTATTTTTTTGAAAGAGAACCTCTTTTTGATAAGATGGGAAAAATAGATATATTTGGATTTAGTCGAACTTGTGCCTTGCTTTAACTACCTTCACAAGTCTGTTCATTTACCATATGTTAAAATCTGTTCAAATCCTTTCAATACGATGCAGCTTTCAGTTGGGTGTGCCAAATAGAGCAAAAAAAATTGTGACTCATTTATTAGGTATGCCTAACAGTAGTTTGTATTGAAGGAAGAATTCAGGGACTGTCAAGCTTGTCAGAATTTTAACCGAATGAGTTGAAATTATTAGAAATAATTCCTTCTGTGCTCGGTTCTCCGGGCAGTAACAATAGGAATTCTAATCAGATACTGAATCCAACTGTCTCCTGCTGTAACTTTATCCTTTCACTTCTCGTCGTAAGAGAAGATTGGTGAACTAGGCCATACTGGTTCCTTCATTGAAAAAAATACTTCCATTGTAAATGCCAAAAAAGGGAGGGAAATCTGCATTACGATTCAGCTGGTTCGTTTCATTCCTTTGTTGGGCTCAGTTTTTGTGTATGTAAGTCTGGTTGGTGGTTTGGGACAGCGGCACAGCTATTTCTTCATTTGACTTTATAGGACAGGAATAAATACCAATGAATTAAACTGGAATAACTTGAAGTAATTTCAAAGCTCTTACCTAACTAGTCGTATCTTCCCAAACTATTTTTGGTTAACATTATTAATGTCTCTGCATAATACCTGGACTTGGTTATGCTGCATGATGAGAGATATCAGCAATTTTTAATATCAATAATTATTTCAGCAAGATAATTACATGAAGAAATGTAGATGTCCTCTAAGGACCTCTGGTTTCTACTATCCCCTCCCCGATCCTGATAGGTTAAATTGGATGTGGGCTGCAGAACTTCTGGAGGCAGGATAAAAGCAAGTTCTGATAAAAGTCATCTGCACAGGAAGAAAAAAGGGATTTCTATAGTTTGCCATAAATTGACTCTTACGTAGGGTTTGATTTTTTGGGATGAACCCTTTTCCTGGTACTCACTTAAAACACTTTCCTTAAGGAGCCATTCTTGAGTAGTCTCCGGGTTCTGCTGTGATGGTGAATTTCAGGCAGTAGCAGCTCTGCTGGTGTCTTTGCTGTTTCCTGGCTTGGGAAGTAAAGGTGAGGGAAATGGTAGCTAAACCTTCATATACTAAACGATTTGACGATTTCACCTAAACTTTGGGGAGGCTGGAATCAAAATACACATCTGCAACGTCTTTTCTAATTATTAGAGAAATATTTGAAAACTCCGTACTTCCAGTAACAATCATTTCTGCCATGTTGTATTGTATTTCATGGTTCTAATATGCATTAGGGTCCACATCTCCTGTCCATCAGTCACTTAGTGTAGCACGGCTTGGGTAAAGGAGCTGCCTCCTGGTGTCAAGAAAGATGAGTTGTGGGGCAAAGAAACCACATTTCTTTGGCTTTTTCAGACCTTGGAATTGTGTTTTGCATTAAGATCGTGCAGAGAGGGATAGAGTCCTCTCGTAGGGTGTCCTTTCAGTGAACTGGTGCTCTTAATTGCTTTGAGGATGGGAAAACTCTGACTAAGCCAAGCTACACGTGGCATTGCTTGATGAAAAAATTTGTTCTTGCATTCCTGCTTTTTTTTTTTTTTTTTTTACCATATCTGCTCACCAGTAGATGCTGTGTTGCTGTGAAGAAGCCCATGCGCATGTCAGCGTTTCATTCATGCCAAAGGGAATTCTGAGCTGGACTGGAACAGAGTAGCTGTTTGTGTGTTCATCCTGTCCCTCCTCCACATGTCCTTCTTCCCTTCTGCTGCCTCATCCTTCAGTGCAGAGCACTTGCTTGCTGTTGTGAAGAGCAGCCGACCGAAACCACTTACAGAAGGGAAATACTGCCTGCCAAATTTGTGTAAGAAAACATGTGGGCAGCTTTAAACTATTTCTGTTTGAAACCCAACTGGTGCTGTGCAGTTTAGGCCACTTGCTCACTGCATTTTATGCTCAGTGGCCACAGTGAATGACTGAATAAATCTGTGTGTCCTATGGGTAACTGTGGACCTGCTGCCTGAAATGCACATGGCAGAGTTGTGTGCAAGAGTGATCAGAATTCAGAATCTAAGAGGATTTCCTTTTCACAGGAACAAGGAGGAAGAAATATGCTGCTTAGGTGTGCTTTCAGTTTTTTTTGGAAGGCTTTTAATCCCCAGTGTTGTCTTGCGGGAGAGGAACACAAGAGAGGTCTTGTGGGTTATGCACAGTGGGCAAAACAGGCAGACTGGAGTGGGAGGAGAACAGCTTTTCTTCCTTGCAGTGCTGGGAGAGATGGATGTCTGCCACTGTCATGTCTTTTCCTCCCAAGTCGATCTTCATTTTCCTGAGCACGGGCAAGGAGACAGTCTGCTGCCATGGAGGGGACAGACAGGGCTTGGGAGTGTGTTGTGTGACAGTATTTTTTGCCACAGTTCGTTTCCTGTGCTTCATCAACCCGCTGTGCTCCTACTCCAGAATGCCATTTTGTTGCCCTGGGGTTGGTATATCATCCTTTCAGTGGCTAAAAAAAAGTGGGTGTCTTTGCGTCTTGCTTGATGTTAACCTGATGTTGTACGGGGGTTGTTAAAGCTTTGAGACACCACAGTGGTGCGTGACATCCTCAGCTGTTGCAAAGAAAGCTCTCCAGGTGGTTTTTGGGCATGAGAAAATGTTCAAAGTGCTACTACAGAAGTAAAATGTACTTGCCCGTGAAGCAGGGAAATTGTTTTTTCTTAGTTTTGCTTGTAGCTGGAGGGCTTTGTGGTTGGGAAGGGGAATTCTCCGAAGCATCAGGTCTGTGTGCACCCCAGATCCAGTTTGAGTAGTAAATTGGTGTGATGCGGAGTCTTGGAAGTGTGTGGTGGATTCACAAAGGTTTCACAGGACTGGGGCGTTGTGGGCTCTTTTTCCCCATGACAGGAGTGCCTGGTGTTGGTCATCACCACAGAGCCGAGGACAGCTGGTCCTGTCGGGTGGGTGCCAGTGGGTGCTGGTGGTGGGCTTCTGCAAATGCTGTCAGGACGGCCTCCTCCCAGGAGAAAAGAGAGCTATTGCCTTGGAAGGTTTGGGGAGGGCAAGGAGTTTCTTAGAGATGGGAAGACGCAGTGTTTGAGCCCATAAGAGAGGGCATTAGGCATCGGAAGAACTTCATCATACGAGATACTGAATCCTTTATTTCTGCTCCTGTTGTTTCTCTTATCCTGTGATCTGACCAATTTGTATATCTAAGTATCTATGTGTGGGGATGAAAATATGTGGACAAACATGGATTACTGACTTGCCTTCTGATAGTGTTGAAGCGAAATACTGTTGACTTGATAGCTTGTCTGCATGTCAGATTTCCATGGAATGGAGGTCTGTCTTCTGTTTGGAAGCTTTGTGGTGTAAATGAGCACGTGAGCTGCCCTCTGTTTTGAGGACGAGTTTGACTTCAGGATCAGAATTGGGAAACAGACAGAAATAAGTCATCTGACAACAGTTAGGAACCAGGAGTAAGCTCCTTATGGGAATTGTAGCTGCTGTAGCACTGCTGTAGTCACTTGCGGATGCAGGAGGAATGCAGCCAAGCTGACTAGGCTGGTTGTTGAAAGTCTGTGCTGGCTGAGAAATGCTTTCTGGCACATTCGGTGTAAAAATTTAGAGCATTTCTTGTTGAAAACTGGAAAAGTCCGTGGTTTGTCTCTTCTTAACCTTAAAAATGGAGCATGCTCTGTCAGGGAAAATGCACCATGCAGAGGTTTCCTTTTGGGAAATTTATTGTGGATGGATATAGATGATTCTGATTGAGTAGGAGGGTGGTCTTGCCTGTGACTGACATGATGAGCTATAAATGCCTGTCCTCTTTTTTTCCTCTGGATCTGCATGGTTGCTAAGTTCAGCAGCTTGCTTGGCATGGGCTCTAGAGGAGCTGCTTTGATCCGAGGGCTGGCTGCACTGCAAGAAATAATCATGTGCTCAGATGGGAGAGAGCTGCTGCTGCATGGACACACTTCAGCTCTGCTGTTAGGAAATCTGGGTGAAGGCAAGGCTCCACAGCTCAGTCTGCCCAGAGCTTTATTTCTGCTGGCTTTGTCCACTTAAAAGTTCGGATGTCGTGTTTCCATTGTTCAGCTGTGCTGAGCTACAATCCTTAGAAAAACAACTTGTTTCAGCTGGAAATGGATGGGTGTGCGCAGTTCTGAGCTGAAACTTGGACACAGTGCATGAGGCCGGGGAAATGGAATGGGGAAAAATATTCCGGAAAAAGTATTTGTGAGAAGTTGGTCCACCTTTAGTTGTGCAAAGCTACTCTAAACTCCCTTCTCAAAGGATTAGTGAAGGGTCTTGGTCTGTTGCAGCAAAGTCTGAGAGTGACAGAAATGACTGCTTATTGAGCTGTGAGAAGAAAGCTCAGGGTACTTCTCCTTGAAGTCTCTGCAGGCAAAAAACGTGTAGAAAAGCCCCCTGAAGTTAATCACTGATAAAGATAATAAATAATCTTTGGGATTTCAACCTTGGCTCTTGTAGAGATAGCACTGAAACAGTGCATTTGTGTTTTTAACAGCCTAGGGTTTTGGGGTTTCTTTTAGGTCTTCACCTTTTCCTTAGGTGTCATTTTAAAGGAAGATGCTTCAAGGATCCAAGTCAGTCACTGTGGATCTGTCAGTGTAGCAAGGTGTGCTTCATTGCATGCTTAGAAGTGTCTCGTATTGAGAATTAGTCAAATCTATCCTTGGACAGTCAAGGCAAAAGGTGAGTCCGGTGGAAAAGGAACGTGACCAACTGTTAGAGAAGGATTTTCTCTTTCTTGGGAGCTCACCTTCCTTAAACAAGGCTTAAGAGAATAATTAGTCCCTTGAAAGTAGGGCAGTGAGGAATAGGATGTAACAGTGCACAGCAGGACTCCTCAGTCATTTCTCAGCGGCGCACACACTGTCTGGAGATGCTGGTGGTGCTGCGAATGAAGTGTGTTTCAGGTAGATGGCTAAAATGTTCTGTTAAGATCAGAGTCATGCTTAATGTACCTCCCAGTTTTTACTTACTGAATTGACAAAGTTTAAACGACTTCATGCAGCAACTACTGCAGAACTACATTGTTCTGTACTACTTGTGTGCTTTGCATTCCTTAGTTCTCACTACTGAATCCATCAGAGCTGGCCAAGGATCTGTCTGAGTCTGTGGTGATGGTCCTCGGGATATGCTTATCCAAGGAGGTTTAGAGTCCTTGAGCTGTCCTTCAGGAAAACTCTAAAATGCCATTTGTGTAGCTCTTGTTACCGAGCCCGTGGCACAGTCTGGGAGGTCAGAAGGAACATAACCCCTCTAAGCTTTTCGTGGCTGTGGTGAGGCGGCTCTGGTTTGAGTGGCCCTATAAGTAATTTGTTAAGTAGCTTACGTGATGCTTACCTCAGGTACTTGAGGGAGAGTCTTAGGGGGCTGCAGTTGTTCAGGTGTGACATTTGGGGATTTTGGCGACAAGGGAAGAGGGTGATTCTGGGAGGCCCAGTGGCACCATCTCCTTCTTCATGGTTATGTGCTCCCTTTATTTTGTCTCTGCTAGAGAGACATAACAGTGGGGAAGACTTGACAGGTGACTTGCTAAGGGTGGCAAAAACTGCCTGCATAGGCTCAAGCTGTCCCTTTAGTATCTCTCAGTTGTCAGGGGTATTTTTCTGGGGTTGGTTTCCATTTTGGTTCTGCAACAGCATGGGAGGAACTTTTATTAGAGGTGTTGCTGTTTGTCTGTGGCTCTGATGTAGACCACCACATCTCCAGTGATACATATGACTTAATTCATACACCGTCAAAGCTTTGCTTCTGTGGTCAGTTCTTTCCAAGCCTACTCCAAGAGAAGGGGTTTCTACCAAAAGTTCAGGCTGAAGTAGGGTTGGGAGGAGAGTGAAGGTGCAGACTTGTGTTAAGGGATTGAAAATGTGGCAGTTTTATATTGTTGATGTAACAGTGTTGTCTGAAGCTCAGCTTTCAGAGGCATGAGTATGTGTTTCAATGTTTTTTTTACTGTGATGTTTATATCTTGTTATTCATGTTACAGGCTAAAATGTGTATTTTTCCCCCCACATAAATGTGAAATTGGGGCAGGGAACTTAAAATGATAGTGAGACGAGGTGTTGTTATTTTTACACTGGCATGAAATGTTTCTCGCATGAACGGCTGCAGCTGAAGACCAGTTAATGCATGAATTTGCTTCATATGGAAGTATGCCAAGTGCTTGGAATGAGGGTTTGAAATGGAGAAAGAATATTATTCCTCGTAGTTTCACAACCTTCTCATAGCTACAGCTTTCAGCATGCCTGCTTGTCTGTTTTTATTGCTGTGTGTGCTGCTGGGAATGCAGCGTGCGGAGGAGAGGAGGGAATTTTCCTGTGAATACCTCAGCACCTGTCTCGTCATCAGAAGCACACTGCAGTCCTAATGCAGGTGTCCCTGCAGCAGAGACTCGGCTGGTGCCAGTCGTGGGGACCGTGTTATGCCATTTCAGCAGCACGTTACTCCTCTCACCTCCCTCCTCCTCTCCCCCTTTTAATTTTTGTAGCAGCAGCGAGAGAAATGGAGTGTACAGTTAAAGGAATAAAATGAAAGAAGATACTGTTGAGATGTTCCAGCTGCCAGACTTCAGATTTGTGCTGAACGAGGCATTTTGGCTTGGGGAGGGTCAGTGCATGTTGGGAAGACAAACGGATCTGATTGTGTCTCCCAGATCGGTGGGAGCGATCCTCACTGTGCAGGGAAGAGGTGGTGCTGTCAGACAGTGTCTGTGGTGACGGTACTGCTGTAGTAGCAGGCTAGGGCAAGTGGGAATCACACAGCTTGTTCCTCTTAGAAAACAGATTTGAGGAAAACACACAAAATCTGCAAGGCTGAAATGGAGTGGGCACTTGATTGTCTGCTGCACTTGGCTTCCATGACTGCTTTCCCTTGCAGTGACCAGGGAGCTGATCTTTGTCTAAAAAAAGTGGTGTCCTGTGTAAGGAGCCAGGAAACCATCACTTTCACTTCAGGGCTATGTCATCCAAATGGGGTGGTGGTGAGGGTTTGACCCACAGAAATGACAGGCACTGCCGGAGACTTGGCTTCAGTAACGCCTTGGATGGAATTTTTTCTATAATGCATTATTAATGCTGTGAAGATCTGCATCTTAAAATGCCTTGAAACCTGTGTTACTAAGCAGTAGTTTCACCTGAAAACATGTAGGTGAAAAGGCAGAACCCTACACTTTGCCTCAATAGTTAGTTCGTGAAAGTCAAAATCCGTTCCCACTGTTGTATTTGAAGACATGTGTAAGTTAATTTCTCTCTCTTGATGTTTCAAATCAGAGTATTTTTTCCAGTAAGCAGTCCTGAAACTGAGATGGGCTCATGTATTTTGAAAGCATCAGAGGTGATATTCTGAAGGTTAAAAGGTAGCAGGGCAAGGGAGAGCAGGCATGAAGTTCTTGCTGCAGGATGGGTATTATTATACCTTGTAGTTTGCAGAGGTTTTAGGTTGCCTATTTAAATGCTGTGTTTTGGATGCCAAAGTGAAAAATTGGTGCTTGAAATACTTGGCCCAGTTTGCCACATTGCAAATCATCATTGCTTTGTTTTGATTCACTCCTGCCTCGCGAATCCCTTGATGTGCATCAAATAGTTAGATATAAGGCATGAAAAAGACCTAGCAGTGTCTTGCAAAGTGAACTTAGCTAGTTATAAGTCAGAGCTTTGTTCTTGCACTGGGAATGGGGGTTTATTTCCTCTTGTGTGTTCCACTTGCAAGGTAATAGTAGAAACATTGCTATTTCTGTGTGAAACAGACTTCAAGTGTATTTCTGAAGTGAACAGTGGAAAATATGCTGTCAAGAAATGCTCAGTAATGTATGACGTGTAAATAGATTAATTGTTTTTCGGTGTGGTGTGTTGGAGGTGTGAGAGCTAAAATTGTTCCGGAGAGAAAGCTGAGATTATCTTGGACAGGGGTTGCTGAAGCACCAGGGAAAGCAGTGTGGCTGTAGGTCAGGCATGAGGAGTTTCTCATGGAAATCAGGATTAAAACTGCTCACTGTAAGGGAGTAATTTTTAGCTGAGTAAGGAAAGAATCTGAACCTTCCTTGCTCTTCAAGCAGGGAAGTGGGGCTGAAGTCAGCATAGTAGGACTAAAGATTATTAACTGACCTGGTCATAGTTGTGGTTTTGGTGTGGAGGTGGCTTTGCAACACCAAACAGAGTTGAAAATTCTGTCTAAATTTGATGTTGTCTTTAAAAACATTTTGCTGCCCTCCAAAAATTCTGGAGCTGGGAAAAATCAATTGTTACCGTGCTTGCTAATTGGCGGTAAGTGCCTCACAAAGAACTGATCCAAAATGAAGTGTCTGGTAAGATTTATTTTAGGGGGTGCAGTTTTCTACCTGGCAATAGCCACTGGCTGTTCCTTGTCCTTAAGGTTCTTGGGAAAGGCTTTGCTCTGGTCCTCATGGGATCCGTTTGGCACCCTCTGAGTGTCAAACACCAAAGGCCCAAATGCCAAGTTAAAAACTTAGCAAATTCTACATTGTGTTCAGTGCCCACTGTATGGTAAAAGTCATGGGAGTCATCTGAGAAAAGCTGAGACACAAAGTTGTGTTGGATTTTAGGACTGGAGATTAGGGGCCAGCCCCAAAAATAAGAAAAAAAACTGCGGAGAAAATATTTTTTCATGAAAGGTGTGATTTTGTGTCTTTTAATCCTTGTCTGAGCTAGTGTGGTTCATCCAAATCCAGTTTCAGATGCTGCTGTTTTATATTATGGTGCTTAAAAACACTGAAGCTTAAAAAATAAATCCTGTTATGTTAATGAGCCCGACTTGCTATTTCACAGCCGTGGAGAGCTGTCGTGTGCAGCCTGGCTGCCAGACACTTCACTGCAGTGCACTGCTTCCTTGGTACTGCTTAAAGAACTCTTCACTAATGCCTTGAGCGTGTCATCGAGAGACAGAGATGCCACGCTGTCTGCTATCTTCTTATAAATGGCTAAAGTGCAGCTCAGAACTTGCATTGCTTCCAGGGAGATGTCACTGGGTGTTTGGCCCGAGGTGCCAGTCAGGTTCTTCTGAGCACGTGTTTGGGCTGGGTAATGGCACTGAGTGCCCAAATGCACCGTTTAGACCACTCGTTGCTGCTCTGCCTCCACGTGGCACGTTACGGACGTGATTTTAGGTTTTGTAGTTTAGACAGTGCTTGCTCTGGCTAAATGCTGGAAAGCAGGAGCACATCAACACTGGGTGCGTGCAGGATGGCCTGAAGGAGAAGGAGCAGGGAATGGGATCAGCAAAATGGGCTCTTGGAATCAGGCAGGGAACCTGAGATGGGAAGGAGAAAATGACTTTTTGCAGCCTTTTCTTGGTGCTTCTGGGTTGTCCTTATAGCAAAGATGTCACTTAGGAAAACTAGAAATCAGTGATAACCAAATGATAGAGATGCTCTGTAAATGAGCAGAGCCATGCACTGATTAGATGGATAAATAATGGGCTTGTGGCATTTGCTGTGCGGGTGGTGGGTGCTGGAAATCAAGTCTTTTCTGCCTTGTTCATAAAGCAAGTTTTTAAGAGTTGTTTTTATTCTGATAGAGTTCAGCTGATTATAAAGCTCTCAGGTAGTGGTCCTGGTGGCAGGTTCTTCTGCTGAGAGTAAAGTTAGAGTTGCTGTCGTTTTAAGCTTGTGATATTAAAATGAATATACAATGCCTAAATTGGTATTCAAGAGACTTGCCTAGCTTGATACCTTAGTTGATGGTGTGGTTCTAGAGGAGCTGCTTGGTGTTGGGTACTGCATTTCTTCCTCCTAAGTGGAGATGATGTGAAGAGACAGTTGTTCATAGGTGGGATGTATCTTCCCTTTTGCCTCCCTGTCTGGCCTGGAGTAAAATTAGGAAGATGCTAATCCATGTTTAGCCTTAAAAGTAGTAAATTTGAAATCAGTAAATAACCCAAAGCTTTTCTTCAAGTCCTTAATGCATGAGTGTTGTTTCTCTGGGTTTTGTTTGTTTCTTTGTTTGGAGTTTTTTTATGTGTGTGTAGTTACTTGGTTTTTTGTTGCGTCTTCTTATTGTGAGGGAAACTCTTAGAGGAAGTTGATTCTTTGACCTTAGTTTACATCTGTGTGAGATGATGTGGAGGCTTATGTAGGTATGGACTTGGGTCCACAGTGGGATCTGTGCTGATGGCAGTTTTATGCGCGGGTGGCTCGATGGAGAGAGATGGATGAAGTAAGAGTTAGCATCAAGAGCTGGATTCTGTCTCTGATTCAGTGTCATGTGGTGGCAAGAGCCACGCCAGTTAGGGCAACTCAGGGGTGCTTTGTCTTCCTATCCTAACCTGGCTTTTGTTCAAATATGTGTTCAGTATTTGGTGTTGGGCAGTCAAAACAAAATTACTGACATCTTACAGGGCTGTCTTCAGGGTGTACAGAGATGAGTCCTGTTTGAGAGCAGCCAGAACTTGGGAATTTTGTTCTCCTGGCATCTTTTTGACAGGAAAATTGTCAAATATACTAAAAATTGTTTTGAGCAAAGTAAACCTAGGCAAGGACAGAACATGAGATTCTTGCTGCAGGATGAGAGAGTAAGAGAAATCTTGTAAAAGGGCTTATGTTGGGGTCTATCTGAACAACTGGTTTATGTCAGAGTGTTGTTGGATTGGAGGAATACTGACGGAGAATGCAGATGAAGTATTCTGATATGTAAGGTGGAGCATTTTTATGCTATTCTACACTTTTTTTAGTTAAGGGAAATAAAATACGTCTGATGCCCTTTAAAGGAAATGTCTGTTTACTTGACCTGGTCCATGGAAATGCTTTGTCTTCGTTTGTGGCTTCTGTGGAGAAGGCAGGATTTTCTGAGAAACAGAAGTAGAGTTTTCCCTTCTACCAAAATACGGTTTTATTCCCTGCTTTGACTCACTGTGTCTTTATCACTATCCCTGTATGGTACTTGGTGTTGTGTAGAAAAACTGAAAAGATGAGACTGTACATCTAGTGAAACTCTGAAGGTAAATAACAATTTTGAAACTGCAGAGGAGATGAGAAGTGCTGCAGGCTGAAGGTGGATCTCTTCTACCTTGCAATAGGAAAGGTTTTTAGTCTGTATTTAATATTAAAAAATAGTCTGAAGTGTTTTTCCAATAAGTTAATTTCTTGATACTGTTGTGGAATGTTTTCAATGACAGCACGTAATATAAACATTCCCAAAACTTTATTGTGAGGATGTTTTCTCCTGGTCCCTCGTGGGAGTCTCGGTGCTGTGTTGTTTGTGGGTGGATTTCTGCTTCTCCCTGTTCTCCTTGGGTTGTTTATTTAATCACACCATGCACATATTCTTAGCTGGAAGGAAGATGGGAGGATTTTTCCATTTGAAACTTAGACTGCATGAAAGACCTAATTTTGGGGAGAGGATATGTGTGGGGGAGAGTAGTTTTCCTATTTTGACTTTTTTCTTAGCAAATACTTTGTAGTGTTAGGAAGAACCACGACCAGCTGTTCATTATTTCACTTGGAGGAGATTTTTTCAGTTAGTCTGAGCAGTTGGGATTTTGCATGAGTTGGGTGAGCCAAGAATCCTTGCGACGACTCTGGAGTTTGCCTTTCCAGTGGTGAAATCTGTCGCTTGGCTCCTGAACAGCGCGGCGGTTCCTCTGTCTTGCCACAGCAGGCTGTCCTCTGGAAGAAGACAAATGGCAAGTCCTTAGATGAACCAAAACAGGCCTAAAATAGCGTTGTGGGTGCGGAGAGCGGTGATGGGCAAAGGACCCTGGCAAGGCAGGAGTAAACTGTTCCTTAGGACTGGGGAGGAAACTGGGAGTTGTCTTCACCAGTTTGCCAAACTGGAGAGAGCAGCCTGTGTGAGTATCATTTGGAAAAACCACTGCTGAGGAGCGACAGGCAGTGCTGCTGGACTGTCCCGCTCTTAGCATCAGAGCCACTTGGATCTGAAGCTGGAAGTCCTCCCTTTGAGCTTGATGTTCCCAGGTTTGGAGGAGGAGGAGAAGGACAGAGAGGCCGCAAAAGAGCAGAGGGAGGCTTTAGAGGTGCCCTTGAGATGTATGTTTATTGCCAAGAGCTGACCAGAGGTTTTGTTTCTCAGTGGTGGCGTTGAAGGGATAAAATGAAGAAATTTGGGAAGTAGTTCTCAGCCTGCCTTCCTTAGCAAGCAAGGCATTTAGGCTGAAGCTGAATGTGTCCTAGAAGTGTTGAGCGGGAGACAGACGGCAGAAGGCAAAAGTTGTGTGAGCTCTCCACTTGTCACAAGAGAATGGATGGGAGGCTGGAGGGACCTTGCAGGAGTCCTTAGATGAACTGTTTGCTTTTCTGGTTTATCTGCCCACATAGATGGATTCTTGGGGATATTATCTGCAGGAATCTGAACTTGTGATGCTCATGGGACTGCTTTGAAACTTTGGAGACACAAATGAAGCTTAAGAATAAAAACGTTTTCTGTCTTAATGATGTATATTCCATGTGGCAATAGATACAGACAGTGGCTGCTTTTATCCAGAGGTGACTGCAGTTTTTAATTGTTGTAGGGGTGGCTGGCACATGTGGTTTCTCTGTTGGGCAGACTGGCATTTCAATTGATTCTTATTTTGGATTGGGGTTGGGGTTTGGGTTTTGAAACTGGGAATTTTGGAAGCTGTTGAGCTTTGTTAGGGGGATGCTTAACTTGGTCTTTGTAATTTGATAATGGTTTTAGTGACTAGTTCACAGGCTGTGGAGTGAGTTCATGGAACTCTTGGAGAAGTGTCTTCTCTAAACTACTTGCCCCAGTCGTCCTCAAGCAGGCAGGATAACACAAATGAGTGTTAGGGCTTTCCTCTCTAATACACTTATCTCTTCCTTAATTTCTACATATTTCTCAGCAAAAGTAAATGGACAGCCCAGGAAAGTAGGGTCTACAGAAGAACTTGGACAACTCAGCATCCGTTTTCTAAAAAAAGGCAGATGTACAGTTGCATATTCTATAGATAAAGTTTAAAATAAATGTCTTCTTGAGAAAGATTCTGTGACATGAAGTAATTTTGTAGTGGAGTTGATATTATGTGGAAGGTGTTGCTTGTCCTTTTGGTTGTTTTCTTTGGATATTGGATTAGGAGACATGAGGCCAACAGAGTTCTTTAAAATACAATGTTAAAATAATAACTGCACCTGTAGGTTTTTTGTGGTTTTGTCTATTTTGGTCAGTTATATCATTCTTAAACCAGGTCTGTTACTTTTCAGGTGGAATCATTTATCTTGGATCAGGATGATCTTGAAAACCCTATGTTGGAAACAGCTTCTAAATTGCTGCTGTCAAGTACTGCTGATGGTGCTGACCTGAGAACAGTAGATCCCGAAACCCAGGCAAGATTAGAAGCTTTACTTGAAGCTGCGGGTAAGTCCTCGTGTCCCGTACAGGTTTAACCCCGAAGCCCTTACAAGAGTCGATACTGGAATCACTTGCATAAGGCTAATCCATAGGAGCACGATACAACTGCAAAGTGTACAGCAGGGTGGACTTGGCAAGGGTGTCACGGAAGAGAAAAAAGTTTATTTTAGAGTATTTTAAGGCTTGGAAAATCAGAATTTCATGTGAAGATGCTTCAAATCAGATTTCTCCAATGGTGGTGTTCTAAAATCTGAGTCAAAATGGACACCTAACATTGGCTTGTGCCATTATGTCAAGCCCTAAATGGCTAAATATGCTTTATTTTGTAACGGTTGCTGTATGAAAAGCTTTAATAGTTGCTTGTATTAAGTAGTTTCAGTAGCTGAAAACAGATTTCTTCTGTGGATTGGAGGGTTTCAGTCACGTGCAGCTTTTAAATTACTGTTGTAAACAGTTAAACCCATCGTTTTGGAAGCTGTAGTTGATTGTGCTCGGAATGTTTCTGCCAACAGATCTCATAGGCTCAATTTCAACTTGTCTGTTCTCTCCTTTCCTGGCACACGTCCCCGTGGGTTGTGAATTGGGATGGCAGGAATAGGGAAGCTGTCGACAGCGGATGGGAAAGCCTTTGCAGATCCCGAGGTGCTCCGCAGGCTGACCTCCTCGGTCAGCTGCGCGTTGGATGAAGCTGCCGCTGCGCTGACCCGGATGAGAGCGGAGAGCACAGCGAATGCAGGGCAGACGGACAAGTAAGCCAGCTTTTATCCTGGACTTCTTCAGCCCTTTGCTACTTTTAGAAGCAGTTTTTCTTGTTCTATCACTTGCACTTACGGGATGATGAAACTCTTACTCAAGTGGAATTGGTGCCAAGTTATCACCTGTGCTTCTCCTGTTTAAATATTTGTGGACTGGCAGGTCTTGCAGTAGAGAGTGAAGCAATTAATGCTGCTTAGAATTCTGGAATGACACTCCAAGTAGTTTATTGTGACCAACTATAGAAACATTTCTAAGCTCTTCGGTAGTATGGGCCTTAGAACTGTTCCAAAGAGTTGCAAATCCCAAAATGGGTCATTCAGTGATAGCATGAAACAAGATTTCAGATAAAAATCTTTTAGGGAATTTCAGAGTGCCTTTTTAATTGAGGAAAGGCAACAGCCTTGAGGGATTGGAGCTCCATGGTAGTCAGTGTGACATAGGACCCTGGAGAGAGCCTCAGCCAGGGAATTGCTGGTCTTGTACTGGGCTTCGTGGCTTTATATGTGGGATTTTGTGTTACTTGGGGTATTCAGGAGGGAAAGAAGAAGAAGGTTTCCTTCCAGGCTGTCATTAGGCTTCAGTGCAGTGGAAATAGTGTTAGTAGCGCAATCAAGTGCTGCTGTGCTCGTTGGAAGTTTGTTCTTTCTATATGGAATAACTCCAAAGGAACATTGCTTGCTGTGGGAACAGGACACATGAAGAGCAGAATAATTTTGGATTATGTTTGCTTCTACTCTGTGTACATCCCTTCTTTTCCCCAGCACCTCTTTCTTGGGAATGGTGGTGGTTGCCAAACTTGTTACAGGGATAGAGGATCTTGAAAATTTAAAAAAAAAGGTCAACATGTAGTGAAGAGACATTTTTGAGAACTGATTCTCCGTGTGTTAAAATTGTGTCTGGTTACAAGATCCTGGTATTTTCAGCACAGGAGAGAGGGGAAGTGGTTAAGTTTCTTCCAGGAGGAGAGCGATGTGGGTGATATGTTTTAGTTTGGTTAACAGTTACAGTGCTGAACAAATAAAGTTTTTTTAAGATTGACCAGTGATTTCCGTGTCCTCTGGTCCTGGGGTATCCTGCATATGTTTCTCATGTAAACTTGTGTTAAAAATTAATAGCAGGAGTGGATATGGACACGACTTAATTTTCAGCCAAGCTAGCTGGGAAACCTCAGGAGTAAAACTGGCACTTCTTTAATTAGCAGTTGGCACGTTTTTAGCTCGTGTTTCCTTTTTTGCTGACTGCGTCCTCATGGCACACTGGAGTTCAGGCATAGTCCATTTCCACTTTGAATGCTTTCTCCCTTGTTAGCCGCAGCTTGGCCGAGGCTTGTTCCGAAGGAGATGTGAATGCTGTGCGGAAGTTGCTCATTGAAGGCCGGAGTGTGAACGAGCACACAGAAGAAGGGGAAAGCCTCCTTTGTTTGGCCTGCTCAGCAGGATATTATGAGCTTGCACAGGTTGGTTTCCTGGCTGTTTGTTCTATGCGTGTGTTGTACAAAAAGAGTGTTAAATCAATGTATTACCATCTTGTGCACCTGGAAGGGGGTGTTAAAGTAGTGGGAAATGGCAGTTCACAGGCAAACAAGTCTCACGCATATGCTGAATGTTGCTTAATGCATTCTTGGTGCTTATTTTCTGGAAGGGTTGCTCACACAACCCTGAAGGTAGGGGTTTCTAGTGCAGAGGCAGAGCTTGTGTTCACTCCACTTGTATTGTTGATCACTGTCTCTTGGCAGGTTCTCCTGGCAATGCATGCCAATGTAGAGGACCGGGGAATCAAAGGAGACATCACACCTCTAATGGCTGCTGCCAATGGCGGGCATGTCAAAATTGTCAAGCTGCTGCTAGCTCACGGTGCTGATGTGAACGCACAGTCATCCACAGGTAAAGAGGGTGTTGGGAACGACTGGAGAGCTGGGATTTGTGGTGTGCAAGGAACGTGGCGTGGAAGTTTGGGAGCAATGGCTCTCAGCCCAGCCAGGCAGAATGCTTCCTTGTGGTTTTGCCATTCAAATTCTCTTTTCTAAGTGAAACTCTGAAATATTGTTGGGTGCAGATAAAGTATTATGGAGACATAGGAAGGTGTGTAAGGTCAGTTAGTAACTGGAAGGTATTTGAGTACATAGGATTTGTTGTCACATTTTAAGCACAGTTTGGTAAGTTTGTGTGTACCTCGAAAAGTTATTTGGTGGCAGGTCTGGGAAACAAAGGGGGAAACAGGAAATGAGAAGATGGCCCACCCCTCCTCCTTTCCGAGGTAATTTGCTAGCCATTTGTGTTGAAGTGACCAGATTGGGAAATCTTCTAAGTCTTTGTAGCCTGGAAGTGGAGAGCTGGTGTGTAGTCAGCACTAACTGATGAATGGAGAGCTGCCCCTGAGTGAGGAGGAGAGGGGGATACCAGAAGACACCTTATCTATTTTTTTAGTGTTTTTTTCAGTCAAGTAGTTCTCTCAGTAGAAATATGGCCTTGACCTTTAACTTTTTTCATGGTGTCTTTCATAAAGGCAGATTCTTGGACTGTTGTGTGCAGATCCGTGGTTTTGTATTTTTTCCACTGAAGTTGTTTTCATCTCCTTGTAAAGACTATGAGCATTTTGGAACCAGCCCCTTGGAGGTGTTTAAGACTTGATTTAGAAGCAGCTGTTCATTCTGCTCCTGATTTTGAGCTTTCATTCTTACAGCATCGTGTGCTCCTGCTGATTAACAGGAAAACGGATGGGGCTTTGTGACAAAAGCTGGGCTAGAAATGGGAAGAGAGGTGCATCAGTACAGGCACAAGGAGATCCTCAGTCTGTCAGCACCGAGCTGCTTGGTGCCATTACTTATTTCTCCCTCCCTGTAGTTCTTCATCTGTAGCCTGAAAAACCCTGTTCCATCAGGTATCCAGGTGAAAGGGATGGAATGGAGCATCAGGTGAAGTTCTGGGTGAAGAAACACCATCACGTTCTGTTTCCAACCCTTGTTCTCTCTGGCTGTAGGCAACACAGCCCTGACCTACGCCTGTGCCGGGGGCTACGTGGATGTTGTGAAGGTGCTGCTGGAGTCGGGCGCGAGCATTGAGGACCACAATGAGAACGGTCACACGCCGCTGATGGAAGCTGGGAGCGCTGGCCACGTGGAAGTGGCCAGGGTGCTGCTGGAGAACGGAGCGGGCATCAATACGCATTCCAATGAATTCAAGGAGAGCGCGCTGACGCTGGCTTGCTACAAAGGTACGGTAACAGGTGTGGAAGAGCCGCTTCGAACGTGGATTCCTTCAGCCTCGCTGCCCACGACCAGGGGAATTTAAAGGCTGTGAATAGACACTGTGGTGCTCTTATCCTGGCTGTGTGTAAAATGATCTGTGTGCAGAGTCTGAGTATCAAGATCTAAACCTTTGGTCCGAGTTATGATGCATTAGAAGATGCTCTGTTAAATAAATCAAGAGACAAGGAACTAATGTGTTATATCACAGAATAAGTAAGCTAAACCTTCTGTATTACAGCTGTATTATACAGGGTACCTCTGCTTAAGTACAGAAATTATTTCATTTTAAAGGACTTGGTAGTTGCAAATCATGGAAAATTTAGGACCTTGCCTTTTAGGTGTCAGTGCTGAGGGCAACAGGCCTTTTCTGCCTCCCTTAGAGCATTAGGCAGCAAACTTGCAGCACCCAGGAAAGGGATGAAGATGTTTGATTAAGAGGCAAAGTGTGTTCCTACAGCCCAGCAGCTGCTGTTGTAGTCACTTAGGACATGTTTTATTAGGCCCTTGCCATCATGGAGTAGTTGATGTTGGTAGCAGAGGTACTTGTGTAGCACCTTTATAGAAGTTGGTCATAGTCTTCCATTTAAAGTTTTTATGAACTACACTGATAAGCTGCTGTGCACATAGATGGCAGAAATACAAAGATACCTTTCCAGAGTGGATTTTTTATGTTATAACATGGACATCCATGGCCTTCATTATGTACTGTAGAACCTTTCTATGAGTGTTGAAATGCACTTTCTCAAGCAGTTTCTCTCTATTAACTATATTCTCCACACAGGCCACCTGGAAATGGTGAGGTTTCTGCTGGAAGCTGGTGCAGACCAGGAGCACAAGACAGATGAGATGCACACTGCTCTCATGGAGGCATGCATGGTAAGAGACGTACGGCTTGAGCAGTGAGGTCTTTGGGCTCTCTTTTCTTCCCGAAGATGGAGAAAATGATTCCTTTTAGTCTCGTTCTGGTACAGAATCCAACTCTGATGTTTTGGTTCTCTTGTCTACTTGATGGAAAGTTACTGATGGGAAAATACTTTATAAAGGAATTCAGAAATTGAATAACTTCAAGTGGGAAGATTCTCAGTAGTTGTTGAAATGCTTTTAACGTTTCTGATGTGCTAAACACGGGCAATGAGTATGGTCATAACCTGGCTTTTGGACCCATTTAACACACCTTGATTATGATAAAGGAATTTGTAAGCAGGTGGTTACCTGTGTAACATGTTTCAGTATAGTTCACACAACCACGTACTCCTTGAAAACACAGGATCAGAAGCTGTTTGGGAAGCAGCTAGGAAATGAAAGGGGCAATTGTTAATTCTTACTAGTGAGAGTACTTGGATGTTGCTGCTTTGTCCATCTGAGGTGGTTGTGTTCATCTGAATATGGAACTTTATTGTTCAATTGAGAATTAATTTCTTCAATTTCCTTTTTATCCTTGTCTACAAATAGATTCCTCATGTGTTGGGATTTTCATGGCATTAGCCTTGTGTAATGTCACACTGTGAACCCGTGGCTATAGAGAAGGGCAGTAAATCCCTATTTAGTCTGCCCTTCGCTGAAACAACTGTAATGGTTCTAATGGTTCTAAAGTCAGCCAGTTATGTCTATTCAAGGAAGTTAATGCTTTCAGATAGGGGAATGATTAACAGAACTATTATACTTCTTAAAAGTTGTTGGAAAGAAAGTCACGTAGATAAACAGAACTCGAGCTGTCCTTTATCTCACCCTGAAATCTTACTAGAGCAGCCACATAAATATCCTTGGCAGTGGCCTTGCAGCCAGTTCCTGGGAGCTGATGGTAAAATTACCTTGTTTGATGTTGCAGTTGCCTTCTCATCAGGATATTTTTGTGGTGGAGCTATGGATCAAGTCTTCCTTTCCTTGCCATTCTCTTCTGCCCTTTTAACTCCTCTGATAGACTAACAAAATTCCATTGGAACCAAAGATGTTAAGACCTATTTTTTGTTAAGAATTACGGAGCAATAGGAAAAAATTCTTCTCCCTTATTTCTGCAGGAAGCTGTTCCTGGGGAGGCAGTTCCACGCTGGTGCTCAGAGCTGGCAGATAGTTGAGAGTCTCATACGTTCAGCTCTGCTGATGAGAGAAGGAGCCGCTTTCTCTAGCAGTATTTAAAAAGCTTGCAGTGTGCAGTGAAGCAGAGCAAGGACTTCCATCTCAGCATGTTCTTTGTGCAGAAACAGTTACTGCTCTTCAGTGGCCCAAGAAAACTTCCTTCTCTAGAATAGCATTGAACTTGCATGTGTGCTAACAGAATTGTCTGTCTGTGGCATAGCCAGTGCAGGTTTAAATCTTGTCCTACAAGGCATTCAGGAAGACTTCTGCCCGAGAGTTTTTTACAGACAGTAGCTAATCTTGATTTAATGCAGATGAGGTGTTGGGCAATGGCATTTGCCTGTGGGAGCAAAAAGCAGGTTGGTCTAGTTGGCGTTTCTTCTCGCTGAAGGACTGATGGCCACAAAGCTTCATCCTTAAAAATGCAGCTGGTGCTCTTGTGCAGGTTGCTCAGGTGACTTTTTCTGATCTATTACCAGTTGGAAGGCTTTTCCTGGCTATTGTAGGAGAGCTCAACAGCCCCACCCCATTGCAAGGTTTATTAAAACATGGATCCCATTCCTTTGTGTGTTGTAGCACCAGCAGTTCTCTTGCAGGCTGCTTGGCCCACATAGGAAGCTTTGAAGCAAACCTTGGTGCTTCATTGTGCCATCCCCGTCGTGAATCGGGGGTGAGCAGTGAGCTGTCTTGCCAGAGCCTGATGGATGAGGCACCGTCTCTGCATTTCCCTGAGGAAAGATTCTTTATGGAGTCTTGGAGTTTTTCCCTAAAATAGTACTGTCATTTCATGTAAAAGGTGAATATGTCCTAGTTAATGTCCTAGATATTTTTCCGAGAGGAAACCGTGTTTTGCTCCCTGGATATCAGAAGAAGGTATGAAACACTTGAGAAAATGAAGCGGAAAAATGTCAGATGCAGTTTGGTGTTTTGTCTGGAAAAGAGCTTTTTGGAGTTGTGGTTTCCAGCTTGGCGAGGACAGCTGTGGCTGCGATTTGCTGCCTCTTAGGAATTAATCTGAGATCAAGGTGTACTTACCCCATTCAGCGACAACCTTGGGACAGCCTTGTGTTCCTGGTGAGTGGCTGGTTTTTTTGGGTTTTTTTTGCTGCAGCCCTCCCGTGTTTTGTGTGTCAGATTATGGTTACTCCAAGTTGGAATGGTGATGATCTCCTCATGGAGAAAACCAGCTTGGAGAGTTTATGCTGTTGTTGGAGCGCAGCGACCAAGCGGGTCTCTGCCTCTGTCTGAACAAAGCCGAATGGAACGGCAGTTGGATGTGTCACTGTCAGGCCTCCAGTGTAAACACGGAGCTGAAAAGCCGCTTCAAATAGTTCCTGAATTTATGGCATACTGAAAATACGGCAGAGATCCTATGCTCCAGTGTTTTTAAAGGAAGAAAGCAAACTTAGGAGCTACCTTTTGGTAGAACGGGTTTGACAGCACGATCATGGTATCTGGAAAACCCTGCCAGGATCCTGCCAAGGGAAAGCTGTTGTTCAGGTGGGTGGCTCCTGGGATGTGGAAGGAACCCCTGACAAGTGGTCTCATTTTGGCTTTTCTATTGGAAGGAGAAAGTAAGTCTTGACTCTGCTGTTAAATTAAGCAGTGAAATAGTTTTGCAGGAGCCATGTGGCAAGCCAGGTCAGTGTGCACAGCCGCTTCTTAAGAAAGGGAGGAAGCAAAAGGATCTCATTGTTGTTCTTGTGGAAGAGACAAGCTTCTAAAATAGTGGCGAGCTCCCTCTCGACTTTCTGGGCTTTATTTTGGAGTTCCCCCCCCCGCCAAGTAAGTTGATCCCAAACACCTGAACTTGAGTCTGATACAAAGTTGTCCGGCTTGTTACTTACTCCATTGACAAAGAGGTCTGATATGAGATTCATCGTGTTTTAGTTTTGAATGGCACATATTCAGTAAAACGTGGTCAGCATTTCTTCAGGTGCCTGTTCAATAGGAGATCTTATCCTTTATCCAAATACTTAGGGAAAATATTCAGAAAAACTGTTCAGCAAGTTTAATTATATTTTTTGGACTCATTGTACTCACTCATTGCTTTTTGTGTCTCTTGAGGGAATTTGAGTCTGTGACAAAGCTGTGGAGAAAAGCAGTGTTTCCATTTGGTCAATCTTTTGATCTTGGTTTTTTTTTTCATTTCCAGGATGGTCACGTGGAAGTGGCAAGGTTACTTCTGGACAGCGGAGCTCAGGTGAACATGCCTGCGGACTCCTTCGAGTCTCCGCTGACTCTGGCAGCCTGTGGCGGGCACGTCGAGCTGGCAGCTTTGTTAATTGAACGTGGGGCTAACTTGGAAGAGGTCAATGATGAAGGATACACA
Organism: Edolisoma coerulescens; assembly: GCA_013397115.1. Taxonomy (NCBI): domain Eukaryota; kingdom Metazoa; phylum Chordata; class Aves; order Passeriformes; family Campephagidae; genus Edolisoma; species Edolisoma coerulescens. The sequence continues at coordinate 143,861 of VWZW01000094.1, read as the reverse complement.
CCACTGATGGAGGCAGCTCGAGAAGGCCACGAGGAGATGGTGGCACTGTTACTTGGGCAAGGTAACTTCTGCGGGGCCTTCTGTGGGCTCAAACTCAGCAGGCAGCTGCATACGTTGGGGAAAAAAAGCACTAAGTTACTGTGATTTTTGTTTTCTTTGGTAATAAGATGCCTCGTGCATACAGAAGCGGTTTGTGTGCTGATCCTGCCTTCTCTAACTGGTGTTTTGTGTTGTTTGAAGGAGCAAACATCAATGCTCAGACAGAGGAGACGCAAGAAACCGCGTTGACTCTGGCTTGCTGCGGAGGGTTTTTGGAGGTGGCCGATTTTCTCATTAAAGCAGGAGCTGACATAGAACTCGGCTGTTCCACTCCTTTGATGGAGGCTGCTCAAGAGGGGCATTTGGAGCTGGTTAAATATTTATTAGCTGCAGGTATGGAGTCATTTGGTTAACACTTTTGTAAAGGCTTAATCAAAGAGAAGAATGCTTTTTTCGATATTCATTACATTTTCTGTAGCAGCTTCTTGAAGTTGACTGTGAAGGTCTTTATAGCCCTAAGTAATTTACTGGTTGGACTCTAATTTAGCTTTTGAAGATTGAGTTGATGTAAACTTGCTTGGAACTAACTTGTAGTTTATGTTTTTATTCCTCTAGAGGATGATCAAGTTATCCGTTTAATAGATGCTGGATTGGAAGGGGGAAGTTTAATTTGCTGTTTGATCCTGTAAAGATTGTGGAGGCTTGCATATTTTCTGTAATGCCCATCATAAAGCTTACAAGGTTTTGTCACTGCTCTTTCAGGGGCTAATGTGCACGCAACAACAGCAACAGGTGACACGGCGCTGACATATGCCTGTGAAAACGGCCACACCGATGTAGCAGATGTCTTACTTCAGGCAGGTGCGGATCTGGTAAGTCATTTACCTTCTTAAAAAAATCTAAGTAGGAAATAAAATTACCAACATCTCATATTCTTTTTGTTTGTTTCTGTGTTCACTGCTGAAAAGTTACACGTTCTTTAATGTATTTTAGGCTGTTAAATTACCCTAAAGTGCTGAGGTCAGTTACAGTCCTCTGGTGATTGATGTCTAAAGCATTTCCAAGCCATTCAAGGTTGCCTGGACAGGAAAATAGGGGATTTCATTCTTTTGTCATGGTATTCAGCTTCAAATTGTTGAGCTGATTCTGGATTAGTCCTTGTACCTGCAAATCTGTTCTATTCCCTATGCATCAGATAGTTGACAGTGTGTTTGGTGTACTGTAATGGAATTAAGATGATGGAGGTAAACTGATTTTTACTTTTCAGTAGGCTTGTACACCAGTGTGTTATCAAAAAGTGAAGTTAAGCATGTCAGAAGATGTCCTGTTTAGCTAAAATCCCCACCATGTGCCTGAGTGCTTCTTGTCCAGGAGTCACACCTGTGCAGAGACAGGTGGTGAATGGTTCATCTGCCTTCAAGATACCCTCAGTTCAAATGTTAGCTAAATATTTATGTCTGAGTTTGTGAAACACTAAAGAAGGATGTCCCATGTCTAGTACCTTTCCATTCAAAAACCCAGAGGGCTGGCTTGCCTCCTTTCACCTGCTACTTTGGATTTTGAAGCCTTTCTTTATCTGCTCTAGGAGCATGAATCGGAAGGTGGAAGAACCCCTCTCATGAAAGCTGCCAGGGCAGGTCATGTTTGCACTGTTCAGTTCTTGATTAGCAAAGGTAAGAGTGTGGAAAGGTTTGGATTTTTCTGACATTAAAACACTTCCATTTAAGAACGTGTCAGAACTAGTGTAACTTCCTTGGATTTGTTTTAAATATCTAAAGTAAGCAATTGATTCTCCAACTAGGCATGTAATGATTATCTGTGGTTTCTGCTGAGATTAGTGGAACTGCAACTAGTTGTAAAATGAGTGTATTTCAGTCTTTAATTCCTAGTAAAAGTAGCAGTAGTAGGGATCACTGGGGTCTCCGTGCCCCTGGTGCAGTTTTGGAGCACTGTCTTTGGGAGTTGAACTACAAGTGCCTGGTGATGTCCAGGTTTTGACTGTAGCTTGCTTGATGTTTTGATACGAATCTGAAATTTCCATTTTCTCTCTGTTAGGCTGATTCTCGTGAATTTTTCTTGTCCCTGCCTTGCATGGAGTAGGACATCCAGCAGGATGGAATTTTTCCTGTTTAGATTGCAGAGTAGTTAATTCTGTTACTTTTGATAGAGGTGAACCCACTGAAGTCTGTTTTAGCTGATGTTTCCCCTTCTGTTTTCACAGGAGCAAATGTGAACAGGACCACAGCAAACAACGATCACACAGTGTTGTCACTGGCCTGTGCCGGAGGTCACTTGGCAGTGGTGGAGTTACTGCTCGCTCATGGTGCTGATCCCACACACAGACTCAAGGTTTGTCCCTCAGCTGCCTCATTTTCCTCTAAAACTGAGGATAGCCAGCTGAATTTTCTCCTTTTGTATTCTCTGCAACTCATCCTACCTGTCATGATTTAAATGGAAGTTTCCACAAGCAGATGTTTTGCTCGTGTATGTATTGTTGGAGTTAGCGCAGGTCTCTTGATCATCATGAATATAAAGGCTGCCCTCCGGTTGTAAAGTCCTGATTGTGGAAGAGGAAAAAAAAATATTTTAAAGTCTTTTTTTTTTTTTAATACTTCATCAAGTCTTTTAAGTTTTGATGTGAACTTGTGGAGATTGAGTATTTACTAAAGCAGAAAGCAGTCATCATAGGTACACTGTGTTGTGTCTCCCAAAATGCTGTCATGTTGTTTTGATGATGTCAGTGCTGTTTTGATGATGCTCTTTTCTAACTGTGTGATCTTTGCCTCTTCAGGATGGATCAACTATGCTAATTGAGGCAGCCAAAGGCGGTCACACCAGCGTGGTTTGTTACCTTCTAGATTACCCAAACAACTTGCTTTCTGCTCCTCCGCCCGATGCCACTCAGCTGACCCCGCCATCCCATGATCTGAACAGGGTAAGATTTCAGGACTGGTGATCTGTGGGGCTTTTTTGCACTTTCTTACTTGGGAGTTTAAAGGTGAGAGAAGAGTCAGTCATGTCATGTCATAAACTGTAGATAAGCACACTGAAAATTACTTGGGGCTGTAATGGAAATGGGGCAGACTTCTGAACATTATGATGTAGTGCTTTCGTCATTCTTATTGTTCTCTAAGTATTACTGGAGAAAAACACTGAGGGTGGAAAAAAAGAGCAAGTGCAAAGGTCTGCTTAAATGAGACTCTTCAGAATTGAATTTATAGCCCATTGTGGCTTGTATTTGCTGTACTACAGTGTAACACTGTACCATGCCGAGTATAGTTTGGCAAGTAATTTTTTAGCTTAAAAATGCAAAGTATGTGGAGATCACATGATATCCAGGTGTCAGTTACTGAATTCAGCATGTTAAAAACCTTATTAAATGTTCTTAGTCACCGTTAAAGTCTACTTCTCTAACAGATTTTGTTTACCTTCTATTGAATTATAACTAGCACAGAGTATGAGAAAAGTAATCTGTTAGTATCCGACGTTTTAGGCTCCTCGAGTACCAGTGCAGGCGCTGCCCATGGTCGTCCCACCCCAGGAGCCTGACAAACCCCCTGCTAATGTCGCCACAACCCTTCCCATCAGAAATAAAGGTCAGTCGTAGTTCTGGAGCTTATTTTATAAATATCCTTCCTAGGCAGAACATAGAGGCTTGCACGTGTAGCAGGGTAGTTCCTATGAAGAGTGTTTATGGATTCAGTCAAGGAAACTGCAATTTTGATTTTTTTTTTATTTTTTTAAGGGTTTGTTTATCCACCAAGTATCAGTCATCTAACCCTGTAATCATAAAACGTCAAGAAATCTGCCTAAGTAAATATGTTAAAATCTCTAGTCTGACACACTAAACTAATGCAAAATGTCACCCAGAAGTCTATAGAAATTGAATAATGGAAGTCGCAAAACCCATGTTAATCTCCATATCATAGTTGATCTGATAACTTGTGTTTCCTTAGGGTAGTAGTCTGGGAGTGGGTTTGACTAATTGGATTGAAGGCGGAATTTCTTGTGGAGTAAAATCTTTAGTCTGATGTGGCTCAGGTCCTCCGAGGACTAAATTTGCATCTATTTTGCTCTCGCCATTTTGACAATGCTTTCTGTACTTAAGAATTCTCTTCAGAAAACAATTTTTATCGAGCATCAGCAGTAGCAAATACAGGCGTGCATGTCCTAAAATTAATCCTGTGTGTACACTTGTATTGTTCTGGAGATACAGCGAGGATGGCTGGAAGAAACTGGGCACCTCCACTGCCTCAGATCCTGAGTTTTGATTTGCCTTTCGCCCTTCAAAATTAGCCGATTGTTGCTTCTCCACCTGGTATGGCAGAGCATGTCAGCTGTGTTACTGGGGACTTCTGCATAAAAGACCAGTTGGATTAGTCCATCGCTTGTTCTTGCAGGAAGGCTGAAATATTCGCCTTGCCTGGGCAGAGAGCTGAGTTTTGACACAGGCAAAATCATGTCTACTATGGATAAAACGTAGTGGCTAAAGACGCCCTGTTAGATCCTGCTAAATCTAAATGACTATCCTGGGTTCTGGCACTGTTGGTCACCCGAGCAAAGCTGGATACCTGGAGCAAAAGGATGCCTAGTTCTAGAAAGCGTAGCACTTCTTAAAATGTGCCAAGTCGGCTGCAAAACCGGTGGCCTAGTCCCAGTCCTTGAGGTGTTTTTAGATCCCTTGGGCTGCTCTTTCAGGGCTGTAAGCATATGTTTATGTCCCAACACCATGCCAGACGCAAAACACCAAGTAAAGAGACAGCATATCCTTGCTTTTTGTTCCCAGTTTTCTTGTAGCAGCACTCGGTAACAGCGGCTCGAGACAATCGCTTCCTTTGGCAAAAGCATAACGATTGCTGGAGTAGATCTGTCACCGTAGCACAGGGATATGTGGGATGCATGTGCAGTAGTGTGTCCTGTTAAATTGCAATCCGACTGCTGGGCACAAATTGGCAGGTGTTCTCGGAGGGCCTTCGGGACACGCTGACCTTCTGTGGGTGCTGCGCCCTGGTGCGTAGCCGGCCACGCAGCGGCCCAGCAGTAGCTCTGTAATGAGGATGCCATTCGTATGCACTTCCATTGGTTCTGAGGGGGTTTCTTTTTCACACAGCTGCTTCTAAACAAAAGTCCAGCAGTCATTTGCCAACAAACAACCAGGATGTACAGGGTTACATCACCAATCAGTCTCCAGAGAGCATTGTAGAAGAGGCTCAGGGCAAGTTGACAGAGCTGGAGCAGAGGATAAAAGAAGCCATAGAGAAGAACGCTCAGCTGCAGTCCCTGGAATTGGCACACGCTGACCAGCTCACCAAAGAGAAGATTGAGGAGCTGAACAAAACGAGAGAGGAACAAATTCAGAAGAAACAAAAGATTTTGGAGGAACTGCAGAAAGTGGAGCGAGAGTTACAGCTGAAAACTCAGCAGCAGCTAAAAAAGCAATATCTAGAGGTAAAAGCGCAAAGAATTCAGCTCCAGCAGCAGCAGCAGCAACAGTCTTGCCAGCATCTGGGACTACTGACTCCCGTTGGGGTAGGAGAACAACTCTCAGAGGGAGACTATGCACGATTGCAGCAAGTGGACCCCATCTTGCTTAAAGATGACCCTCAGCAAGCTGCTGCGCAGACGGGTTTTGCACCAATTCAGCCTCTGGCCATGCCACAAGCTTTGCCTCTGGCAGCAGGTTCCTTACCTCCAGGGTCCATCGCAAATCTTACAGAACTGCAAGGTGTTATAGTTGGACAGCCAGTGCTGGGCCAAGCACAACTAGCAGGGCTGGGGCAAGGAATACTGACAGAAACACAGCAAGGGTTAATGGTAGCCAGCCCTGCTCAGACGCTCAATGACACGCTGGATGACATCATGGCAGGTGGGTTTATATTGTTATGAGCAGGTATAATATTTGCTTGACCAGTTGAGGGTATGTCCACTTCTTTTTACGTGTGTGTGTGTGTGTGTGTTTGTGTATTCCCACGAGCTCTCCAGCAAGTACCACTCGCCCTCTGATCCCTGTCATGAGGAGTTGGGAAAACTAGCTTTAACTTTTCAATTTGCAGGGTGAGCTAACTGGTGCCTGTTGGTCAGGTTGGTATGGTGGGAGTGGCATTTTTAACTCTTCATAGTTGGGGGGAGGGATGTATTAGAGTTCATGTGTTAGTTGTATTTTGGCCTGATTGTAGCTCAGGAATAGCACCACGGTGATACTGGGTAGTACTTTGGACTAGCTGAGAGCTGACTTGCAGTAGGCTGAGCAACTGCAGCACCACAACAAGCCTATAATGTGTGAGGGACCTGTGGGTTTATCTTCAGAAAAAGAGCTGCTCTGGTTGGCCTTCTGTAGTCTACTTATTGGAAGCTTTTACTTCTGCTTGGAAAAAAAAAAGGTGATAATCCTGTGACTTTTTGAAACATCTTCTCATAAAAATGGCTGCCAACAAAAAACATGTTTAGCCTTACCAAATTCTTGTCATCGCTTTGGAGAATTCTTTACCCAGTGACATGAATGCTCTAAGGCCTTAAGCAGTGAAATAAAAGAATGAAGCAGATTTTAAATGTGAGTTGTCACTGTTGTTTTAGTTTACACCTCACTCAGTTGTGCTTCATCCCCTTTCCATGCTCAAGCAGTCATTGCAATACTGCTTAGCTGAACACAGATGAACTGGTAGGACACAGTCTTCAAAAAATGTCACTTGATGAAAAAGTACCAAGATGCTCTTGGTTAAGCTGATGCACTGTCATTTTTACAAGTGCTGTCTATCTGAACAAGTCTGCTTTGCAAAGCATGTCAGGATGAGGGATGTGTGCCAGAGGGAAAGCAGGTCTCCAAGAAGATGTTAGCCCGGAGCTGGTCCTGCGTGTACTGCAAGAGTTGGAGTACAGTAGTGGTACTGAGTCAATGGAAAGTATGGTAAATGATTAAAACTACCAGGTGGTGGTTTTTTAAAGCACTTGGAACACCACTTTTGAAATTAGACCCCTGATGAGTGACCTGGTGTCTAGGCAAAGCTTCATTAAAGATGGCAGGAACTTCTTTTCTGGAAACGTCGTGTTAGAATTGAAGCATAGACGTAAAGATTGAAAGTGGATAAAAAACAAATATATGCATGAAAAAGTAGATAAAACAACATATATCATGCACTGACAGTAAAGATTTCTCTCATATATACAGGACAACACGAATTTAAAAGCTGGGATTATTGCAGTTCTCAGTAACTTACAAAGAATCTGTGCAATGCACTTGAGTTGTGTTTAAATGTAAGTTAAACCTGGAGTTAGGATGTTTGGGACATGTTTAACTGCATGTCACATCTTGAGAAGGTGTGATTTGAGGTCACCTGCTGTGTACCCAAATGCCTGTGCGTGCCTTTTTGGGCGGTCAGGTATTTCCAGTGTGAATTTAAGTGAATATTTTGGTACTGCTCAGCCCCACTTGTTAGTACATGCATGCACACATGCAGTTGGGAAAGAAGTCTGAATTCATTTTCTGTCAAGTGGCTGATTATAGGGTGTTTTTTTAAGCAAGAACAGCCACAGACCTGAGTATAGAACTTCAGTGCCAGCCTGAGTCCACATATCACAGTTTAATGTGGAACTGAAATGGCCTCGGTGTAACACAGAACATTTAAGTAGCAGCTAAATATTTGATCGGTAACTCCGTGTACTGCTTTAAGAGAAGCTTCTAGAGTATTCTTATGGATTTAAATTCTTGTTTCTGAGATGCCTTGAGTTTAGTTCCGTTGCAGAGCTGTGTTTACAGCACCAGCTACAGAAACAAAGGTTCACCTTGACTGTGCAGACTTGATTTAATGTGCATCTCTCTGCTTAATTAGCTGAAAACAATGAGTAAGTAGTAAATAATCCTTCATTTTTTACCTTTGGGCTCCTTTATGATCCTGCTGGAATTGAGGACAAGCGAAAGGCTTGCTCTTGAGCTTCAGATGTTGGGCAAGTTTTTTGCTTGCTGTGAGGCTCGTAAAAAGAAATATTTTTTAGGGTTAGTTATGTAAGTCTTGTATGAAAACATCACATCTGTTAAGTGGTGTGGTAAAGATCTAAAGAGAAAAAAACCCCTTGTTTTTAATAGCAAGCTTTTTATAAAGTAGAAACTATTCCAAGGATTATGTCCAGTCACACAGTTTTGCAAAGAACTTCAAGAATCCCAAAGCACTTGATAAAATGCATTCCTGGAAGCTACCTTGTGGGATGAGTCAGTTCGAAATGCAGCTGTCTAAATTAAGACATGAGAAAGAGTCTGCCTTGGCTGTAGACTCAATACTGAAACAAAAAACCAGTAGAGTGCCAGCATCCCAGGAAAATCAGGTTGTGTCCCACTTGGGGCTTGAGCAGGAGCTGGTTTTATGTGGGGCTGGCCTGCCTTAGGCCACATGGCACACTTGTAACTAATAACCACCAAGACTACAGGTGTGGAATGGTTTTCAGGCTTCATCCGTGGAGCCCTTCTTGCACAGCAGGAACCCTGTGTTTGTGTTGGAATTCAGAACATGACTTGGACTGTTACAGTCTGAGGCATGTCCTGCATCTCAACTGCTCCATAGTGATTTTAATCCTGTGTGGCAGGAACACAGTTCGTAATAACTGAGGATACTACAGAGAAATTGGGGGCAGAGAAGGAACTGATGTGGAACAAGCCTGTAGAGCTGGCTTGAAACCAGTTAGAAAAAGCTGAGATGTCTCATACATTTCTTGTAAAGTATTTTTTTATTCCATCCCTCATCTTGGCTTATTGGTGTGTGATATGGAACAGTTTTTAGCTGTCTGCTGTTGGCATTACAGGAGACAAGGAATCAGTGCATAAGGACAATGCTGTGCCCACAGTCAGACAGCACTTGTGAGACATGTGATGCCCACATGAAGAGAAGTGGGATTACAAGGGTGAAAGCCAAGGGCATGTCACGCTGGTGAGGCCAGCGGGCACGGGGAGGAGGTAGCAGCTCTCAGGGTGTCCTCTCTTCATTTAGCAAAGAGAGAGCTGAGATATGGCCAGAAGGAAATCAAGATAAAGAGCAGCGCCGTTCCAAATATCAGTAAGCACAAAACTGATTGTCTGATACCCCAGCAAATGTCCGAGACTGAGACTGGAGTATCAGATGGTGCTTGGGATGTCTTCCAACCAAGAAGCTTGATCTCATTTCCTAAGGCGGTCCTGTACCAAGTCATGTATATACTAAAATATTCCAATAGTGAACTGACTTCGACTTGGTTATCCCAGGCATGAAATAATGATGTTTCCATGGTGAAGTACAGACTTTAGTCCACTTTGCCACTAGTCCATTAGAGTAGGTCAAGGAGCAGACTGCAAAGATAAATATTTGACGGTCAGTGTGTTTAGCCTGGAGAATCAAGCTAGTTGGTTACTCTTCTCAGTGCTCAAGACTTGTGAAAACCTTTTGGGATATTGATAACTTTGAATACTTTAGTTTGGTTGCCGTAAAAATTCCGTTCATCACCCTTAGTATGTTCATTAGAAATTTGAACTCCCCACAGGTGATGTTGCAATAAATATAATCAAAGTGATTACCCATAAAAATGAGTATTGTGTCCTAGTGAATTGTGCTGTAGGGATATGAACTAAATCTGTGAATTTTGGCTGAAGCACACGTCTTTCTTTTTTGGGTTCGTTCGTTTGTTTTGTATTTTTGGGGGGAGGGTGGTGATTAGGAGGTTGGGGTGGTTTTTTTTTTTGGTTGGTTGGTTTTTCCTCCCCTCACTGCAAATATAAAAAGTAGACTTTACCTGAATTGAGAACTTCGTAACTTACTTGATTTTTTTTAGTCTGAGAATTTACTAATGTCTCCTGTAATAGAGAAGATGCTTCCCAGTCCCCTTTTTGGGACTTGAGCAGGAATTCTTAGGAGCTGTTAAAAACACGTGCTATTTTTGACCTTATGTCAAAGTGTTTTGGCACATCTTCAGTATGTTTATTTTAATCCATACCTTGTGTGATTTGTGAGATAAGTTTTCAAAAGGCAGTCAAAGATATAGGTCGAGGGAGTTTGAGTTCTGAATTCTTACTTACTCTTAAATATAAGGTTAATGATACTTTTTGTGTTAGAAGCTGGGGGTTCTTTGCTTCTCCTGGTGCCATTTATTAGCTTCTTTGCTGGGATTTTGTGTAGGAAATCCAGAAATTAAATTAGTAATGGATGTAAAACACAGCTGCCTTGCAGAGGTGGGAGCACACAACTGGGCCTGTTAGGATACAGGTTTTGTGGCATCAGTTGGAAAACTGTTTCATTTTGCAGTTTAAAGAGCTTTTGCCAACTGGACAGGAGAAGTGTGTGGGGCTTCACTTTCTCCTTTGCTGTCACACCTGGAGAAACACTCGGGAAGTGACAGGGAAAAAACCATTGAGTTCTTCTGAGGTAAAGTAGGAAAATGGGTGTTTTCCCCAAAGGCTGCTTTAGACTCAAGTTTGCTCTGTATTTCTCAACATCCCATGTATAGAATGAATTTCAGGGAGCGTGGCAGTCAGTGCTATCTGTGTCATGTCCACACACTGTCATCACTGTAAGTGGTGTTACCTTTGCTTACCTAACACCTTGACCAAACTCTCTGCAAACTGGCTGTTACAAAGCTTCCACTTCTCTGGTTTCAGCAAATTCTGCCATGTCAGCATCCTGCCCTGTTGCTTTTTTGTTATGTTTGTGGGGGGTGGGGGTGAAGGCTGGACAGACTTCTACGTGAAAACATTTAAACTGTCTTAAGAAAAATTGCGTAGATACCCATTGGTTGGACTTGTTCTGCAGCCCTGCTTCCAAAGGTATGGAACTCCAGGTCCAAATAATGGCTGATTTGTTGTAGGAAAGATCTTCGGGTTTAAAAAAAAAAAATCATCTTGTGGTGGGCTTCTAGAAAACATGTCAATCTGATACTTAACTCTTTCTTTGATTGAATACAGTAAACCTTTTTCATAGTTCAAATTCTGAGAGGTCGAGGTTCAAAGGTTGGGCTAAATGTGTGGAATATATGTATTTGTGGAAAACAACAGTTTTTAAGGAGTTCCATCTGTTGGTGGGAGCTCGTCCCACTGTCCCTTTATTGTCACGTTACACTTGGGAAGTGTTTTGCTTTGACTAAGTATGGTTCTTCTGTCCAACAGCAGTGAGTGGAAGAGCATCTGCAATGTCAAACACTCCTACCCACAGCATTGCAACCTCAGTGTCCCAACCTCAGACGCCAACTCCGAGTCCCATCATTTCTCCTTCAGCCATGCTGCCCATCTACCCTGCTATAGACATCGATGCCCAGGTGAGCCTGCCACTCTCACAGAGGCACAAAGCTATTTTTCTTCTGCATCCTGAATAATTCAGCAGTGGCAAACAGCTCTGTTGTATAATGGATCGGTGTCTGGGGACTGGATCTGCTGCTTTTAGAAAGCCAGAACAACACCCCAGAGAGTCGCAACCCACTTTCCTCTGTGCTCTGAGCGAACAAAAAAAAAAGTCTCTGAATGACTAAACACTTGTATTTCTTATTCCTTTGTTGTCAGTGTGATTATGAGAAACAGCAGAGTTGTCTACTGACAGAAATTAAATGTTTTCTGGCCTGATACCCTAAGACAAAAATAAGCTGTAAAGCATTGCACACTGAGTTTTCAGTTGTGCTTCCAACTTGATGGCCTGAGATCACAGAAGTATGACAGTCTTGAAACTAATAATTGCTGTGATTTTTTTTTAGCAGGAGGAAATAATTCAAGCTCTCACTTCCACTAAGGGAAAGGCTTTTCTATAATGAAAATAATTGTTAAAAGGGCAACTTTATGTTGACTTGAAGCGAGCTGGCCATCAGCAAAAAGCATGCACATACTAACTGGCATATATCTATGCAGAGCTCTGGGCTATACATAACATGACTAAGGTTTGGGCAGCATGGAGTAGAGGAAAGGCATGAGATCATTGTGGAGAAAAGGAGAGAAACCTCTGGAAAATCAGCCTTTGCTACTTAGTTGCTTGTGGCACTTGGCTTGGATTCTGCTGTGATGAAACCTTTGGCTGAACTGGAGTGTTAAGAATTAAAGACAGAATTCTTACCTTCATTATATCATCTAAAGGTCACAGTCAAGCAGTGGTAAAGAAGTTAATCTGGTTAGCAGAGCACAGATGAGAGCTCAGTTCTTGAATCTTCCGTTCTTGTCAGGATTTCTTCTTAAATCTCCCAGCAGAGTTGCCTTGAGAGGTAGAATCCTGTCATGAACTTGCACACAGAAGGTAGCTGTGGGGGCATCAGTTAACATGCCCTTAGCTTATAGAAGCTTTTTGTTTTGGCATGGGTGTAGTTTTGTTTTGGCTAACGTGCACTATAAGAGGGGCTGTACTTGAAAAAGCGAGTATTTATCCTGTGTGTCTGTCTGTTTGGTTTAGACTGAGAGTAACCATGACACAGCCTTGACGCTGGCTTGTGCTGGTGGCCATGAAGAACTGGTACAAACACTGCTGGAGAGAGGAGCTAACATTGAACACAGGGACAAGAAAGGTGGGTATCTCGCCATGGCAGTGCAAACCCTGTCTGCTTTGCCAGTGTGTCCCACTAAATAAATCCCCAATAGGCCTAGACTTCCTGTGAAACCTTTAGGCTTGCTTTTCTGGTGGTTTAACTTATGTTAAGTTATGAACATGGACTCTTCAAACATTGTTTTCTGTTTCAGGGTTTACTCCGCTTATTTTGGCCGCTACAGCCGGCCATGTGGGTGTTGTGGAAATCTTACTGGATAATGGAGCTGATATTGAAGCCCAGTCCGAGAGAACCAAGGACACTCCCTTGTCTTTGGCTTGTTCAGGAGGGAGGCAAGAGGTGAAGTAAAACCTTAAATCTTCAGAAGAAGTGTGTGAATGACATATTGTGTTAGTACAGTACAAGAATCTTCCAGAAAAGATGCAGTCAGACAGGATGTGTGTTTAAAAAAGATGCGAAGAGCTTCACATTTTCCAGTTTAGACATTACAACACGTTTCATAGATTGCTTTTTCTCTTTTGATAACTGGACTGCTGCTGTGCAGGTGTCCTCATGAGTGTAGTCATTAGTGCCCCGTTATGGGACTTTCACCAGCATAATTAGGTGTAGATATGAAAGTGAATGCCATGAGTGTTTTGCTGAGAATCAGCAGTTAGACACAAATGGGTTCCATATATGAGCCATATCATAGTTTTGGGGGCAAAAAAAATGGGAAAACACTGGGCTTTGGGCAGCAGAGATGATGTCAGAACACCCTCCTGCCCAAATTTTTGGATTTGACAGTATATTTATTCTGTGATTTCATGGTAAAATGTTCTGATTGAGAACTGTGCAGGTCTAATCTAAACTTTTTTAATGCTTAAAACCTGAAAGTGAAGCAAATTTAATATTGCACTGGAAGTGACACCCTGGGTTTTCACCTCAGTGTACACTGTGATTTTAAGTTGCTAGACAGTTCAGTTTCTTGTCAAGTCCTCTGCAGGAGAGGGCAAAAAGCAGGAGCACTTTGTACACCATGTTGAAACTGAATCTCTGGTTTGGCAGGCTTTAAAGACAGCTGAAATAATCATAAAGAGATCTGCTTTTTCTTACTCTGCTGTTCAATTTGGTATGAATGGTTGAAGCATACTAATGAGCAGTCATGATTGATTTTTTTAAAGGAAGTTTTACAGTGGCTTTGGGAACACAGTTGCGGCCTCATCCGGTCATGAAGGCAAAGGGTGTAACGAAGCAACTGATTAAAGTGGCTTTCTTACCATTGACATCTTCCAACAGAATATTTAGGCTTGAAAAGCATTTGTCTTGGATAGATTTGCAAGTTTGGGAGAAAACCAGATGTTATTTGTTGAAACACTGCAGGTGGTGGAGTTGCTGCTAGCTCGAGGGGCAAACAAGGAGCACAGGAATGTGTCTGATTACACGCCTTTGAGCCTCGCCGCCTCAGGTGGCTACGTGAACATTATCAAGATTCTGCTGAATGCTGGGGCAGAAATCAATTCCAGGCAAGTTCTCTTTTCACCCCTTATCTCATGGGCTTGGTTGTGAGTTAGGTGAAGAAAGTGTGTGTGTTTTTCCTTTGTGTTCCCTGCGTAGTTTACTGTGTGTGTGTGCCTGTATGTCATGCTTTTGCATCCATTTGGAGGTAGGAAACAGCTCAGGTGTGAGCTGCACAGGTCAAAGGAAGGGGCCAAGCACAGGTTATGCTCCTCAGAAGAGGTGCCCTTCAATTTAAAGCAATCCAAGGGTAACATGCACGGTGTCTCTAAGTAGAAGTACTTGTCCTAAACGATGCTGCTGTGGAGAACCCCTTGTAGGCTCAGTGGATGTTGGTGTGCAGCTGATGTTTCAGTCTTGCCTAAGTCCTCTGCCTTCATTAGTTTGTTATAATCACATTTCTGAAATGACCTTTAAAGCAGTTTTGGTTCTTTCTTCCTTCTCTTTCAGAACTGGTAGCAAATTGGGCATTTCTCCCTTGATGCTGGCAGCCATGAATGGGCACACTGCTGCTGTCAAGCTGTTACTGGACATGGGCTCTGATATAAATGCCCAGATCGAGACCAACAGGAATACAGCTCTGACTCTGGCCTGTTTCCAAGGAAGAACTGAGGTGGTCAGCCTGCTGCTTGATAGAAAAGCTAATGTTGAACACAGAGCCAAGGTAAAGAGCAAACAGCTGGAGAGGTCCCCAGAAAGAGGTGCCTGTAGGTCATCGTGTCTCTGTTGTTACCTGATTTCCTTGCCTTTGTGCAAGTCACCTTCTCTAGTTCAGTTCTCTAGTCCAGTTAACTGAACTGAACCAGATGCTGTATAGGAAAAAATGGCTGCATTTGAGGGCTAAGATTTTGGTGGTTGCAAAGCTCATCAAAAAATGTGTTTCTTCCAAGAAGTGTTGATCCGTCCTCAGGTGCTCACCAGCTTAAGGATAATAATCCACTATGTTTGTAAGTTAAATAAACACTGGTGCTCAGAGAGGCCCCTCACCCTCCACTAATGGATTCTTCCTCCTGCTTGCTCGTTCCAGACTGGTCTGACACCGTTAATGGAAGCAGCTTCTGGGGGATACGCCGAAGTGGGCAGGGTCCTGCTGGACAAAGGTGCAGATGTCAACGCTCCCCCAGTACCTTCATCCAGAGATACAGCTTTAACCATTGCAGCAGACAAAGGGCACTACAAGTTCTGTGAGCTCCTCATTAGCAGGTACTGTGTTTGCAAGTGAGCAGCTTAAAGAAAAATCTGGCTGGTTTTAGACTTCATTTCCCCAATATACGATAATATTTCCAAATACACACTAAAGGGTTAGGACATGGGAAAAGTTCTGTCTCTGTTGACTTTTAGTACATAATTTAATTTATCCCAAGTACTCAGATGAAGTTCTTTTTGGGGTCAGAGTGCTTCCTTTTGCCCAAATGCAGGGTTTTGATGGAATGTGTTTGGTTTTGTAGGGGAGCTCACATCGACGTGCGGAACAAGAAGGGGAATACTCCACTGTGGCTGGCAGCAAATGGGGGGCATCTTGATGTTGTCCAACTGCTGGTCCAGGCTGGAGCTGATGTGGATGCAGCTGATAACAGGAAAATAACTCCTCTCATGGCAGCCTTCCGAAAGGTAGAATCTCAAGTTCAGCTTGGCTCTTAGCTAGGATTGTCTTGATCATCCCTACACAGCTGTTAGAAGTAGAACATACTGATAGAAGCTACATATTTAATAATATGTCAGTTAATTTGAATACTTGGCATTGAATCTTCAGAAACAGGTATGTGTGTCACCTGTGTAATATCTGTTCAGTTCGAACTGGAATTTGCTTTACAGTTAGTGTAGTGAGGCTGGTTCTGGTGTGTGTGAGGGGTGAAAATTGCAGTGTTGCTGTGTGATAGAACTGGGGGGAAGTAGGATTGTTTCCTTGTGCAAGAGAGGATGAGGACTTTGGTCAGAAGAAGTGCAGTTGAGCCTGATTTGAGTCTACAGATGATTTTTGTTAGCAAGGGAGGGTAGTTGAGGTGCTGCAGTACTGGAAAAACTGCGGATGACTGTAGAAGCTTGCAGCTGTTAAGCTGTTAGAGCTGGGCATCTGAAGACTGCCTCAAAAAGGCAGAAGTCTGTGAAAGTACTTCTGGAGTAAGGGCAACCTGACGAGAGCTAAGTATCTGCCTTCTCTGGTGTCAGAAATGTGTCTCACTAGTTCAGAAGGTGAGAAAGATCTCAAAAAAAGTGTTGAGAGCTTCATGTGTGGAGGAGTTGAAAATAAATATTTTGCAAGGAGTGCTGGGACTGAAGTGTTTGTCAGCAAAGCAGAGGCTGATAAAAAATGTTGTCCTTGAAATTTGTTTTGTAGGGTCATGTGAAAGTGGTGCGTTACCTGGTGAAAGAGGTAAACCAGTTCCCATCCGACTCGGAGTGCATGAGATACATAGCAACCATTACTGATAAGGTAAGATGGGAGGGAGGAAAACACTTGAGAAGGAACAGTGTTGTGTCTCAGCTTCAGAGACAGCGTTAGGAATTCTCTTCAGCTCACTGGCCACCAGCTTTCAGCCAAAGCACGAGTCCTATTGGAATTTTTGAGGAAAACCAGCAGGAAATGAGAACACGTGGCACTCTGTACTCAATGTACTTTGTCATTTCAGGAGATGCTGAAGAAGTGCCACCTGTGTATGGAGTCAATTGTTCAAGCCAAAGATAGACAGGCTGCGGAAGCCAACAAAAACGCAAGCATTCTGCTAGAGGAACTGGACTTGGAGAAGGCAAGTGGAAAGAGTTGCAACTGGGAATATTTCTCTCTTAAAATTGCAATTTCAAGTTTCTTCAAGATGAGGTCGGTAAAAGTAGTTATCGGGGTATAGGAGTGTGTGTAATCACCATAATTGGAGTGTCTAGAGCTGAGCATCTTGTTGTTCAGGTAATCTTTGAACTTTTGATATTATTCAGAGACACTGGATCAGGAAATGCCAATATAACTATTTCCTCTGTACCAAAAGAAGGGTTTCTGAATATGATTCTGTCAAAAAAATGAATATGGCATTTTCTAGCCATACTCATATGGATCTTAGGTCTAAACCCTGTTTTGTGATCAAAATATTAAAAAAATAGACTAATTTACTAGAAACTATATACTGTAGTAGAAATAAAACAGCAAAGTCTGGGAAAATAGAAAGCATTTGGATTTCTTGAAATGCATGGGACATCTTGTAATGCTGTTCCATGTGCTTGACTTGTAGCTAAGGGAAGAAAGCAGGAGACTGGCTCTGGCTGCCAAAAGAGAGAAAAGAAAGGAGAAAAGGAGGAAGAAAAAAGAAGAACAAAGACGAAAACTAGAAGAAATAGAAGCAAAAAACAAAGAGAATTTTGAACTTCAAGCTGCTCAGGAGAAAGAAAAGTTAAAAGCTGAAGGTGATTACTCCATTTATTCCAAGAAAAGAATGAAATTCTGTATGAGCTGGTATGACAACTATAATAGATTTATGGATGTCTGCATAGTCAAGGGTTTTGTGTTTTGTGGAGCTTTGTAAAAAAGTTAGTTCTAGGTTGTTTGGTAGGACAGGTGTGATTTGGAAAGCAAAATACTCAAGTTTCCTCGAACCAGCTAAATTACTCCTGCTTTTTCTTCACTCTTCCATCAGATGATCCCGAGGTCCCAATGGAGCCTCCCAGTGCTACCACCACCACCACCATAGGTATATCTGCAACCTGGACAACGTTAGCAGGTTCTCATGGGAAGAGGAATAACACCATCACCACAACAAGCTCCAAGAGGAAAAACAGGAAAAACAAAGTAACCCCTGATAATGTTCAGATTATATTTGATGATCAGCTTCCAATTTCCTATAGCCAGCCAGAGAAGGTGAATGGGGAATCCAAGAGCAGCAGCACTAGTGAGAGTGGTGACAGTGACAATATGAGGATCTCCAGCTGTAGCGATGAGAGCAGCAATAGCAACAGCAGCCACAAAAGTGACAATCATTCTTCCACGGCCGTCACTAACACACAGAGCAACAAAAAGCAACCGTCGGTGCTCGTCACTTGTCCCAAGGATGAGAGGAAAGCAGTCCCTGGCAAGTCATCCATCAAGTAAGTTCCTGTGACCATGGTGCAAAGTGCAAGCCATCCTTCCCCACCCACCATAATGACAGCATTTAATTCCTTTTGCAGGTTGTCTGAAGTTATTAATGAAGTGACGAGTAATTCCTTGTCTACTTGCACAAAATCCGCTCCTTCTCCCCTTTCTTCTCCAAATGGAAAGCTAACCATTGCTAGTCCTAAACGTGGTCAGAAAAGAGAAGAAGGTTGGAAGGAAGTTGTAAGAAGGTAAGCAAAATACTCCCCTGATTCCCTTTGATGCTGTCCTTTGTGTAGCCTTCCCCGGAGTTACTGAATGACCTTCTTAGTGGGTTTGAGGTCTCACAAAGTTGCTGCTGCGTAGGTTGAATCAGAAAATACAGTATTCTTTTGACCAAGCTGCCCACAGCTTCTTGCCATGGAACTGTTTCCCACTTAATATTGTTTCTTTTTTATATAGATCCAAGAAGGTTTCTGTTCCATCAACTGTGATTTCCAGAGTTATTGGCAGAGGAGGATGTAACATCAACGCGATCCGGGAGTGCACAGGAGCGCACATAGACATTGACAAACAGAAGGATAAAACTGGAGACCGAATAATCACAATAAGGTGAGCGGGACCCTGCATTGGCTCCCTCCTGTGGGTGTTTTCTCCTTGTACAACATTTGTCTGTATAGGAAAATGAAAGCCTTGATCTGGTTGTTCCTTGGAAGATCACTTGAAAGCAGGGGGGATGAATGGGGTGGGGAGACAGAGTACAACCACCAGCAGGTACAAAAGACACCTTGCGAGATAACGTGAAGCATAAACGTTGGGATTTTGTGTTTGGGCTTGTTTAGACGTGGTGAAATACGAAGGAATATTTATGGACGCAAATATTTTATCCATTTGAGTTTTTTGGGATTTGGAATTTTCAGCTTGAACTTCTTGAGTAATTGTCTGCAGTAGGACTGTGCCAAGCTCAGTTTTTGGGTAGAGAGTATTTTCCTGTTTGTGTTAGTGTGATGGAAGATAGGCTGAATCATGTGTGGGAGGTCCTTGGCTATAATGTGTGTAAATGCTTTAGATGCACTTTCCCTGTCCTTCCTTTTTGTAGGGGTGGCACAGAATCGACCAGACAGGCCACACAGTTGATCAATGCTCTGATTAAGGATCCAGATAAGGAAATTGATGAACTAATTCCAAAGAACCGTTTGAAAAGTTCGACTGTAAATTCCAAAATAGGGTCCTCGACACCTGCCACCACTACAGCTGCTAACAGTTCTCTCGTGGGCATCAAAGTGACCACTGTAGCTGCTTCGTCGACATCTCAGACCGCCTCCGCGCTCACCGTGCCTGCAATCTCCTCAGCATCCACTCACAAAAGCATTAAGAACCCCGTGAACAACGTGCGGCCCGGTTTCCAAGTTTCTCTTCCATTGGCGTATCCTCCTCCGCAGTTTGCACACGCACTCCTCGCTGCTCAGACTTTCCAGCAGATCCGTCCGCCTCGGCTGCCCATGACGCACTTCGGAGGTACCTTCCCACCAGCTCAGTCCACGTGGGGTCCGTTTCCCGTCAGGCCGCTGAGCCCTGCGAGAGCTACGAACTCGCCGAAACCTCACATGGTGCCTCGCCATAACAGCCAGAACAGCAGCGGTTCTCAGGTGAATTCGGCAAGTTCTTTGACGACGAGTCCCACGGCGACGACAACTTCAGTGGCTTCTACCGTGCCTGGATCTTCCGCGAGCGGCAGCCCGAGCTCCCCTTCGGTCAGGAGGCAGCTGTTTGTCACGGTGGTGAAGACGTCCAATGCCACCACCACCACGGTGACGACCACGGCGAGCAACACGAGCACAGCGCCCACGAACGCCACGTATCCAACTCCTACTGCCAAAGAACACTACCCTGCATCTTCTCCCTCATCTCCCTCTCCTCCTGCGCAGCCGGCGGGCGTCTCCAGGAGCAGTCCTTCCGACTGCGCGGCAGCCTCTCCCAGTAAAGGTGCGCCTCCGTCTGAGCCGGAAGCGGGGAGCCCGCCCGCGGTTGATGCGGGCGGCTCGACTGGCAGCAGGCAGCCCAATCCTGGGGCCGGCAGCTCCTCTGTGCACCCCGCTCATCAGCAGCCCCCGGGAGCTCCTCTGCCAGAGGCCAGGCCCCCTCTCCAGCAACCTCAGGTTCCTGCACCAGATCCTCGCATGGTTGTGCCTCCAAATCTAGCAGCGACGAGCTCATCCGCTCCCGTGGTAGGTGCGAGCAACGCTCCGATGACCTACCCCGTGTCCCAGACGTCGATGGGGTCCGCTCAGCCCGCGGCCAAGATGGAAACCCCGGCCATCAGACCGCCTGTCCATGGAACCGGCAGTGTCCACAAGAATCCAGCTCCTGTGCAAAACTCCTCTGTTGCAGTCCTCAACGTTAACCACATCAAAAGGCCCCACAGCGTTCCTTCTTCAGTGCAGCTTCCTTCTACCTTAAGTACACAAAGTGCTTCTCAGAATTCGGCCCACCCGGCGAACAAGCCCATGGGGAACAACTTCAGTGCTACTCTGCCTTTTGGGCCCTTTAGTACATTGTTTGAGAACAGCCCCACGTCTGCTCATGCCTTCTGGGGTGGGTCCGTCGTTTCCTCTCAGACAACACCAGAATCCATGCTATCAACAAAGTCCTCATTTTTGCCAAATTCAGATCCGTTACATCAGTCTGACACTTCCAAAGCCCCAGGTTTTAGGCCACCGTTACAGAGGCCAGCTCCAAGTCCCTCAGGTAAGTCTCCGGCTTGTGTCCATACCATAATAATACAGTTTATTCTTGTGATTTTTAAGTCAAGCTGAGTTCATTTTAAGTGCCCTGTCAAATCTAGTAACAGTTTGGCAGCTGATGTGCTTTATAAAATAGGATTTTTACCATTCCAGTCTGTTCTCCTGTAATAGCTGAGATAATTAAAACACTCTTATTTCCACCTCCCTTCCCTACCAGCTAGTGACTGTTCTAGTTTGTGATACCTTGTCCTGAGGCTGCAGAGAAATATGCAGCATCTTCCAAGGGTTAGGATGGTAAAAAAAGTGGTGTTTTGATGTGAACTTGTAACTTACCAGACGTGTGTTCTCCTAATTACTAAATTTGATCCAAAAAATGTAATTTCCTTGACTGCCTGAAATTTTCAGTGAGATGTTGAGCTTTCTGCCGAAAACTGAGGCCAAGGGGTTGTCACAGAACCTGTTCTGTAGCTTCCAAAAAGTACACAGATGGTTTGGACCATCTCTGCCTGTTTTTGTAGGACCACTGAGGTGTTAATGGATTGAGAGATACAACAGCATTTTTTTTCCTATTTTGTGAATATGATGGTGTTGAATTTTTTCATCTTGATGTACTAGTCAGCATTTTGACTACGGCCCTGTACGCCCCTAAGATATACGAATGAATAAGTCTTAGATCCCTAAGATTTAATTTTTCCCTTTCTTCCTTGAAGAGGACATGAAGGGAGCAGTAATTCTTGTATTTTGAATATCTTGGCTATTTGGTGACATTTGGTGTTAATGAAATAAGAATCATTCTTGATTTATGTATACAGCACAACTGCCACAAGCTGAATAGACTTGCAGAGTGTGAAGCTTAATACTCCAGTTTCCTTTGGAAAACTGCAACGCACATCCCCAGATGGATTGGATAAAAGTTTCCCTTTTTTCCTTTTTATTTCCATGATACAGGCGACCTCTTGATGGAGATGTCGGAGTTCTGGGAGTCACTTGTGCCCGTTTTCTCTCGTAGGTATTGTCAGTATGGATTCTCCCTATGCTTCTGTAACACCTTCTTCTACCCACCTGGGGACCTTTGCCTCGAACCTGTCGGGAGGGCAGATCTACGCGCCCGGGACACCTCTGGGTGGAGCGCCTGCAGCTGCTAATTTTAACAGACAGCATTTTTCCCCTCTTAGTTTATTGCCTCCATGTTCATCAGCATCAAATGGTGAGTTCTGGTCAGCAGGAAGCTGCCGAGAAGCTGCTGTATAAATAAAGTTGTCTCGCAGAACTGCATAAGGAATTCCAGGAGAAAATCCTAAGGGCAGGTTGTGGTACCTTCCTCCACCTTTGGCCCCTGCAGTTTGGAGTTTTTTGGACGGAAAACAAATAAGCTGTTGAGTGCTGGCTTATTTAGAGAATGTGCTAGTCTGTTTTATTGGCAAAAATAATGACAAAAAAACCCTGCAGGGAACAAAGCAGGACTAGAGAAAAAAAAAAAAAAAAAAGAAGAAAAACAAACCCAACAAAACCGTGATTTTATGTGGGCTTATTTCAGC
Organism: Edolisoma coerulescens; assembly: GCA_013397115.1. Taxonomy (NCBI): domain Eukaryota; kingdom Metazoa; phylum Chordata; class Aves; order Passeriformes; family Campephagidae; genus Edolisoma; species Edolisoma coerulescens. Next base: position 121,521 of record VWZW01000094.1, on the reverse strand, counting down.
TCTGGTTTAGGATATAATCCTCAAATCCTCTGTTGCTGATAGACAGTGATGCTCAGTTAAGGTTTTGTGGTGTGTGTCCAGTGGCTGAGCTGCCAAGGTGTGACAAGCATTTTGTGTAAGGGACTAAATCAATGGTGAGTATCTGTGTGATCTGGAAATAAAATTATCCTGAGGTGGATGAATCTGGCATTAACCAGCTCCGCGTTGTCAGTTGTTGGACACCGAAGGATAGGTTTGTGGGATCTGGCTGCCATCACTAAGTGCTCCTGTTGCTCTCCTTGCAGAATCTCCTGCTCAGTCTGTGTCCTCTGGAGTACGAGCACCCTCTCCCACGCCTTCAGCAGTGTCCTTGGGATCAGAAAAACCCAGTAACGTTTCTCAGGACAGAAAAGTTCCTGTTCCTATTGGGACTGAACGGTCTGCACGTATCAGACAGACTGGAACGTCTACTCCTTCTGTAATTGGGAGCAACTTGGCTGCCCCAGTGGGACATAGTGGGATCTGGTCCTTCGAAGGTATAGGTGGCAGTCAAGGTATGTGTTGTTCATGGATGCACTTGAATTGATCACACCATTGTGTTTGCCAAGCTTGTCTTCAGCATGGGAGGATGCAGAAGGGAGTGCCTGAAAACACAGAAATGTGCTTTCTGAAGGATTTGGAGCAGGGACTTCTCTTTGCCTTCCTGTCCACTTAATTGTTTTAACAAGGTTTCTGAAACCCTCAGGGGTTCTGAAATGTCCTGGCTGTGAAGAGTTGGTGCTCCAAGTAAGAACAGGAAAAATAAAAACGGGGTTTACAGGGATGAGCACAGTGAGGATCATTTGATTTAGGAAGAGGGTAATTAAGGTGTCACAAGATAACTGTCTGGGGATTTTTGTTGATAAAGAGATTGTTTGTACAGTAGGAGTTAATATTTAATTTGTAGCTAAAGTAGAACTTTTTGTGCTGAGGATGGTGATTTTATAAAGTGATAATATTCCACATTTGGGTTTCCTTTGTTCTTTCCAGCCATTTACCTTCTACTAGCACAAGGCTCTTGGATCTCCTGGAGTCACATAGAATTTAGTATTTCAGAGTTCATTAAGAATTTCAGTTAGTGATGTTACAGCTTTTCTCACCAAACTTCTCAGGAGTCTTGGATGCAATATTTGGGAGACTGATGAACGTTTTTCATATTGATTGGGTTTTTCGTGGGGAGTTGATTTTTAATTTCTTTAGGTGCTTTTACTTGGGATGGGGGCGTGTGAATATTGAAACTGTTGGATTTGACCTCTGGAAGTCCTGTCAGCCTCCTGCACAAAATGGGGTTTGCTATGAGTTCTGCCTGTGTTGCTCAGGGCTTTATCCAATCTGCTCTGGAAAACCTACAAGGATGGGAACTGCTCCACCTCTCAGAGCAATCTGTTCTGCCCCTTGACTGAGTCCAGGCAGCTTAAGGTTTAATTGACTGACTGTGGTGGGGTTTTTCCCCAAATACAGACCCTTTTTTTTACTTTACTAGTGGTCTTTTCCCAGATAAAGCTTTAGAACTTTAATATTTATTTGCATTGTGTGGCTGTAAAAGCTGTCCTTTGTGCCTGTCTTGGCTTTTGGGACGCTGCTTTCTTTCTGCTTTGATCAATTATTTCAACATTTTGATTTTCAGTTCACAATGGGTTTGACTTCTCTACTTGAGTGTTAGGGTGACTCAGAAATGTTTCTGTACCCCCTTTCCAAATACAATTTTCTTACATTTTGTTTTGAAAATTGGATTTTTGGATGTCTGGGGTTTGAACTGTAGCACCAGTTCCAAGCTGCTTCTGATGGATTCACAGAATTAGAACATGAGCACATGTCTGCAGCTGGTTATTCTCTGGTTATGCTTTGTACAGATGCTTCTGTGTCCCTTAGAATATTAAATAATTAATGGAAGAATGGTAGTGAAGTAGAGCAAATAGTCTTCTTAGTGTACATACCCTTTCCACAGCACCAAAGGCACGAGGAATTGAGGTTTTTGGAGGAGGGAGCGTTAGCCCAAATGCCAGCTTTGCTGTTGCAATGGAGGAAGGTTGCAGGGGCAACGCTCTGGTTGCAGGTAACTTCCAAACTGCTGGCAGTGGCTCGGGGCTCCTGGCGTGGGGGCCGCAGGTGCCGTTCCTGGTATCCTCCACCCGCTGTGCTCCTGAGCTCTAGTGCAGGTGGAAGGCCGAGAGCTGCAGGGTGAGCGCACGCGGAGGCTGGAAGGCGCGTGCCGAGGGGTGCCGGGGTAACGCCGTGTCTCTGTGCTGGCAGACAAAGTGGACTGGTGTCACAGCGGGATGGGGAGCCACATGATCCACAGGCCCATGTCTGATCCGGGCGTGTTCTCGCACCAAGCCATGGAGAGGGACAGCACGGGCATCGTAACGCCTTCCGGTACATTCCATCAGCCCGTCCCCGCAGGATACATGGACTTCCCAAAAGTTGGGGTAAGGACCTTCTTGGACCCGATACGCAGCGTGACCCCCCTTTCGTCCTTCTGTCTGTGCAGTAGTAGTAGCGTTCGTGAAAGCGTCCTGATCGTTGCTTTTCTGTCCCCTCAGGGAATGCCTTTTTCTGTGTATGGGAACGCCATAATTCCTCCCGTAGCCCCCATCACAGATGGTACTGGAGGCCCCATCTTTAACGGGCCTCATGCTGCTGACCCATCTTGGAACTCGCTGATAAAGATGGTTTCAAATTCCACAGAAAACAACGGGCCTCAGACGGTAATTGTTCCATTTTTTTGCACTGTGTATTTTACTCAAAATATATCGTGATTCCGGTCTGTGCAGTTGTGCATTTGGGAAAAGAAACCTTGGGGCAAAATTTCATGGGAAAAGCCAATTTATGTGCTGTTAGTTAAGCTGTCCCTTCCCAAGAAGGGAACACAGCAGCAGCACTGCTGCTGGGCTCTGTAGTTTAGGGTGTCCTGACTGTGTTAGGAGCGCACAGAGGAAGGGCATAAAGCAGCTCTTTAGGAAGGGGGTAAGTAGCTCTTTGCTGCTCTGGTCTGGCCTGGCTTGTCCACTAAATATAATTTAGGCAGAGGGATTAGTTCCCCTAAACCCCTTGTTCGTACTCAGGAACTAATGCTATAATGGAACATCAGTAGCTCTGGTTAGCTTATGTCCTGTGATTATTTTTAATTAGACAGTGAGCTCTGTTATACTGTTACTAAATAAAGATGTTTCTGGGCTTAATTTGCTTGGGAATGATCCAGGCTGTGGGGAGCAGCTCCCAGCTCCGGCAGGCCATAGGTGTGTGGGAGAGGGGTTTGGCCACAGTTCAGGTATTGCTCTGATGTGGCTTCTGATCTCTGCGAGGTGATTTCTGATTTAATGAGGAAACTTTGTCCCCCAAAGAAGCTTTACTTGGGTAGACTTGGGGTTCCCCAGAGCTGAAGGTGTTAGGGGAAAATAAGGCGGCAGAAATCAAATTCTTATTTGTCTGAACTTAAGGTCAAGAGGAGAGCAAGTCTCTTGTTCTGGGAGCTGGAGGGATTTGGGAACTGGGCTTGCAAATCATTTGCTGCGTGCACGGAGCCCTGTTAATTGTCCTGGCCAGGGAAAGCCGTGAGCCCTGCAGTGTCCCTGTGAGCTGTGCCCTGCTCGGAGCAGCCCAAAGCACGGTGTTAATGCAGGTTTCTCTTGCAGGTGTGGACTGGAACTTGGACACCTCACATGAACAGTGTGCATATGAACCAACTGGGCTGAGTGGGATCAACGTACTGGCCTTGAGATTCCTTTTTTTGCAGAGGAAACCACAATTGGCAGAAACAGTTTATGTGCTCCCAGATCATTCTACTGATGTGCTTGACTGAAGTGTGTAGGCTTTTTGCAGAAGAACTTACTAACTGACCTTTTTCTGTGAACATTGTGACCGCCCATTCCCCACCATCATATGTTTCAACTTAGTTAGACTTTCTTCTTTCCTTTCCTCCTCTTTTTTTTTTTTTTTTTTTTTATNTTTTTTGACATAACTTTCTGTTGAAGCTGTTCTTTGGCTGGTTGGTTTTAGTACTGTAAACTGCTTCTGAGCAAACACAGAAATTTAGCAAAATTATGTAAACTTGATCCTGAAGTTTTAGAATGGCAAATAAATGTACAATTGTTTACATAACAAATGGCTAAGCAGAAAGTAAATTTCAATATGTCAGTTATAGAGGCTCTACTTTATGTAGACTTAAATTAATGTGAGATATGTACCTTCATATTCAGAAATCTGGATGTTTCCTTCATACATTAAACTATTAATAAGCATAACTTTTCTACTTGTGTAATTTAAGTAAGTTATGAAAAGAAAAACACCCCAGGCATTATCAGAGGGCGTGTTCCCGATGTGTGTTGGATTTTTTTGAGAATGCATACGTCCTCTATTTGACATTTGAGGAGAGCTTCCCTACTGAAGGCTCCAAAATGCAGGTGTGTTCCAGAATAAGCCCCATGAAGGTTTATTTGGAATAGTCCAAGTGGGAATTCCCTTATACATTGTCAGGAGCTGTCACCTGTGGACAGCAGTAGCAGGAGATGAGGCGGGGTGGGTCCTGTGAGACAAGGCTGGGTGAGCAGTGGCACAGATTCAGTCAGGATCCCTGTACACTTCCCTTAGAGAGCATTTAAAGGAGATCTACAGCTCAGATTTAGGAAGTATTTGGTTTTATTATGGTTCCTCCTTTGAAAACCAGGAAAACACCTCAGCTGCCCACAGAAACTACTGCCTTTTAACTATTGTGATACTTGGGGTGTCCACAAACCTTCTGCATACCCAAGTCCATATACCTGCCCTTAGGTGCTGCTCTGAATAAAAGCAAGCTCCTTTTTCCAGCTGTCTGATCACCTGAAATACATCCTGTAAAGATCCGGTGGCAGCAAAATGAATTCCAAAGTGAGGAACTGCTCAGAAAAAGGATTGAAACTCCATCTCACACCTTACTGTGGTGTGGGTTAGTGCCCTTCCCCTCCGCTACAATCATTTGCTTCAGGCTTTAGTGCTTTTTGGGGTTATTAATTATTAATCCCACTGAGAAATAGTGCTCAGTATTTATTACAGCCATGAATTCCGGAGTATTTTGTTGATCCGACAGTTCAGTCCATGCCTGGGGCAGCACAGGCTTGATGCCACTACTGTGGCAGTGGGCTGGGCACGAGAGATCCTGGGTGGGGGGAATTGGGCCATTTTTATTCTCAGATCCTTTTTTTTCCTTAATTCTTCGGCAATGTAATGCTTTTTATTTGTTCAATAAACCAAGGAACGTACTCTTTTGGGAGCTGGCAGGTGCTCTTTATTTGGGAAAAGGGAACAGAACCAGGGTTAGGACAAACATAGAGAGGAAGAGAACACGGTGCAGAGTGTGTATGGTCTAAGGGGTATTTTGACCTCTCCTTGCCACAGAAGGGGTAAGGAGACACAGTTCAGAACCTGGCTGGGCAGGAGAACACTGCTAATGTGGAATAATGAATTGCTTGTTAATTATTAATTGCTCGTAAATATCATTTTCAGGCTGAGAGAGTTGGGGCTGTTCAGCCTGGAGAAGAGAAGGTTGCGTAGATTGCTCATGGCAACCTCCCAGTATCTGAAGTGGCCAACAAGAAACCTGAGAGGGACTCCTTGTCAGAACTGTAGTGATAGGACAAGTAGTAATGGGTACAAACAGAAAAAGGGGAAACTTAGGGCTCTGTATTGGGAAGAAATATTTACTGGAAGAGGGGTGAGACACTGCCCCAACCCTGGGGCTTGATCAAAGGGCTCACAGCCACTTTGGATAAGACCTTGAGCCTTCACGCAGGGTTCGGACACCAGTCCCGGGCCGTGGTGCGATCCCTGGCGCTGTCCTGTGCAGGGCCAGGGGTTGGACTCCGTGATCCTGGTGGTTCCCTTCCAACTCAGCACGTTCTGTGGTGTGGTGGGAGGTGGCCCTGCCCCTGGCAGGAGGGCGCTGGGGCTGTGCTGGGCTCCCTTCCAGCCCCGTACCACTCGGGTTACAACATCGCGCGGGTGACGGAGGGAGCTGCTCCCCCGCCCTCGCTGCCCTGGCCGCGCCCTCAGCCGCCACGGCGGCCGCGGCGCGCGCGGGCCGCGCATGCGCCCCACGGGAGNCCGAGGGCTGGTACGAGTGGGCGGCGCGGTCCGCGCCCGTGCACTGGGCCGAGAGCGGGCTGGTGGCGCTGCAGGAGGCCACCGGGCTGCCCTGCTGGGCCGCCATCGCCGGGGGGGCCGCCGTGCTGCGCACCGCCGTCACCCTCCCGCTGGCCGCGCACCAGGGGCGGCTGCTGGCCAAGGTGGGGGCGCTGAGGGGGCTCTGAGGGGCGGGAGGGGTCCTGAGGCGGGGAGAGGCTGTGAGGGAAGGACTGACGGAGGGGCTGAGGGGGCCGCGGAGTAAACATCACAGTTCTTTTATTGCAGGGCATTGGGGGCGTTTGGGGTTTTTTGAAAGAATTTCCTTAAATTTTGTGCATTTTTTCGTTGCAAAAGTGAGCGTCTATTGCACTCTCGCGTGATGGGGTCTCTTATGCTGCGGGTAGTGACTTTGTTCCCTGCCAGGTTGTGTCCTGATGGACTTCGTTGTATTACTCTTTATTTTTCTATATATACTGTTATTTTTAGATTTCTATCACGTGTAACACAGTATCTTTATATATTGTATATAGTATATCGTAAATAATGCATTCTATCGTACACATTTTCTATTATATGTAGTTGTATGTTATTAGTATATATTTGTATGTTATTAATAATTTTTATTATTGTCATTCGTTTATTTTTACCATTACAGCTGAGTCTTTTTAAGTGAAGTAGCTGATCACAGGTCCTGAAAGCACGCAAAAAGACACTTGTTAAGAATTGCCCTGATTTCAGCTGTGATAGATCTCATGTTCTTTTTAAAAAAGCATAAAATCTAAAAAGAGTAAAATTCTGTCTTCATTTCATGCAGTAGTAAGAGAGTGTCTTTGGTTGTTACTGTAATTACTTGTCACCATTACACTTGTCGCTGTTACCTTCACGTGGTTATTTTGTTTAAAGATAAAAGGTGTTCACTGATGTTGAACAAGACATTGACAAGATGCCTTGTCCCTCACAGGCATTTCATACCTGTACAGGTATTAAATTATATAGAGATAATTAATATGTTTGATACCTGTGCTGGTATTAAATCATACAAGCATAATTAATATGTGTAATACCCGTAGAGGTATTAAATTACACAGTGGCAATGTGCGTGTTTAATTCCTGTACAGATAGTAAATTTTACAGCGATAATTAGTAAGTTTAATGCTTGTTCAGGTATTGAGTTACCAGGAATAACTAATAACAGAGGTGTGGAGAGGAAGCGATTGCTACCTGCCACTGTGCCCAAGCAGTTCTCCTTTTCTTTAGCTAGCTGGAAAACCTGCAGCCTGAGATTAAGGAACTCGCCGAGCGCCTCCGCTATGAAGTTTCAGTGCGTGGAAAGCAGCTGGGGTGGTCTGACAAGGTGGCCAGGTACGAGGGCACTGCACACACCTCCTGAATCCGTTTCGGAGTGAGGCTGGGCAGGAAGGAAGATCCCCCAAACAGCACTTGTACAGCAAGATTCTGCCATTGCCTAAAGCTTAGATTTTCTTTCCCCTCCTACAGTTTATTTATACTGTTCCTTTTCAGGCGTTATCGATTTCAAAGCTCTGAACTTGTGTTTTTCTCTCCGAAAGGTTCCACTTCGTGAAGAACATGCGGAGGATTGTTACGGAGCTGTACGTCCGGGACAACTGCCACCCCTTCAAAGCCACCCTGCTGCTGTGGGTGCAGATCCCCATGTGGGTGTGCGTGTCCCTGGCTCTGCGCAACGGCAGCGTCGGTGCCCTGGGCTCAGCAGGTGCTGCCTCTGGACACGTACCTCCTCTCATTGTCACTTTTCATTCACTTACTGCTTTCACAGACACCTTGTTGGTTAAAGAACGCAATGTCCTGAGCTTGATGTACAGGCTGATATAAAAACAGCCAGCTACTAAGGTTTTAAACTTAATATACTTTGAATTTAATCTACTTAATTAATATAAACAATAATATCTTTTGAAATGAGTTTTAAACTTAATGTAGTCTAATGATCCTATTTAGCAAGTAATATTACACATGCCACAGCACACTAACTATTAATCTGTATTTTGTTCTTTCATGTGAAATACTGTAGACAACGTGAATGTGTGAGGGTTTTTTAAATTTTAAAAAAATTATGTACTGATTTTTTAGACAAGAGTTTATAGTTTGTTCTTTTAAGCAAGAATGTAGCTAGTTATACAGTTATTAAGAAAAATATAATTTTTTCAAAATTAGGAAATAAACACTGTAGGTTACTGCATTCTTATTTTCCTCATTGACTTGTAAAATATTTGAGATGAAAGTAGTTTCTATCGCAGATTTACCTGTCAGTGGCTGTCACGAGCTAAGCTGGGTCTCAGCTTGTATCTCCCACTTTTCATACTTGTATTGGTAGCAGAGTGTCAAACCAAGGACTTCTGCTTTAATCGTATTTATCATGTGGATAAAATAAACCTAGATACTTGGGTGTATGGTTTAACACATGGTACAGTTCTGGCTCACTTGAGACAGCAAATTATACTGAATTCGGTATTTTCTTCAAATTTTTCCTATAGTACAAGAACAGTTTTCATCAGGAGGAGCACTGTGGTTTACAGACCTCACGGCACCCGATTCCACGTGGATTTTGCCCATTTCCCTGGGGCTGGTGAATTTGCTGGTGGTAGAGGTACGTTGGTGGAACAAACCAACAGTGGTGACTGCAGAGGGCTAACACATAAAGGTGGCTGCAGATTATCACTGCTTCAAATGCACTGGGCAGAAGTGAAAAATAATCTGTTTGCTCTGTGTATTTTAACGTCTAGGTGTCTTGTTCAGAGACCTCGAAGTCCGATGTGACACGTCTCAGATCTACTTGAGCTTCAGTAATACTTAGCCTTGACTGAAGTTTCTTTTAGAATGCTGCTCTAATGAGCTTTCTGGGTGTTAATCCTCAGTCTGGTCATTTCAAAAAGAGCTTGTTCATAACTGTGAGTTTCTCCTCTTTCAGATCTTTGCTTCCCAAAAAAAAATGCAAGTCTCCCGGTTCCAGAAGCTTGTTACGAACTTCTTCCGCGTGGTGTCCGTGCTGATGATCCCTATTGCTGCCACAGTGCCCTCTGTAAGTGCCGAGGTGACCTCTGGGGCTTCACCTGTGGCCGGTCTTTCCTGGTGCTTAAAGGACAGCCCGAATGTCTCGCGTGTTTCACATTTCTACTGCTGTGTGCCTGAAAACAAATCAGTTTTGGCTATATGTATGTTTAAATCTTGATGCCTTTGGAATATTTTTGTTCAAGAGGGAAGACTTTGCAAACTTGAAAGGACTTAGTGTCCTTCATGTAGTCTGAAAAAGGAGAGGAAAGCTTTATGTAAAGACACATAGGCAAATATTTGTTAACTGGAAACTGGAAACCAGTGTAGTTCTTAAACTAGGAAGTTTTCTACATCTTTCTTCAAACACTTCTCATATTTACCAGGTTTTCTACTGCAGAGTATTCTTAGCAAAAACAAAGTGTCTGGTTGTTTGGCTCATTCAATTATAGTTTCAAATACAGAAGTTGAAGCAAGTTTAGTATGAATTAATTTAGGAACTGTCAAGCCTCAGTGTAGATGACACTTTTCCCCAGAAGAGTTCAGAGACAGACAGTTCCATTTCACATGGAAGCCGTTGTTGCAAATGAGAGGAGGAGTGTTTTAGGTGAGTTATTTTTATCAATACCTGGGAGTACCCCACAGCTGTGGTTCGGGAGGAGTTGCCCAAAACCGGTGTTTTCCTTGCCTCCAGGGAGCTGACCTGTGCTTGTCTTGTTGCAGTCCATGGCGCTGTACTGGCTGTCCTCGAGCCTCGTGGGGCTCTGCCACAACCTCCTGCTGCGCTCTCCCACCTTCCGCCGCCTGTGCCGCATTCCAAGGACCAAATCCGACTCGGATACTCCTTACAGGGACATCCTGGCTGCCTTGGCTACTAAACACAGCTTCAAGAAGTGACACCGCTAAACTGCAGGAAGAGCTGTCTCAGGAATGAAGTAGTGCTGCTTTAGTGAGATGTACTTATTTGCTGTATATTTATTTTCCAAATAAAACACTGGCTGGCCATAAAGGATTGGTCAGCAAAAATGTGTCTTTACTGGGTAGCTTTGTTTCAAGGGTGGTCGGTTTGCAGTTGCAGCAGTCCAGAAATCCAGGTTTGTCTCCTGAATTATTGTAAGGAATTGGGCAGGTGAGTGTTAAATAAAACTGCGACTCATATACGGTGCCTCTTTTTTACTGTAAGTCCTGAAGGTAAAGAGATTCGAGGTTTTTTTGTTAAAATTATCATGAATTAATTATTTACTTGAACTTTTTAAAAAGATTCCAGGCTACTACTGTGATGTAAACTAACAAAAAACCAGAAGCAGAATTTTTAATGCAAACTTGGAAGCATTTATTTGAACTGTTGTGATAGCCTAGTGGAACTTCACAGATAGGGCAGAGATACACCTTCTGACTGAAAGCAGCAGTTTAGAATAAAAAGCGCAGATGTCGTTGTACTAATAACATTTCAGTTTACCTGTGGGGATGTTTCACTGATGTCTTTCACTGTTTTCACTGTTAGGAATCTCAGAACATCAGTGATAGAGTTATATCTGGATGCTGCCAGGATATTCTTATACCAAAAAACCTCCCCAAAACAGGTGTGAAACTGAAGGTAATGCAGCCAAAAGCATCTCATCTAATGGTGTCTAACAAATCCGCAGGTAAGGAGATCAGAATGTATGTGATAAAGCCCTTTCCAGGTCTGCATTACAGGTAGGATAACGTTCTAGATTTTTAAAGCGTCTGACGGATTTTTCTGCATGTCATATTGTCATTTTGCCTCAGCCAGAGGTGTTGGGAAAAGACTGTGCAAAAGGAAGTGAATTTTTGTCTGGGAAGCTGGTGGTAGGGGGAGCTGGTGCTCCATGCAGTGCTGAGCAAAGTCAGCTCTCCTTCCTCAGCAGTCTCACCTGAGAGGGTCTCACGTTCCCAGCCTGGGAACAGGGCAGGCTGACAACAGCTATGTCTTTTGTGTAGTTGGAGTGGTTTAGTTCGCAATCCATTGCTTACTTGTTTCCTTTCTGTGAGATAAAGGATTTGGAGAAATTCAAAGCATGACGGTAATAAAAAAATAACATGAGATTTCTTAGGAAGCATAAAGAGGGCCGTGAAACTGGTCACTAAAAAACGCCTCACAGCTCTTGTCAGGAGCCCAGATGTTCAGTGCAGGAGATTGTAATATTTGCAGTTCTCCATTTATTTATGTTTATTTTGCACCCTTTTTGCCTTATAAAATTACACCCAAGACCTGCCAGTGGGAGTTAAAAGAGGATAAGGTTCCTCCGGTGAGTGTATTTAGTGGTGGATTTCTTAGAGCATTATTTTAGGTCTGGAAGAGGGTTGTTGGAACACCGCGTGTACTTAGGAGGGAGCCTAAACTTAAGGAACTGAAATCAGGCAAGTACAAGTTCCCTGAAAGCGTTCTGTTCTGGCAGGACTCAAAAGTGCTGAAATATCCTGGCTGGATAATACGTGTTTCATTCTCTGTCTTGAGGATGCAGTGTAAACTTCAAGAATAGGGCTATGATGCTTCTTTTCTTTGGTGGTTGTGCCCTGGAAAAAAATGTTATTTACCCAAAAGCTTACCTCTGTTCTCAGCCATAGTAATGACTGTTCAAATACATTGTCTGGCCTAAAATCCTTGTCTCAGTATTTGATGCTGTGTCTAGGAAAGAGGATTGGAGCTTTGCTGTTTGCCTTCCTATGGTGATGTAATTATTTTGTTTTCAGTCCATGTTGATGAGACAAAGATGGAGCAAAGATACATATAATGATGTGTGTCAGATCGAATGAGTCCTTGTTGACTGTGGAAGGGCCAAGGGAGGTTTCTGGAGAAGAAATAAAAAAAACCTGTTGCTGTGTTCTCTGAGAAACCCGACTGAAGTGTCTTAAAAAAGCCTGTCCAATATTCTTTGTGAATGACACTTTATTATTTATGTGATCTATAGCCCTGTTTGGCTTAACTGTGTTTTCACCTCTCCTGTTTGCTTCCTGTTCTGGCTTTGCTGAAAACAAAGAAATCGTAAGAAAATGACCAAAACCCAGTAGTAATAAAAGAATTGCGGTTTTGGAAAGGAGGGCAGTTTCCTTCCTGACTTCCCTCTGATTATTAGCCTGGAATACTGTAGGTGAGGTGAGTTGGCCCCTGTCCCATTCGGGAATGAGATGTACGATCCAACACCTTTTACAGGGTGCTGGAGGGGATGCTGCTGTCTGCCAGAGAATTTGACACCTTGCCAGTCCACCTGGTTGTTCTTTGGGGTTGTTTTAGTGGGGAATCCAAACTCTTCATCCAGAGCTCAGTTACTAGGGTGGATTCCTTGAAGCACAAGATTTTTTTTCAAGGGCTAAGTGTAATTTTTGGCACGCTTCCATGATTTCTGGAAAGAAAAGTGTTGGAGTACTGTTGAGTGCGCTGCTGTACACACGGGGGTGCTCCAGCTCCTGTCAGCTGAAGGGCTGCCAGGTTCTAAAATCCAGGAGAGGCAGGCAAGCATTGGACTAAAACATTTTTCTTCTCTGTCTTTCATCTTGATGCTGTTTCAGAACTTAATCAGGCTGTCCTTCTCAGTGTACACTTCCTTTCCACCTCGCTGCCATGCCCCTTTGAAGTAACCCAGTGTTCAACACTGCTGAGCTTGAAAATAATGGAAAGAACTCACTTGCTGCTCCGTCTTTGTGGCTGAGAATGCCAAAGGGAAGCGGGCAGGTGTCGGAACAATCCCTGGTTGTCTTTGCAAAGCCCTCCATTTGTGCAGCCGTGTGGCCAGCTGGCAGCAGGACTCCTTTTTTCAGTTGATATTATTAACCTACCTGTATTTAATTAATCGGACTGATTTCTAATGGTAAATAAGATACTATTCACTCCTTTGAAGCTCAGTGCTAAAAGCAACAGCAGCTGATGTTTTCCTGAGTGAGATGTTTTGCTCCATTTTCTAAGTTTCAGGGATCACAAAAAAATTCAGAATAAGGGATTGGTGCTTTACATCAATGGCAACTTGATGATTTTGATCCATTTTAGCTGCACACAACTGTGGTGTTACGGGCTTTGGATATGGGTAGGGATCTTTAAAGAAGCCTGTGTAAATTAGGTTCATCATTAAGGTGAGTGCACACATCCATATGTTCCTGTATTTAAGGAGATGAGCTTCGTGGACTCATTTGTTGAGGTACCTGTTAATAATTCGATTGCTTTAGTTAACTTTACAATTGGAGTAAGGGTAAATAACTTTTTTTAGCCTGTTTTACTTAATATAATCCCCTACTTCTGTTTGAAAGCGGAAGAGACCACTACTGCCTTATTTGTAGGGACTGGGCTTCTGGACAAAATCTTCCAGCTCCCAGAATCCCTGGGACTCAAATCCCTCATGAAAATAAGGGGTATTGTGCTGTATTCTCTGAGGCTTAATATTACCTGGCCTTTTCAGGCCTGGAGAGAGGTAGGGAAAACATTTCCCTGTGCCAAGTACCCTGCCTTCCTGCAGGGAAATCACACTCCTGTATCCACACTTGAGCAGTAAAAAGATGGTTTTGGTACTTGTTGCTGAGAACAGCTGAGAACTTGGGATGCTGTCACAAGTTTGATTTTGGCTTTACGAGTCCAAGGCTCAAATGTGTGAAATGGAGGGGACGGAGAGGTTGAAAAGCCACTTGGAATGTCGATGGCTACCACACACGTTGTAACGGGAAGAATGTTAATTGGAAACAAATGCCAGCCTTCAGCATCATCCATTCCTGAGGAAAGGTCCTTTCAGATTCAGGAGTTTGGGCCTGATCATGTTTATCTTTAATTTTCTGGGAAACTGTTGGTCAGTGGCATGCACTTGTTCCAGAGGGGGTAGAATGCAAACCCATGGTAAATGATAGATCCTTGGAAGGGCAAGAAGGTCTTTGGATCGTAGTTAAAATGTGCTCTTGCAGCCAAGTAAAGCAAGCCAAGAAGTGCTTTTCCACTCTTGTGTTTTAAGATGACCTGAGATGGGCCAGGAATCTTCAGGCAGAGACATGGTAAGTTTTGAAATACTTAAACTTGAGCAGGGGAGAGCATTTGCCTGGCTTTAGTCCTCCTTCCTATTTGAGGGCTGTGATGGATTCCCGTTTGTCCTTGTGTGTGTTTCTCACTTTGGGAACTTGTTTAGGAAAATGGTGAACTGTGAACTTTTTTAAAATACGGATTTTGTGGAAGTTTTGAAAGGCTGGATTTGATTTGAGAGGTCTAGTGGAGGTACCAGGACACTCAAGTGCAATAATTTTTCAGCAGCTGAGTTTGAACAGAAAACTGACCTCTGTCCTGCTGACAGAGGTTTATCAAGCATACCTTAGTGGGAGCTGCTGCAGGCAGAGAACACGTTCTTCTGCACGAATTCCAGACCTTGAGCCCTTTTTGTCTAGAAAATAAATGATAAAATCTTCTACTGGGGGAAATCAGTTGCTTAGAAATGTATCTAATACAGTACTCTAGGCACGTTATTTCTGCTTTGAGGAAGAGATGGAAATTGAAAGTTGGCAGAGAGGAACTTTTTGGCGGTTTCATATCCATGTAGCCTAAACCTTGTGGGTACAACTAAAGGGATTTTAGTTTAGATTTAGTTTAGAACTCAAGTTCTTTGTGCATTTTGTTAAAGTCCAGCTGGCCACGTAATGAAACAAGATATTTTTTTTTGAAGGGTCTATAAAGAGGTACTTGATACTCACTCAGCTGTTTGGAAATATTTCTGTTTCTTATTTTTAGGAATTTCTTTAATGCATTGCCAGAGTTACAGTTGAGCACTAGGTCCTTATTAACTTTTGTAAGGGGAGAAGGTGCAGCTTTGTCAGAAGGGAAATGGGGAGGGACTGGAAGTGGGTCCATTGATTCCCAGGTGGGGCCATTTGCCAAGAGTCCCTGATTTTCCTCTGTAATTGCTGTGCAGTTCACGGTTTTTATTTCATTACCGCCTAAGTGCTTGCTCCAGAGTGCAACTAATAATTCTGTTGTATTTTACAAAGTAAACAAGCTCAGATTAATTAGCTAATAAAAGCTTTGCTATTCTTGCATTTTTCCACTTTAAATGCTCTTGCTGGAAGGCCAAGAGATAAGATTTGTTTGGAGATATTTAGAGTCATGATTTCAGCAATGAGTCCCCAGAGACCGACTATGCCCATGACAGCAATTTAAAAAAAAATACATGATGACCTTTTCCCCTTCAGATGCAGATTGTTTAGAGTGAACTATTTGTAGACGTTGGGAGAATATAGGAGCAGTGATGCTTTAAACTGCTTTAATGCAGCATACCTGTACATTGACAGCTAGTCCTGCAGGTAACTCCAGTTCCCAGTGCTATGTTTTAGTTATTTCCCAGTGTTTCCCCTTGCTGCAGCATGGTGATGTTGACATGAGCATGTCAAACTGGAGCAGAGTGTAGCTGACAGACCGCAAGAGCTTGGAGCTTCGGCGTGTTTGCGTTTCCAGTGCTGCCAGCTCCCCAAGGATTGGATCCAAAATAAGAATAGTCTGGCTCGGGTGTGAGTCTAGATCATGTTATTTGCTGTCACAAGCTGTTTGCTCTTGGGGCAACACAAAATTTGGATTGAAGATGTTGGTGGAAAATCAGACTGAAATCTGGGAGGTGCTGAACTGCAGAAGTGAGGCCTTGACTACTAAACAGGTTCTAAAAATCCTAAAGATAGGGAAATACTGAATATAGGGAAAGTAACTCCGTTATTCTGGCCAAATGAAATTTGTTTGGTGCTTTAGCCTTTTATAATATTTCTCCCCCAGGTTCTGTGAGGTGAGAGGATGTTCTAATGCTGTTAAATAATGCAAAACACGGATTTGTGGTTCAAGGCTGAGCAGAGGAGCTGTCGTGTTCCTGTGCTGTCAGCATCCCTGGATTTGGGTTGGTTTCTGTCTTTCCTCATTGCTCTTTGGATGAGCATCACTGGGACTTGTTATGGGCCAGAATTTTTCCAAATTTTGGCCAAATGTGTTGATTTTTATGCTTCATTTGACTGAATCCATCTAAGTTCATCCTTTCAGAGAGCCTCTGAAGTCTCAAACCTGCTGCTGCCAGCAGTAATTCTGTGACCGATTTCAGTGGAATAAAGATTTCATTCTTCTTTTGTCCCTTTTCTCCATCTTCTTCCTCCTGTGAGGAGAATGATACAAAGATTGTTTCTTTTTTTATCCCTTTGCTTACGCCATGATTTGGAAGCATATGCGGAAAAGGAACGTGTCTCCTGCTTTATCTGTAAGATGGCTGCCAAAAATGCTGAAATGATTTAGCAACAAACACTTGTTTCTCTCCCTAACGTACGGGTTATGGCTAAGCATTCCAGCATGCGTGGTAGGATCCTTTCTGGCTGTTTCCATCTAAATATTTCTGGTTTATGGAAGGAAGCTGAGCAAATAAACTGCTCCTCATCATAGGTCTCTTCAAGTTTAGAATATCCTTCAAATTGCAAAAGAAAAGCTCTGAGAGGTCAACTGTGTGAGCTCTGTCTGAAGTTTATCACTGATTAAACCCCCACAGCTTATTTTATGAAGACTTTTTGCCTTGTTTTGGAACAAGCTTAATTGCTATTCCAAGCTTGCAGCCTCTGTTGCCTTTTATTACTAAAATTGGATATTGGAATGCTGAATATCTTTGTAAACCCAAGGATATACCACCCCAAAGGCTTGATTCTTGTGCCATAAAAGCTTTGTGTAGGGAAGTATAAACAAAACTGATTAGGGAATTTTGAAATGCAGGTTTTATTTATGGGGTTTGTGCTCCTTCACACCCCAAGGACAGCCATAAGGCAGGTTTTTCTATTGCATGTCATAGGAGTTCACTGAACCCTGAAAACAACAGGACCTGACTCCTAAGAACTGATTTCTTGAGTGCAGAAGACATTTTTGCTCTAAGGAATTTACTCGGGGAACCTCATTAATGTTATATGTGACATGAATTCACCTCCTGAGACATACAACGATCACCCTGGATCAGTGCATCTGGATGATTGCAAAATTCTTCTGTAATAACCAGGTACAGGTTGGTTGTCATTGAATTACACTTTTCTTATTGAATAAAGTGCATGTATATCTGCATCCAGATGCAAAGAGGATATATGACCTAACGATGTACATTTATTTGCCAAAAACTGCTAAAAGCTCCTTGTTTTGCAGAGCTGAGTATTTAAATTGCAGAATTGAAGGTGTCGGAGCAGTTTTCTTCATGCCTGTGTATCTTTGTCACAGTGCACTGTTAAATGGCCACAGACAGTTTCATTCCTGGCAGCTGTGCCTCAATGCACAGGGTAATGAGTGTTCAGAGGTTTATGGACTGCATGAGGCTCTTGGATGTGCTGTAGGAGATGAAGTTGGAATGAGATCCTGATGGGGGTTCTAGGATGGCTTTCCTAATGCTCTCTGCCTTCCTTGAGGAGCAATAGGTTGTTTAGCAGCGATCTGGACTTCAAGCATTCCATTCTTGCCTTAAACTGCTCCCATCAGTTTAAGCTCCATCTTCCAGGAGGCATCAGTGTGGTGTAGTTTTTACTGTCTAGATGCTGGCAGCTGCTCATCACAAGTTTATGGGGCTCATTTAGACCCAAACAGGAAACACTAACTTGCCATTTGGAGTTTTCTTTGTGCTGCTCGTAGAAAAATCCAGTGCACTCTCAGCTAAATGTTTCATTTGCTGTGGGAATTTGCTTTGGCTAATGCAGTTTTTAAGACCTGTTGGTTCATTCAGAGGCCAAGGAACATTTATATGAGAGTCCTCAATAACATTCCTTTAACTTGGCAAGTTGAAAAAGCACAGCACCAATTTTTTCTCCTCTTTGGAGTATTAAATTTTTTGCATGGATCCTCTTGACTTCCAAAGAGTGAAATTGCTTTAAGAGTCTGGATACAACATCATGTAAAGGTAGACACAGGCATTATGGATTAGTTTGCATTGATGGCCCCATCTCCCTATTAATGAGGGTTGTCCCAAACCCCACCACTCTAGATATTCAGGTAGACAGAGGTAAGATTTAAGGCTAAGCTTCCATACTGCAGCTTTCTGCTGTTGGGATTCTTCATGCATGCAAACATGGTGGAGATGCCAGATATGAGGGAATGCCCCGTATTCTTTGTGTGTAGCTGCTTCTCTTCACTGAAAATTCCGCAGTATTTTGGTGTTTTCCGTATTTGTCTCACACTTGCTAGGTGAATAAATTCCCAAAAGCATTTATCTTCTCTCAAGTCCATAAAAAACCCCTCACTTTTTGGTAAATTCCACATTAAAAGCATCAGGTTAGCAAACGTTTGTACTGATTTCTTTCCCTAGAAAGGCAGACAGACTTCTGCCAGCTGCAGCAAGGTGGGTTGGAGGCTGATTTTCTTAGGCTGCCTCATGTGAATTCAAGCAATTGCAAAATCAAACGCCCCTCCAGAGAGTTTTTTTATGCATTAAATGCTCTTTCTCACCCTTTCATATGTGATTATTTGATAGTGTGGGCATGGAATTAATGTTTGGATTACGTAAAGCTGAAGGAGAAGGAAAATCGGGGACACTGCTGAGAAGCAGGGGGAGATCCCTGGCTGACTCCGAAAGATTTCAGGTATCATACAAGCACTCAAAGGAAAGCTGCCCTTAATTTTATTTTCCTCCTCCTTGCCATTTCCTTTGGGACAGAATGATATTGCTTGTTTTGTCACCCCATTTTATTGACAGATCCTGTTTCTGCAAATGTGAACCCTGGTTTAAAAACAAAAGTGTGTTTTATTGTGGAATGATGGAGTTGTGTCAAAAGCTCTCTTGTTAGGAGAGGTTTGCTGAATCATGCTGGGACGTTAGTCTGTGGAGGGATAGCTGGCATGGCAAGAACCAGGATGAACGACCATGTGCCAGTGTGTGGACTCTCCTCCTGGAGAGATCACCTGGGCAGTGGGCCAAATGACACGAGGAAGGGAATCTGAATAATGAAAATGTAAAAAAAATTGGTGAGATGCCTGGATTTAAGAGAGTAGTTCTGGAGTAATATTCCAAATGACTGTGTGGCCAGCTCTGTCACTCCACTGCTTCTTTCTCAGGACCAGTACTTTTTACTCATATGGGATTTTTATGATTAAGAGAAATGAGGATCCCCTTGTTGGGTACCTCAGTAACGCTAGAGCATTTCCAGTGCTCCAAACTGAGAAGCAGTTGGAGCATGTTTGATATGGCCAGAAAATAGCCAGTTCTGTCCCTTATCCCAGGGAAGTTAACTGCTAGAACTGCTGCATTTTGCAGGTGGTTTCTTTTTTTTTG
>VWZW01000094.1:0-102116 GCA_013397115.1 Edolisoma coerulescens | reverse complement strand
GGGGGGGGGAGGGGGGAAACAAACAAACAAACAGACAAAAACCAAAAACCCCACAAAAACCAAACCAAACAAACAAAAAAACCAAGCCAAACAAAAAAAGAAGGAAAAAAAAGACAGGGGATATGATACTTTCAAGTGAGAGAAACCTCAGGTGATGGGAAAAAGTTGTTTTGTAAAGTTCTGAAAAAATCTGCTTTGACCTTGAAACATGTTCAGCCTTTTTTCTCTTATTGCAGTCCTTGCAGTTACACCTGGGGTGAATTAATCTCTTCGTTAGCTACATCTGAGTGCTCAGGAAAATGGATCCTTCAGCTGGGTGAGCATTCCAGCATTATTTTTATGCAAAGAGATGTCACCGTTTTTAATAGCACATCCTGGGAGGGTGGCTAAAGCTTCTCACTGCTGAGAGGGACATGGCTGGGCTTTAAATGAAGTTTGAAAACACTGGCCTAGTAAGTATATTCTAGTGCCTAAACACATACGTACACAAACACTTCTGCCTGTGTCTTTCTGTACATGTGTGAGCCTTAAGAAAATCTGCAATTTTGCTGCTGATCTAGTAGGTGATTTTCTGTCTGTAAGACAAAAAAATTTGTGATTTTTAACTGTATTGCAGTGGAAACTCGTGTCTCTATCTAGAATTGCAAGGGAAAACTATTGTAAAGAAAGGTAAATTGCAGCTTCAAAATACTTCATGTATTTTTCGTTCTTTTTTCATTCTAAAATGCAAATTTTGATAATTGCTCTCAACCCTTTTCTAAATGCTTTCTTGTAATGACTTTGAAGTGCTTTCTCAGATTTATTTTCAAGATGCTTGTCTTGTAAGCAACACTTGATCCAACTATTTTACTGTCTAGAAAAAACAAATTTAGATTTTCAATAAGCATTCCTGAATTTTTTTTCAAGTTTTCCATACTGCTAGTGTATTGGAAAAACTGCAGTTCTCATGGTCCTTTTTGATTTGAGGCCCTAATATAAAGCTCTAATAAAAAACTTGGTTTCTAGCTTAGACTTTTATGTGCTTGACCTCCAAATTTCAGACACTTCTTGGCTGAAATTGATCTAAAGCTAGGCAAAATATTGGGGTAAGCGATGGGAGGGAGGAAAGTATTCATTGTGCTTAAGAGTTCTTCCTTGGGTGGTGATTAATTGGCCTGCTAAGGTTATTAATGAGGTAGAGAAATTATTCCTGAAGGAATCAGGGTGTCTGGTTTTCTCTCTGGTGAGAGAATTTGAGTTCTTGAAGAAAAAAACCCACCTACATCTTCTTAGACTCCATGAAACTTGCTGATGATCCTGGCTGATCACGTTAAGATGCTGCTGCTTCATTTCTCCACTGTTTTTATCCACTGAAGGTGGGCTAAGGTGGCACAGGTGTGCCAGCAGGTAGAGCTCACACTGCATTGCCAGATGTGCACATCTGTTGGACTCTGTCACACTTCCAGGAGTTGTCAAACTGAAATAAGCAACTTTCCAAATATTTTGTGGCACCTCAAAACCACTTTTTTTGCATCAGTGTTTTCTAGCTGTTTTTTCTCGGAAACACTAATTTTTTTTCTCCCAAAGCTGATAGGATGAAGTGCCTTTTACTGTTTCATAGACTTCTCTGAGCCAGCTGCAAGTAATTTGCCTTTTTATCTTCCTGCAGCATCATTTGGGGAGGTTTTGGAGTATAGGAGAACTCTGGTTGGAAGCACAAAGTCAGTACTCAGGAGAAGGCAACCCTGCCCAAAGGAGCCTGAAGGTGGGTTCCCAAGGAGTACATGGGAAATATGCTTCTTTTGTCATGGAATCATAGAGTTTTGAGATTGGAAAAGCCCTCCAAGGTCTGAGTCCACCTGTTCCCCCAGCACTGACAAGGACACTGCTAACTCATCTTTTAAGTGCCTCGTGCCACAAATGAGCCAAGAATAATGCACCTGGTAATACTAGAGTGGGATAAAAAGCAGTTATTTATCACAAGCCATTTGAAAGATGAGATTTCCTTCCCGTGGGATCTGGATTTGGTTTGGTTCGTTGTTTTGTTTTTTTTTTTAAAGAACTAATTTAGAATTAAAGAATTAGAATTAATTTAGAATTAAATTATTATGCCCTAACCTGCTTAGTGGGTTTAGGGGAAGGTAGTTTGATTTACTCTGGGCAGTGTACAGAGAAACAATCAAATTCTCGGGAGTTTCAGTAACAAACTTTTACTTGCAAACTTGGAAAGGTAGAAGAAATTACTTGGCAAATTTTAAAACAACATCCAGGCAAAGTAAGGCGCTTCACAAGCTTTAACTTAGCAAACTTAAACTCACCCAACTTTAACTTACCCAGACACAAGGCACTTACTAAGGTATTGACTGGATTTTTTTTGTCTGGCTTACACTATTATTTTGAGAAGTAGAAAGTAGGAGAAGAAAGAGGGAAAGAAGGAGAGAAAAGAGAGAGAAAATATATAATGATTATGCTAGGATCCAGTGTGGTCTCGGCTGCTACTAAATCCAGGGTAGTGGAGCCTCTGGACCCATGTGTCACTTCCTTTTGTCTCCTGTGTTCTACTGGGGCTTCCCGAAGGAAGGGCTGCACTTTAATGTTCACTGTGGGGCTCTCAGCAGGGTGTGGGTCAGTCATGGCCATTTTGTGCAAGGACATAGGTTAGTCAAAGCCATTTTGGGGCTCTCAGCAGGCTGTCGGTCCGCTCCTGCCATTTTGGGGCAGGCTATGGGTC
Source organism: Edolisoma coerulescens (assembly GCA_013397115.1). NCBI lineage: Eukaryota > Metazoa > Chordata > Aves > Passeriformes > Campephagidae > Edolisoma > Edolisoma coerulescens. Next base: position 99,406 of record VWZW01000094.1, on the reverse strand, counting down.
AGTTGCCACCTGTTCTGGGCTCTCAGCAATCTGTGGGTCAGTTCCCACCATTTTGTGGCTGTCAGCAGGCTGTGGGTCCGTCAAGGCCATTTGGGGGTTCTCAGCAGTCTCTGAGTCAGTTCCTGCCATTTCGGGGTTCCCAGCAGGGTGTGGGTCAGTCTTGGCCATTTTGTGTAAGGACATAGGTTAGTCACAGCCATTTTGGGGCTCTGAGCAGTCTGTGGGTCAGTTCCCGCCATTTTAGGGCTCTGAGCAGTCTGTGGGTCAGTTCCCGCCATTTTGTGGCTCTCAGCAGGCTGTGGGTCAGTCATGGCCATTTTGTGCTCTCAGTAGTCATGGCCATTATGGGCTCTGAGCACTCTGTGGGTCAGTTCCTGCCATTCTGGACCTCTCAGCAGGGTGTGGGTCAGTCACGGCCATTTTGGAGCTCTCAGCTGGCTGTGGGTCAGTCATGGCCATTTTGTGCTCTCAGTAGTCATGGCCATTATGGGCTCTGAGCACTCTGTGGGTCAGTTCCTGCCATTCTGGACCTCTCAGCAGGGTGTGGGTCAGTCACGGCCATTTTGGAGCTCTCAGCTGGCTGTGAATCAGTTCCCGCTATTTTGTGGCAGGCTGTGGGTAAGTTGCCACCATTTTGGGGCCCTCAGCTGGCTGTGGGTCAGTCATGGCCATTTTCTGGGTAAGGACATAGGTCAGTTCCTGCCTTTTTGGGGCTCTCAGCAGGCTGTGGGTCAGTTCCCACCATTTTAGGGCTCTCAGCCATCTGTGGGTCCATCAAGGCCATTTTGGAGTTCTCAGCAGTCTCTGAGTCAGTTCCTGTGATTTCAGGGCTCCCAGCCAGCTGTGGGTCAGTTGTGGCCATTTTGGGGCTCTCAGCAGGCTGTGGGTCATTTCCCTCCATTTTGGGGCTCTCAGCAGGCCATGGGTCAGTTCCTGCCATTTTGGAGCAGGCTGTGGGTCAGTTGCCACCATTTTGGGGCTCTCAGCAATCTGTGGGTCATTTCCTGTCATTTTGGGGCTTTCAGCAGGTAATTTCTCTCCATTTTGTGGCTCTCAGCAGGCTGTGGGTCAGTTCCCGCCATTTTGTGGCTCTCAGCAGGCTGTGGGTCAGTCACAGCCATTTTAGGGCCCTCAGCAGGCCATGGGTCAGCCAGGGCCACTTCTGGGCAGGGCAGAGATTAATCTGCCATTTTGGGGCAGGCTGTATCATCGGCCTCTGCCATTGTGGTGTGGCTGGGAGGCTGACGTAGCTCAAAGGGGCAGGGCAGGAGCCGTGCTTGCCTCACCTACAGAGCTTGCCCTGTTGCCCTCCGCCTCACTTCCCACCTGGCTGTTTTGAGCGAGTCAGCCATTCCTCTGGTTGCCTACGGCACCCCATGGCTCTTAACAAACAGGGACCTGAGTGATGCGGCCTTCTTTTTCTGTGATGCTGATCCTCACCTAGCAGACAGAGGGAGAAAAAAGAGACAGGGAAGAGGAAAGTGTACGAGAATCCTACCATGGACAATCGCTATTCCTGTAATCAAAAATGTAAGTCTAGTGAATATAGATATTCTGCTCAGCTTCTGCCAGAGGTTCCAGGTTTGACCATAAATCACTTCTTCTTTGTCCAACACTCTGGCAGTTATCCCCATAAAAAAACCTCCTCACCACTTCTTGGAGTAATTGTGTCTCTGAAGCCAATGTTAATGTTATGACCTGCCCCTGAAGGTGGGGGTAACTCAGGTTCTTAATAGATCCCTTGGGGTGGATTAGAGTGAAATGACTGGTATTTATAAAAATGAATATAAATATAAATATAAATATAAATATAATTATAAATATAAATATAAATAAATAAAAATATGTAGGGTTTATTTTAGAACAACTTGGTTGCAATGAGAAGGAGGTATGTAGCCATTTTGGTTATTATCTGTAGAAATGTAGCAATATAAAAGCATAAAAATATAATTCAAGAAAATATATAAGGTAGAGAAAGAAAGGATGAGAGTAGAAGCCGTGGATCTAATAATGACACTTGATAGTTGCAATTGAAATGTCCATTGGTCAGTGTGATGGTCCTGGTCTTCAGTCTGTCAGGGGTGGGGGAAGTCCCTGTAACATATTTGAGTGGTCTGTGTTTGCTGGCAAGACTTTTTTTGAAGAAAATCAAACTGCTGAATTGGTGCAGGTTCCGGGATAATCACACAAATTTGACACTTGCTAGTCATGCACTAGTTCTTAGATGAGCTGAGTCTCCTCTGCAGGAGCAGATGTGTGTAATATTTATGAAAGAAAAGATCCACCAGAAAATTCCACTTCTCAGCAATATGCTGGAATATGCTAAAGTGAAATTTTCAGGAAGGTACGCAGTTATCCAAACTATAACCCAGACTTCTTAAACCCTCATGCTGAGGTGAGAACAGGCTCATTCCCCAAGGCCTCAGTGCTGTCTGCTCTGTGTCTGAGAAAGCAGTACTGTGATTTATAGCCTTTCTTTGGAGATATTGTGGTGCATTCAAGACCAGCTTCCTGCCTGAGTCGCTGTAGACAAGTAAAGAAATCAGTAGATATTCTGACAGTTTGCAGAATGGAAATGAGCTGTGTTTGTTCAGGTGGAAAAGGGATGGGCTAGAAGATGCAGCAGAAGGGGGAGAAAGCCACGGAGAGACTGTCTCGGGAGGGAGCGAGGAGATAGGCAGGGAGCCAGGCAAGAGGTGAGCAGGGACAGAAGACATCTGGAGGGAAAGTGCTGACACATGCTCTTCTTTTATGCATGTCACCTGGCTGTGAATGTTGCAATAAAAAATAGTCTCTTACAGTCAGGTGAGTAAATAAATTTGAAATTGCAGGTTTTATTTCTCAACAAGTCATGCTCCATGTATTTCCATGTATTAAGGATGTAAGTATTTTTCTGATTATCATGAAGCTGTTTCTCTACAAACTGTCTCTAATTCAGAGCGGTTTCCAAGCCATTCCAAGCAATTTTCTAACCTCTGCTAGAACATTTAGCAAATGTATTCTACATCAGTACTTAGTCAGCCAGACAAGATATTTACATCCTTCCCCAGCTCTGAGTTTTTGCCACTGTCCAGAAAGAACACAGCAACTAAATCTTGTCATGACGAGGCAGAACTATCCCAGCCAAGGTTTTACCTCTTTGTCTGGCTGATGTCTCTTCAGTAACAATTATTTAAAGCCTTGTGAAGTGCTGTAATTCACACATCTCTGTAAATAAATTAGTATCTTGGGGGGAAGGCTATGGCAGCTAATGGGGAATGAGAAACTTGGAAAGGGCCTTTTAGTCTATATTTCTCTGACTTCAGCAGGACAAAGAACCTGCCTGAGAGTTAGACTTGCAGATTTTAAGAAAAAGGAGGGGAAATAATAAAAGTTGGAAATGAAGAATGGTTTGATATACATTGAAAGGGGAGAAAATAGATACAAGGTGCTCTGTATTTCTTTATATATATTATGATGTCAAGCGTAATCATTTATGTGTCTTAAAATGGTTCAGAAAACAGTTCAAAACTTAGAAGTAGTTCAGCAATATTTGTCTGATACGCCAATAGCTGGCATAAGCCTGCAGCTGAGTGAGGATTTCAGGAAGAGATTTTGTTTATGTATTTTTTTTATTATATATTTTTTAATAGCAATACAGTACATTTCTGTAGGAAATAGTCTAATTCTTAAGATCATAGGCTGGTTTGTGTTGGAAGGGACCTTAGAGATGATTTAGTACCAATGTGTGTACCCGTGGGTGACAAGTAAATGCCAGATGTCAGTGAAGAGTCAGGAATTTCTCCTTGCTATCGAGAGTTATGATGTAGCGGAGAGAGAAGACTTGGCTTCAAAACTACAGGTGTCATCAAGTGCAGTTTTTTACTAGATCTGCCAGAACTCAGGATCTGGAATAACCTGGGATGTGGATAGGAGACAGAATTCTTCTTTCCACCCTGGGGACCTGGCTTGATTGCTGGAGCTGCCTCCTCACGCTCTAGCCAAAGATAGCAGATGATTTTTAATGGCCACACCTCTTTAGGATTGTTATTTTTTGTCTCCTCCAATAAAGGATAGAAGAAATGTTGTTCTATTTCCGAAAAATACGACGGGCGTCCTAAGTGCTTCCAAAACTAACAGTTCTTTAGAAAAATAGCCATGGTCTGGGGAGTAACAGACTCAAGTTCTTCATTAGTCTAATGTTTGCCTAACAGGACCATTATTAATTTACTTAGTATTTATTGTGCTGACCCGATTATAAAACATAAGCCATCTTCTTCTGGTTTTTAGCGAGTTCCAAGGAAATGTAAGCAGTAAGTTCTATCATGGAATCACAGAATGGTTTGGGTTGGAAGGGACCTTGAAGGATTGTCTCATTCCATCTCCCTGCCGTGGGCAGGGACACCTTCCGCTAGTCCAGGTTGCTCCAAGCCCTGTCCAAGCTGACCTTGAACACTTCCAGGGAAAGTGTTTCTGCAGCTTATATTATTGCATAACTAAAAGCTTGAGTTTAGATGCGTTGAATTTACAGATTTACTGTATCAACTTGCAGCACAGAGTTTTCTGGGGTGGTTTCCGGCATTTGCTATGGAATTGTACTGGCATTCCTGATCCTTGAGAGAGCCTCAATTCAGACTAGCACACAGGGTGTTAATGAAAGCATTCTTGATTTTTGGGATATTTTTTGTGTGAAAGAGTTTCTGCTTTAGAATGTGGTTAGAGGCTCCTTGGTGTCCTTGCAAGAGCAGACTCCAGGCCAGCCAACAGGCTGATTTAGAGCCTATGGAATTACTGCTGTCCCCAAACTCCAGCCAGCATCAGGAAACCACAAGAATCAAACAAACAATAGGATTTGTTTGGTAGAAAAGATTTTTTCCCAACCCTGCAAGATGTCATTTGTTGTACATCAGGGATTTATGGGGAGGGAGGAGAATTCCACTGCTTTGAGCCCAGTCTCAAGGGAATGTATGAGCATGTCTTTGGTCCTGTGAAGAACTTCTGAACTGCTTCAGGGAAGGCACACACAGCTTAGGGACTGGTCAGAACAGCTCCCCAAAGTGCTGAGGAAGTTCAGTGCAGCTGAAGTGTGACGTGACTTCATCTCTTTAGCTTCTGAAATGAATTTTGCTTGTCCTGTGCTCATCCAGCACAGTGGTTAAAAGTTAACCTTTCCCAGTGCCGTATACATGGTGCCTTTCCCTGTATACGTTTCACAGCCTGCTGTGGGCTGTGTGACCCAGAACAGCTTGGAGCTTTCTAAAACTTCCAGGATATCCTGGTAAAGTTTTACTTTACACGACACTATTTGAATATTTCCCAAGCATTTTTCTGAAAACATTTTTTCAGATAAAACAGAAGTAAGCAGATATTTATTTTGTGCTAAGGAAAAGAAAATAGTTTTCCCAGAAGCAAACGTAGCTTGAAAACTCCTGTCCCGTTTCATACAGAATTAAAGGCAAACATTACTGGGGAAAAATCAAACCAGAGTCTCGATGAACTGTAGTTTTATTACCACTCAAAACCCATGTATAGGAAATTCTCATTGCAACTGAACAGCCAAGAAAGATTTAAGCAACTGAAAGTTTTAGCGTTTGGCTTCAGTTTTGTCTTTTTAAAACACAGAATTGCTCCTTTCAGTTGTCTAAAATGAACATGAAGGAAATAGGTGACAATTTGCAATAACATCAGTGAGATGTTCTCCCATCTTGAAAAGGTGGAATTGAAATCTTTAACACATTTCTCTTTTTAGGAAACAAGAACTGCAGTTGCTTTCTGTGGTGTCAAGTGCAGGCGAGCAGTCGTGGGATTCTGAGGTAGGTGGTTTTCATTTCTACTTGGGTGACTCTTCCCTTACAGTCTTTGTGTAGATAATTAAGCTGGTAACTGTTTCACTGCCATATCAGGCATTTAGCAGAGACTTGTCACTGTTAAATGGTGCAAAATCTGAAGATCTTGCAACCTAAAATACTTCAAAATAATGGTAAAACACTGGAAACAAAACTTGCAGAGTTGTAGAGGAAAAGTCATTGGCAAGACATGCTCTTTGCCTTATAAAAAAGCTTGAAAATTTAGAGGTACCAATAAAATATTTAAAAAATGAAATGAAAGAAAGAAAAGGTTGGCCTAGGAGTTTGGTGTGGAACCAGCAGCTCCTGGCTGTGTACAAATTCTTTCAAAGAAACATTTGGAAAAGTTCTTTGTAGCATTTTTATTGTGCTTTTCTTCATCAGTTTTGTTGCCAAAATAATTTAATGTGTGCTGAATACTCGCTGTGTCTTATGCTCTCAAAGTTCTTTGACATGAGCATCTCGAAAAAAGGCAACTTTTCTCTGTTAGACAACTCAGGCTTGCTCTTTGGAGCAGAATAGCAGCAACTGTAACGTACCGTAATCCAGAGGGATTTCGGAAGGCATGCGTCCTGGAATTCAGCAATCTGTTTATGGCTTTGCCATTGCAATCAGAGATGGTCGTTCCCTGGTTTGCAGTCGTGATTAGTGAGGGTGGCAAGAGAGATCCTGACTTTGAGACATCCCAGGAGCCACAGATTGTAGTAAAACCACTGAAATGTCAGTGGTTCAAGTGGTTAGTGATTCATATGGCACAAAACCCAGGAATAATTGGGAATTTCTATTGAGCAATGGTGTGTTTTTCTAAGAGTAGAAAAGTTGCATTAGTTGAGCAGATTAACTGTCCATCTGGCCTAATATCCCACTTCTGGATACTTTAAAGCAAGGTGTTAATCTGCCTCTCCTCAATATCCTGTTAATTATCCAACACTATAGATGTGTTGGGCTTGGAGCAGAGGGGATTTCTTCCTCATCACAGTTGGTGATCATCTTATGCCTTGATGATATGGATTGATAGCCCCAATAATTCTTATATAAGCCAGCAGCAGTTTGAAATTCAATCCTTTTCATAATGGAAATTGCATTTATGTTTTGCAGGCATCCATCAGGCGCGGTGGAATCTTAAATATTCTAGCAGCCTTTGGAAGTTTGCTGTCTAGTTTGTCTCAGTAGCCTTATTCAACCTCCTGTGAATTTGGTTAAACCACAGCTGCACTTACCCTCCCTCATAACAGTAGGAGCTGAATCTTTTCATCCATAATGAATAGAGTCCTATTATGTCTAACAAGATTGACCCCAATCCTCCCCCATATGACAGGCAGTGCTCCATCTGTACCAATTTCAGTCACTAATATTCCTCTTCACTCCAAAAAGCCTCTGATTTTGTGGATAGTTTGAGCAGCCACCATAAGCACGAGCTCATGGTTTTGTTATTTGCTGGCTCAGTTCAAGGACACACAAAAGTTGTGTGCTTTTGCTGGTCTACAAAGATTCCAGGTGTTCTTTATAGATGCCTCCCATTGGTCTGGAAGAAATATTAGTAGTTGGGATTAAATATTTTGGATTTCAAAGCTGGGATTTCTTTACAGAAGCAAGCTCTTGATCTCTCCTTCTAATTTACTAACGCTCTCACTTCCTTCTGGTTTTTGGATTTCTTCCAGTCTAGTCTGAACAGCAGACTGTGACTAAATGTGTATCTGCATTAAGCTCATTTTGTAAATCATTTGTGCTGTATCCCTGTTTGACTGCTGAAATGACATTTGGATCACAGTTTTCTGTTCTAGGTTAATAGGCAGTGTGTCTGGATAGGGAGTTTTCTTGTGATGGGATGTGAATGGACAAACAGAACTTGGTTCTGTCTCATTTTTGCTCTCTTGGCTGAACCATCTGGGCAGTTCATGTTTGTATTTTAAAAGCCCAGTCAATGCCTTTCTTATCTCTCAGGGAGTGGAGGGTTGGACAAGGTCCCATGCCATTGGAATCTCACACTGCCTTGACTTTGTAAGAGAAAAACAGGTTCAAAATGTGGCTTCGTAGCATTGGCAGCACCCACTTCAGTCTCGGCTTACGTCACCAAGATCAAAAGAGAGAGCTGTCAGTGACAACAGTATGGTTCATGTCATTGCACTTCACAGGCAGCTTCCAGCTGTCTGAAGGGGATCAAAGATGGAAGAGAGAAATCTGGCTGTTTCCATCCTGGAAATTCAATGCAACTGAGCCGATGTGGCTGCGGTGTCCATGAGCCAGCCACATGTCCTTAGGGGTAAGCATTCAGGGTTGTTTATTTTTTAATTGATAGCATGAAATGGGAATGTCCATATTGACAGTTATCGTGTCTCTCCTGTGGACAAGAGCTTCTTGGGATGTCCTCATGAAATTCCCTGTAACTGTGCAGTAATCCCTCCACACCTGTGTTTATGAACCTTATAAATCTGATTCTGATTGGGTGTTTGTTTCTTGCTTGTAAATAGTTGCAAATGGGCCTGATTTTATTTCCTGAGAATGTTGACCAACTCTGGTGACAGGCATTGGTTGGCTTCCTGACAGAAGACAGATACCATTTCTCACACCTAGTTTTTATTTTCTATACTTTGCTTTCCTGTATTGCAAACTCAATGCCAGGGAGCATGATCCACCCCATAGCAGGATTCCATCAGGGCCCAGGCCCATACCATGGTCTTCTCTTTTCCTGGTGGCAGCCAGTGTTCAACAGGAGCTGTAAATCCATTGTGAATTTGTACCACAGCTATATGGAGATGCCTCTAACTCAGAAAGGGGCCCACCATTGTTTGTACATAGTTCTTCAGTCCCCTGCCTTCCTGTCTATCTTTTCAAACAAGACCCACATGGGAGGCTTTTAACTTTCTGTGTCGGACCTGGAGATGGGATCAAATGTCGGTTCAGCATGCACTGCATTCACAGACCATGAGAAGTCTGTGTTCCACCAGGGCCATGAGAACCATTGCCAGGTTTGGACTTGATGGACCAATTTTCATTTTCACTGCTATTATCAGAGTGAAAAACAATCCTTTTAGATGCCAAACCTGGCCCTCGCTCGGATTGCTACTAGGGTTGGCAAACTTCCCATGAATCTCATGTTCTGACTTAATTCCAGCATTCCCCAGTGCCTCAGTTATTTCTTAGAAAAATATGTTCCATTTGAAATGAAACACTGGCCACAGTAGTGTGCATTTGTGTAGCGGGTTTCTCCCCAAAATCTCCCAGCGGATGTGTTCCTGACTGTATATGCAGGATGGAGTCCTCGTGGGATGATGTGACTGGTGGTAGTCCCCCCCTGTTCTGCACACCCTCAGCAGCTCCTACTTCGGTGCAGTTGTTGGGACTGGAACCCAGCAGGAAAGTGAAACAGTGCAGTGCTTTGGAAGAGGAAGTAGGAATCTTACGGAAAAGCAGATAGGAGAGCCCAAGGGTGACCTCTCCTTCCCCTCTCTGTTTGATAAGTGCAAGATGGTTTTGGCAATTAAACATGATGAGAACCAGTGTTATTTCACCCTGGGTCAGCCATCTCCCCCACTCTTCCATAGGGTGTACAGCTGGTTTAAGCACTGCTTAAAATCAAAATCCTTGAGTTTCATGAACCTCCACAAAATCCAGTCAACTGGAAGTTCAAGGTTTGTTGGGAATGTGACCTTTAGAGAGTAAAGAAATAAAACATTCTGTTAATACTAGGTACTGCTAGGCCGGTCTTTATTTCTTCCTATTGATTTCTCTCAGGTATACAAGAAGAGCCTCTTATTTTATAAATAGTAAATTATTTGTCAGCTTTCAGCTATTAAAAATATGCTTCTTTCATGCAAATTACTTTTATATTTAGGGAGATTGATGCATCTGTTTATCCTGAGACTGACACCAGCCTGAGGTAAAACATGAAAAGGTTTGTAGCAAATTATTCCTTTCTTCTCAGAAGGACTCTCATCACTTAAACGCTCCTGCTCTCAGCTGTACCATTTGCAGGGACTGGCAGGATACAAAGAAAAAGTACTGTTTGCTTTATGTGGAAACTTTGCTACTCTGGGGATCAGCTCGAGTAAAGCTGGAAAATATGATAATTATATTTTCCTAGCCCAGTGCAAACTAGGCCAGCCCAGGTGGCACCACGAGCCATGCACAGTGCCCAGTAGCATGCGGTGCCAAATTGTGTGGAGCTGCATCTGGCTGCTGGAAGTGCAAGGAGAATCAGGGCAGAGCTCATTCCTGCTCCATTGGTGTGCCCGTGGTCTGTCCACACACACCAGTGCCTTTTGTGTGGGATCAGTGATGGAGCTGGAACAGAGCTGCAGACTGGTGAGGACCTTTAACAATGCTTAACAGTCGCACATTATGAGAGGGAAACGGAGTTTACGTGTAAGTGAATACAAATACCTTGTTTCTGTGCTACGTTAGAAATGGAGCACCAAACCAATTAACAATTTGCCGTAAGGTCCCGGAGTGACATTTGGAGACTTGGTGTCTTCATGTTCCTTACACAGGAAAAGGTCCCAGCAAAGGTAGGACCAGCATCTCTTCTCCTGATACCCCAAGTCTTTGGGGTTTTTGCTGCACTTGAGAGAGGTTTTATTTAGACTGCAGGTTTGTTGTCAAAATTATTGCAAACATGTGAGCTGTCTGCAGTCCTGCTTTTCTCAGGCGTTCTTCCTGTTGGTCCTGGAGAAGCAGGAGCTGGGATGGCAGATCAGATATGGACAAGGTATGATCTGCCCTTCATGAGTGTGTTCCCAGACCCAACACCTCCTCTTGGCTTTAGGATGTTTGCAAAGGTGCTCTCTGGAACACCGCCGTCAGGCGTCCTGTGTGGTGAACTTGGTAAAGTTTACAACCTCATCCTCCCTGAAAATGGCTTTCCCTCAGTTTGGATAAAATTTCCTCATGGATTCTCATTTGAGAAGGCTTTTAGCAGAAAGAGAAATTGATAACCTTTTCTGCGTCATTGCTGGAGCAAATCTAGTAGGAAATGAGATCCTTAGGAAAAGGTTTTGTGGGATGGTGTTCAAACCTGCACAATCTAATTAGTGGTTTGATTTGTCAAGATTTTACAATTTCTTCAGAGCCTTAATAAGTCCCATGAACAACATCTTGCTTTCATTCCTCTTAGACTACATAGGTCTGTTGAAAAGGTCCTATTGTGCATAAGGATAAAATGAGTTGATCTGTTAGAACTTCTGCTCTTTACAGGCAACTTCCATTGATTTTGGCATTTAAAGGCAATAGACTATGACAGAATTAGACAAATTAGACCAGAATTTGACAAAAATCTTGATATTTGGCAGTTTAAGAAATGCATTTTCAGATTTTTAGCCTATTTTTTTGCACATTTTATTTAGATCATCTACATTTTGCTATTGATAAGAGGCCTATTTCAATAAAAAGTTGTTTAAAAATAGCTGTACTAGATCAAGCAGGAATATCTAATGTCAGGTCAGTGAGGGCAGAGTTTGTATCCCATTATATTTACATGTTTTGGTGATGGGCACACTTAAAATCACGTGGATTGAAGCTGGCTTTGGACCCGTCCCCTGCTATTTAGCTGCCTGAGCAGCATGATGTGGATTGAAATACTTGGGGTTCCACCTTAGACAGAACAGAACTGTGCTGCTTGGAGATTAAAACAGGATTTAAACAGGAGACACAAGGGCTTAGGTGACTTCATGAAAAAATAGACCGATTAGGTCTTCAAGTTGTTTTCTAAATGCATTTGTCCCTCTGCACCCTCCCCAGCCATGACACTGGAACATTCCTTTAGCTATTACATGAGGCAGAATCTCCTTTCCAAAGTGTTGGAATGTGCAGCCGATCCAGACATCTGATGGCTGGAAAAAAAACTAGGGGTATTGTGCGTTTTTTATTATTTTTATTTAAATCACAATGCTCTGGGTCTGTGGCCTCCAAACCATTTGTACGCCCTGCAATGAGCAGATAACTTGTAATTAATGTAAGATATTAATGTAAATTCCAGTAAAATGAACACATATAAAATTCTTGTGAAACATGGAAGTAAGAAACCTTTCCCTTGTGCTCTTTGAGCGTGTCAGCCATCAAGGGGTTGATATGAAATAATATAATATGTTGACACAGTGAAACCTAGTTATTAAAAGAGGATTAAAGATACTCTGCTTGAAGACTGAAGCATTCTGCTTTGGTTTTTTTGGTCAGCAGACAGTTCCAAGATTTCAGGGTTAATTCCAAATGTCATGTTTTGCCACTATTCATTGATGGTTGCAAATAGCTAAGTTAAAAAAATAGAAAAAGAGAACAAAAGAGGTTTCAGATATCCCAGTACACTCCAGCAAAGTCTGCCAAATCTCCAGAAAACTGAACTTAGTAACTGAAACTATTAAAATCACAACTCTTTATAGAACTTCCATTTTATTGTGCTTTCATCCTAAGGTATGTAATAGAGAATGTTGCACATAGGATGTTGTACACTTCCCAGGCTTTATCTGCAAGGTCACTGCTTACGTGAATACAGCAATTTCACAGCAGATCCCACTGTCATGGAACAGCAGTGCTTCCCACTGGAACATTCACTGGGCACTCAGGAATGGGTAGGCACTAGATCTGGGGGAGTATGTGTTCTCCCCTCCCCACATCAGGAAAACTCTGGGCTTTCACACTGATGTTCCTCACAGCATAGAATTTGAAGGAAGGTAATAAATTCAAGGGCTGCAGATGGAGTGTGCCACATGTTTTTTAATAATGGTGAAACAAAGGGAATAAAACAGTTTTGGAAAACATTGCTCTTGCTCTGACTGTTGGTGCTTCAAGTAATGCTTTCCTTTTGTGGGAGAGGAGTGTGGGACAGGAAAGGAAACAGCCTGTGTAGGTACAGTAAGTTTTGCCCGTTAGCAATTCTCTCTGCAAGTTAAAGGTAAAGCAATAGGAATTATTCTGTAATAAATCCCAAAACAGCAGTGTAAGAATAAAATGATAATCAAGAGGGAGATGATGAGTGATCAGAGCATTGGACAGACACTCCATATTCTTGGATTCTCTCCAAGCTCCTGGTACATCATTTAGTACAGGAGCTTTCCTTGCCTCCTGAGTGCCTCAGGTGAAGGCAACTTGCTTATGGCTCTGGGGAATCCTGAAAATGTAGAACTCATTTCCCCTGGAGTTACAAAATGTGGATGGGCTCCTCTTTTTTACAGTGGAAAAGTGTACAGTCGTAGCCACACTGGCTGGAGTTGTTCTTCATTGAACAGTTACACTTCCATGATGTTCTACTCTTTGCTCCATGCCATTTTTCCAGGCCTCAGCATTATGGATTTTGCAGTTAACTGTTTGAAAGGAGGCAAAAGTGATTTCCCAGGACTGGACCTTTCTCCCCACTAACACTGGGATGATAGTTGTTTCATATTGCAGCGGGCATAGTTGGAAATGTAAATGTGTAAAGTTTTACTGTCTCGTCATTCATAAGAGACACACCCCACTCCCCCTCCCTCCCCAAAAAAGCCTCTGCACATGGTCACAACGTATCTTCTGTGTCCCTCTGTGAGCAGAACCAGGGCTGTAAGTGCTATTACTTGGTAGATTGGAAGACCAGTTGCTCAGAGTGATGTTGTGTCTCTCGGTTACTGCTCAAAAGTGCTCAAGGCATGGGATTTTAAATAAGTAACTTTTCTGTGTTAATGTGAAAAACTAAAAAAGAAATTTAAATAACAACATTCTGACACATGCCATTCTTCAAAGTAAAAAACCTCATTTCTTTTAACTTGATTCCCTTTGTCCTGTGCCTGTTATCTTTGACTTATTCATCAGGAAAAGTTTCCCTAATCAGCTTTGCTTTACCTTAACCAGAAAATTTGTTTCAATTTACAGGGGTTCTGTGCTGCGTGGTGAAGTTCTTGTCTGAAGAACTGAAGGAAACTCAAAAAAAAACAAGTGGGTGTGACACCATTGCTTTGGGTGGGCTTGGAATAACCTAGTCTAGTGAAAGGTGTCCCTGCCCATGGCATGGATGAGCTTTTAGGTCCCTTCCAGCCTGGACATTCCAGGACTCCGTAATTATTTTTAAATATTCCCGGTCCATTGCCCACCACCTTTCCTCTATGCTTTGAAACACCATTGGTGTGTAAAAACTCCACATTGGGTGACACGTGCAGTCTTCAGGGCAATCCCAGGGTGCAAAAATTCCCGAGGAGACCGCAGGTGTTCTGGGGCACCACGAAATACCGTTATCTGAAGGGCAGCCGGTCCATTGCCGGTCGTCCGCTGGGGATGCAGGGAGGGAGCGGGAAGCTGAGGAGTTGTGATTTAAATGTCAGATTGTTTTGAAGCGCCGTGTGTGCAGTATGTAGGTCAGGGCTGAAGGGATAGACTGGCTCTGCAGAGGTGCTGAGAATGATTAATTTCCCTGGGCAGAATTCTCCGGGTTTTTTTTTTTCACTGTGTGCTCAAGTCAAGCTGCAATTTCTCATGGACAATGGGCTCAGGTTTTGGACCATTTGCCTAAAGGGGAAATTTATCCTGGCAGCTGCTGAAAGGGAAACTCTTGTGGATTGGTATCAGTTTGTGCATTAAAAAAACGGAATTTTTTTGCTGTGTATTGGGGAGCTTTTCAAGGATGGTTTGTTTATGTTGCTGCTGTGTTCTCTGCCCATTTGCCTCAGTGAGAGGTGATATTTGGGTGCTTTCCAGCAGCTGCCAGGCACCACGGAAGGTGTGGACCAGGCTCCTTTCGCTGCCTGAGCAGCAGTACCTAATTTCCTGTGGAAAGCTGTGCCCTTTCAGTCCTTAAGCCCTTTGTCTGATGCCCAGCTCCAGTCTGTATTGCCAAACCAGAGATGCTAATGGGGCAGTATTGTTTTAAACACAATAAAACCCAGCCTCATGGAATATTTAGGGAAGACTTAAAATCTCACTAACTCTCCTTTATAAGAGCATGAGCCTCGTTGTCCTTTTTCCCCTTATTCCCAAGCAGCCTGAACTTTTGTCTCCAGCAAAATATATTAAAATTGGCTGTTAAGTAGTTTTAAATGTCAGTAGAAAAAAGCCTGGAAAAATTGCTTGATGTTCTAAAATACTAACTTTAGATATTCTAAACTATTAACTAAGTAGTTAACTATTAACAAGTAGCAGTTTATTGTTTATTTTTTGCCACTTTGGTGTTCACAAATGCAGGAATGGATTTTTCAAACGGCTTCTGTGATTGTTGCACAGCCCGTCTTCTCGTGCTTTACAGATTAATAGTGGTCCTGAAATTGTCCAAAGGAACGTGTCTCCAGGGCTTGGGTTTTATTGGGATTGCAGGATGCCTGAACACAAGCCCTGCCTTCGCTCCTACTCACTCTTTAGATTGTCACATGCTCAAGAGTCCCTGAGAGATGAGAAGCAGGTGGAGGGATTATGCATAGGGAAGACGCTGGATGTGTTCTGTGCTGCAAAGATGGGTTTGCTCAATAATTATCTCAGCCATATTTTCTAACACAGTTTGGCAAATTCCTCCAACCCTTCTGGTAGGTGCATGTGTAACTTGTACGTATCCTCAGAGAAGAGCTTCATCATTTGAAAGGAGGCTTGCAAATGGTGCTATTTACTGAATAAAATGTGTTTTCCTGGAATCCTGATGGATTGATTTCTTGCCTCTGCAGTTTTTTCTGGCAGCTGCCCCATTATGGAGTTGTGCCTTCTGGGTCAGAGATGAAAGGAGCTGGCTGCTACCCCGTGCAACTCAAACCCTTTTTCCGAAGGTACAGTAAAATTTTAGCTGTTGAAATGCAGCTTTGCCTGCTCAGTAAAGGCTATGAATTAATATTTTTGCAGCAAAGAGAATACTTTGATTCTTTGTTGCCGGACACCTTTGGTTACTGCTGGATTTTTGAGGCGTCTGAGTCAAAAATACTCTCTTTTCATTTTGACCTCTTTTTCGTCAATCACGGAAAAAAACCCATGATCTGGGATTTGTTTGTGTATAACTGTATAATTTCCAAATAATTTCTTCTGATCCAGTAGAATCCTGTTATATGGGAAAAAGATGCTGTTAAGGATACTTACAGAGGTTTTACTTTGAGGACTGCCAATTTTTCTCAGACCTACCTTTAAAAGATTGTCACTCTGATGACAGCTCTTGGGGTCTGAAATATTTTCAATATTTATGGTGGGAAATGGCATCACAGTGTTAAGAAAAATTCTTCAATCCTGAAGCAGAGCTTGGAAGTGAAATGACAGGAAAAAATAGCGGGAAGTAGATGAGTTTTGTATGTTTTTTGTCACCACTCAGATCACACCCAAATCTGAGGGCTTTCTGATTTTCAAGCAGAATTTTCAATTCTGCAATACTCTTCTAAAATTCCAGATTTCAGCTGAAACTATTAAACCAGTATGAAAGAATCTCTGCTGGAGAGATTTCCAGCCAGCTTGAAACACAATCAGTACTGGAATTTTCATTTGAAAAATCTGATCTTGCAAAACTGCTCTGTGTGTTTCCAGGCCGTTACAGTCTGGACAATCTAAGATAAGCAACTAAACTCCACGGATTTCTTGCAGCTAAATCTGACTTGCAGGGACTCACTCACACAACAGGCAAACCTCCCATGTTAGAGGCTTGTAGAGATAACACAGCTCCCAAAGTTGTTTAAAAGCACTTCATCTCATTTTAAATAATTTGGTTTTTTCAGTTAAGAATGTCTGTATTTTTTTTCTATTTTTTGGATGGAGGAGTTTTGTTGGTTTTAGTAGTATCTGTACATGAATTTAACTGTTATAAATTAAGATTTTTTTTTTTTTTTTTTTTGTAGAAACCACAAAAAGTTTCTATTAATTTTAGGGATTTCAGAATTTCCGGAACTATATTCAGAAATACAAAATTGGTTCATTTGTCCTGGATTTGAGTCTCCTCCTACCAAACTATAAGGGAAGGAATTCTTGCAGAAAGTGCAGACCTCTCTGTTTTCCAGGGGCACTGAGGAGCTGTGGACGTGTAATCACTTTAATCGCATCAGGGTCTAAGTGCATGTTATCAGGGAGGGATTACTTTTTCTCTGAAGTGACTGACATTCCCAAAAAATGACCATTTTCCCCCCATTTTTAGGAGAAGAGTTTGAAAGGTAGCATTGTGGTAATCCTTTCTGATCTGCTGTTTCACTGAAAGAGTTAAAAGTGGTCATGGATCTCACAATTTGAGAGAGGAAAGTCCTCCAGGAATAGGATATGATGTGCTGGCTGCTTCCTTATGGAATTCTCAGGAGAAGAAGGAGGGCTCTTCTTCTAGTGTGTTAGGTGGTTTTTTGGGTGGGTTTTTTTGTTTAGTTGGTTGGGTTTTTAATTCATCGAGGTTTTTCCTTCCTCCTGCCATTACAACACACTGGAGTTTCTGGAAAGGGGTAGCAGTGTGGAGCCGTGGCTAGCATACCTGAGGAAAATTGGTTGAATTTGTGAACTTTTCCAATCTCCCTTAGTCCATCTGTACAGAAAGTGAAGCATTTAGTGATTATGTTTACCAGTCTTTTGGGTTTTGAAGGGAACATTCAGAATATCCTCTGAATGAACACCATGACTTGGAATGTCCCAGTTTTAGGGAGGTGAGTGCTTCTGCAGGTGTGCTAACGGTTTTTTTGTATGACAGCAGCCATAACAGCAAATCAAACCAATTTATGTATGATTCTTCTCTTGCTTTGAGATCAGAAGACATTCCCTGAAATGTCCCTTGAAGAGCTGCATCCAAGGAAACCAAGGAGCTTTGGCGCCAGGGGTTTGTGTAGTGCTGCTGCTTGGAGAATCCCTGCAAAACCTCACCTGGCAGGGCAGGTCCTGCTCTGAGCACCTTGTCTGCTTGAGTCTTTCTGAAGTTCACAGTCACAGGAATAAGGAAAAATTGCAGTTTGTTATGCCCACATAAATTTAAGAAATGAAGGATTTAACGGTGTCTATTTTTTATGCTAATTTTGAAAAAATATATCAGAACTTTGAGAGTCCAGTTCTTGACTCTAAATTTGATTAACCATTTTTCTAGCTCCTTGCCACAAAAGAATATAGAGAATCCTGATTATTTCATCTGAACTGGCATGTTGTAAATTAAATCCTCCTTCTACAGGGAATGCACATCCTAAGTTCCCCCTCTGTGAAATACATTTTTCTTAGGAAATAAAGCGTGCTTTTTAAATTCTTGTCCTCTTCAGTGAGGGACCAGACAGCCATCAAAGCCACAGTGAAGGTATGTGAGCGCCCTGAGCTACCTCAAAGGCAGGGCATGGCAATTCTACCAGGGCTAGCATGAAGTGATAGATTCAGAAATGTGCTGGTGAACATGGGAAATCTGCAAATAATGAGGTTATTGAGTCCAACAGATATTAAATATTTATTTTGGACTTTTTACTTTAAAAGAAGAAAAAAATGAGCATGAAGGAAATCTCATTTTGAATTACGGATCTCATAGTCCTCAAAAGAGTAACCACTTCAGTTTAGCCAGAGAAAAAATAATATTTCCTGCTAAGGATTGTATTCTTGAGATACTCATCAGTGCATGCAAGAGTATTACATCACTGTCCTCTGGGAATATCCATTTCCATCTTTTTCCGTCCCATTCTGTAAAACACTCTGTGAGAATGAAACGATTCCCTGAATGAAATCTCATTTTCTTCGACCTCTTCCTTGCTGAGGAACCCTATAAACACAGAACAGAATTAAGTAGCACAGAGGAAACAAAGCTATACTTCTATATTAAAAATATTATTAAGGCTTCTGCATCTGGGGATGTTTATTCCCAGTCTGGAGAGTGGCACTGGTTTTCAGAGGGACCATGTCCCTGGTTTCCATAGGTGTGGCATATGTGTGATTATCCCTATTGGTTGGAATCTTCATTTTGGAAAGAAAATCTATCCGGAGCCTGTTGAAAGGAAATGGGGCATGGTCAGGAATGATCATTGCTCCATACAGCTTGCAAAGCACTGTTCCCTCTGATGGATTTGTACCTGGCTGAGGACATCAGCCTGCTGTAGGTGGTCGCAAGGAACCGCTGCTGGGTTTGCTTAGAGCCAGACTGCTTGACTTCATAGAATCCTAAAATCATTTGGGTTGGGAGGGATCTTAGAGCCCCCCCCATCCCAAACTCCTGCCATGGGCAGGGACACCTTCCTCTAGGCCAGGATGCTCCAAGTCAGAAATGAAGAGCTTAAAGCATGAGTTTGCTTGGAGAATTTAGGACTTTGGGAGCTTCTCCATAATCAACATGAAATTAGTGGCATTTCCATTGCATTTCACTCATGTTCTGTGTTGCTGGCACAAAAATGTCACTTTCTAAAGAGCAGATGTTATTGCTATTAGGATGCCCCTTTTCACCATGTTTAGCATTCAGGATGTTCCTATGGCTGGAGTCAGATAATGGCTTTGTGGTTGTTGTTGTTTTAAAGTCTATAAACACTGGCCTTTAACCAAACCTTACAGCAAGAATGTTTCTGTACTGAATGAAGAGGGGAGTGAGTCAGGCCTTTTGTCTACTTTTGGAAGTAGTATTGGAATATGACAGTAAGTTTTTCCTGTTGACATCTGAATGTAGATAGGATGGGAATGTGGGAGGTCTGATGTTGAGCAGGACCACACCTGTGCTAGGACTATAGGAAAAACCTCTGTTTTCTCCTCTTCCATTTTTAAAGCTCCGTGTTCCACATGGAAAGATAACTGTTATTTACAGGGATTCAAAGAGAAACTACTAAGGCCCATGCCTTCTGCAGTGCTCTGGATTTTGCTGCAGAGATAAAGCAAATCCCAGAACCTGGTTGAAAGATGTGTGGCCAGTTTTAGCTGATCTTCAATCCAATTTACAGACACTCCACAAGACAGTGTATTCGTGTTGGCTTGGACATTCCAACTGCTCCATGGAAAATGTAATTCTAAGGCTTATGGCAGATTTTAAGCTATTTTATATTTGTTACACATATTTTATCAAGCTATAATTTAGGAATTGACTCTGGATTAAATTTATTCAGTGAGAAATTATGCTGGAAATTGCTGGTGAGCAAGATGTCTAACAACTCCTGGTTTTGACAGCCTTGGAAGCATAACAGGAGTAGCCTTTCTGGTTTCCTACATTCCTTCAGTCTTCAAAGGGGCTTTTTGTCATTTTGGTTTGGCTTTTCAGGAGAATGTGAAGTCCAATTCTTAATTCGTTTGAAATCTGTGTACATCCTCAGAGCCTGTTCTTTTGGAGAGAGCTTGGATGGCTTTGATTTATATGACATCTCTTTTATCCCTCTTTTTAAGTTGATGTAGGAACAACGCTGAATAATGCTAAATTCAGCGTTTATGTGGCAGGCTCCAAAGGTGCCTCTGAGGCTGCATTATTTCTAGAACAAGGTGTTCTCTGAGGGTCACGTGTATGGGGGTAGGTGTGAGCAGAGGCCAGGGCACAGCACCAGGAGAAAAAAGAAGGCAGAGTCTATCCCAAAAACATGAGCCCAGCTGCCTATGGAAGCTGGCCTGGCCTGGGGCAAGTGGATAAGCATGTAAAGCCTAAGAAAACTAGGCATCGTTTCCTTAGGAAAGTTTGTTTAACTAATAGACTTAATTTGCCAATAGTTGTCTTTAAATTAGAATTTACAATCCTTTGCCTGATTACTTCAAGATGTACTTTTTTTTTCCTTCAAGGACTCTTAAATCCCGGGAGAATCCCTTTAAACATCTGTTCTGGCTTCTGTAGAGATAGTGATGGGTGGCTGCTGTGATACTGTAATTAGATGTGGCTCCTTGATTAACCAGGATTCCTGTGTCCACCTGGTAACACTTTTTAATTGGAGCAGATAAGTGCATCCCGTAAGTGAAATAAATGCATCCATCAAAATGCTGGAATGGAATTCAGGGCTTGTTTTATTTATATATTACTTATATTTTATACCTGTAATTATCTAAGCTCTTTTGTGGATAATCTTGGGAAATTATCACAGGTTAAGTTCATGGTTTGGTGCAAGTACAGCAAGTACAAGGATTTATGTGCATCCAGTGAAAATTATTTTACCTCATGAAGGATAAAATTCCCAAAATTCAGTACTGATCTAATACTACTCTTACCAAAGTTGCCACAGGTTTGAGAGGCAGTTCTTGTTGTAAACTTGTGTGGCCTTGTGTATTATTTCTTCCTTACGCCTTTTGTGAAAAGGTTCTGGCCATTTTGTAAGTGCATGGGCCTGCTGGTGTGTAAAACACCAGCCTGGCTTTATTTAGCAGACCAAGCTCGTGTTGGAATTTAAGGGGAAAATAATATTTTAAGTCCTGGACAATTACAAATGAGAGCTGGATGTAGCAGCTTGTCTCCGGGTGGACAGGCTGAGTCTCAGACCCCTCAGTTCCTGTGGCTCAATCTATAGATTGATCTAAATGTGTCTGTTCTTGGATTTCAGGTCTGGACCTAAGTCAACTGAACTTCTCCAGTGTGTGGTGATCATTAAATTTGACTTAGAGTCATGAGAAAATGTGCTGGAAAACTTGGAGTTGGCTCTGAATTGCCATTCAAGCAATGCACCTAGAAAAAGCCTACCAGGTATTCACACTTGACATAGCATCACTTTTTTTGCTTTGCTGTGAAGGAATGGATTCCAGAGGAGTACCAGATTATCTCTGCTAATGCCAGTAGCCAATTTCTAGTATAAAGAAAGAAAAATAATGCTCCAGCCTTACTTCATTGTGATGGTGGTGATGGTGGTACAGGAGTTAGTTGGTAACTTTCTTTTCTGTTGAAGATGCCACTTAGGATTGAGTTTGGGAAAGGATGAAATTCTTAACTGCTGGCTGAGTCCTCTGCACAGGGAAGCTGGGTTTGGAGATGAAACACTGAGTTTATACTCCTCCCTCTCACTAATCATTAAATACACATGAGGAGCCGTGACAGATGGGCCACGTTCCACATTTTCAGAGCATATTTCAGAATTAATTGTGCTGACAACATTTTAGAAAGAGCTCCAGACTCTTTTCTCTTTGGCAACAGTGGCTTCTGGCTGCTGTCAGGCAGATGAACATGTTTTTCTGGGTTTATTATTTTGGCTTTGGCTCACATGCTCACTGTACAAGTGATTGGAGGAATGGGGGGAGCATTACCTATGTTCATTAACCAGGCTTCAAATACTTGCAGTCATCAACAGCTTTTTACCTGAGTGCCTGTGGATTTGGGAGGGGGAATAGCTCTGGGACTAGATAAGGAGAGGTGGGAGGGAAGCCTGGAACAGGATCCACGCTGTGTTGTTGTTTGTGGCCAATATAGATGGCTGTCAGGGATCCAGAGGGCTGAGGTCTGGTCTGCAGAGAGCTCCAGCGTGGTTTAGTCTAGACTAAACATTTTTGGATGCACCGAGTCTATCGCTCTCGTTCAGATTCCTCTGCCAGGGACTAATTGGAGTTGATGATCGCCTGCCATGAGAATTGCAAATTCCATTCCGAAGGTGTTTTTTTTTGTTCTTTTTCTTTTTTAAAAAGCAGTTTACAGGTTTTGGCAAGAGGCTGCTTTTGGCTCTGAAACGACAAAAATGCTTCCAGCATAGATTTAGGCATATCTGTTAATATTCTCCAGATTCCTTCATTGAAAAACCATGCCAGTTACAAACAAACAAAAATCCACCCCTCTCTCCAATTTGGTTAGTCAAATTTACTTTCTGTTCCCTCCTTTTCAGTCCATAAAAGCTCTTTCCTTCAGGCCTGGAAATGCAGAATGCATTCTTTCATTCTGGTTTTGACAGACGTCCGTTATACGTTTCTCCCACAGAATTTGCCTGTTATGGTGGGATTTCCAAAGCATTCCCCCTCAGCCTCATATTTCTGTGGTTGGAGTCAGCGGGATCAGTGTTAGACTGACTCTGGATGCCCTGGAAATCTCCTTCTTGCTCGGACACTTGGTTTTTTGTTCGTTTGTTTCTTAAAAAACATTTTACCTGGATGGACCTTAAATACCTTTACTTCATTCTGAGTTTTCAACATATATTACTTGTCAATAAGAACAAGAGGAAGATGATATATAGTGTACTAAGATGGATGTTAGGAATTGCTGAAGATTTTCTTTCAAATTTTAAAAGGAGTTTTGAAGCATCTTCTCCCCCCATCTTCAGCTTTGTCCATTATAGGAAGAAACTCTAAGGACAGATATTTTAATGGTGGCCAATCAATCAAAGACTTTTTTGAGAAGAGATACCAAAAGCCAATCACAGTTAAAATCAAGGTTTGGGGTTTCCTTGTGAGGATTTTTTGTGTTTCCATAATGCTAATTCAGAAACAAGGAGATCTTGTAAAAGCTGTGAAGCTTTTAATAATGCAATTTAATTAATGTACATTTCCAAACTCTTTTAAAATCAAAGCCAGATCCAGAAGTAGCTGCAAGAAGGCTGCAGAACTGGTGAAAAGGTGAAAACCAGAAACTTTTCAGAGGAAGACAACTTAGCACATAGAGATCTTCAGGCTGCTGCCTCAAGAAATGGTGTTTATAAGCAAAAGGTAGAGACTGGGATTGGGATCAGAATAAGGCTCTGACTGGGATGAGATGGAAAGTTGCTGCTTCTCAAAAATCCTCCTGAAGCTAGTCAAGGTTTGAGGACTTGGATTTAAAAGATCTAATAATCACCCTTGCATACATTACTGTAATAATCAGATAATTATTGTCTTCTCTTTGTGTGGTGAAGTTAATTTTGGTATTATTCTGAAAGTCCTAGCTCAGCTGTCTGGCTGGATGGGAAGAAATGCAGACTCCCAGAAAAATTCTCCTCACGTACTCATGGTTTTTCTATGGTAAAGCCTGTTTTGTGATGAGTCAGGCAGTTCTGGCTCCCATTTTGTGGGATAAAACTCCTGACATACTGTATTCCTCTCTTTGCAGTTGCAGCCCCTAGAAATCTTGGGAACCTCCAAGTTTATCCCAGCTCTCCTGAGATTTCTGCAGATTCTTCAGAGCAGCCGAAGCAGATTTCTCTTTGCAGAGAAATCTTCTCCTGGAGGGTCTGCCTTCTGGGCCCTCTCACTCCTTGGAAAGCCTTCTGAGGAAGTGACAGCTGACCGACCCTAACAGGATCATAGGAATTTGACTCCTTGATGTTCCTCCAATGGATGAGGGAAATTGTTGAATGTTAGTACACACAAAGAAGAAGTGAGATGCAATGAGGAATGGCAATTGCAGTTTGAGACTGTCACCTGTCAGTCCAGGTGAAAGTCAAGGTAAGAGGTTTATGTAATTGATTTTTTTTAAAGAGTCCAAGGCTGATCTTTAAATAAAGCATTTGCACTCACTTGTAGGAGCTTAAGCCAGTTGTGTGCCCTCTAATTACATCAGCCCAGGAATGGAGATGTTGGGAACAGCACCAAATACTACAGGAGCTGCCAAGAATGATTTATTCCAAGCATCCATGCGGAATCTTAGCCTGTGCTGAAGTCCAATGTATTTTAGCAGTAATTCTTTGACTCTCTGCTATGGTGTTAGTTCAGTCATGGCCTTGTAACAGGCAAAGTGGAAAATGCTGGAGAAATGCCACATTAAAACACATAATGCCAGAACTGGAAATATTGGGCTCTTATATTATTGTAAAAATGAGGATATAACACACCTAAAACAAGAACCCAAATAATTTCTTCTCAAATCATAGAAACAATGAGATAAATAATATTAAATAGCATCGCTCCATTAAATCAATGCATTTGCCTTGATTTACACCAGCTTAGTGTCACAGCACATTTCTTACACTAAGGCAAGCTGTACCTGGGAGATGTGCAAAGGATTTTTCTCTTAAAGAAACCTGGGATTAAAAAAACACGAAGTAATAAAATATAGAAGAGGCCGTGTCACATGGTTTGAATTTACCTGGCCCATAGCCAGCAGCCATAGGTTTGATTTGTATCCCAGCAGGTCACTGCAGAGCATAGCATTTCTGTTAAAATGTGCTCAAATTTGTTAAAAGGCAGTATACACACGTAGTGTGTGATCAGTTATCAATTTTAATAGCATTTCCCAAAAAAAGTCATCAGGGAAACTGCTGTGTGCATCCCTGTGGCCTGTTTTGCTCTTTCTTCTAATATATTTTTTTGGTTTTGCTGCACTTAAACTCATTACCTATTCTAAATTCTTCCCAAATGGCAAATGAGGGCATTTTGCATCATCATAATAAAAGCTGAAATACATTTTAACAGAATTAATCCCTTGATTAGAAAAACGGTTTAAAAATCAATCAATATAATTATTTTAACTAAGTCCCTAAAGGATAAAGACAATTTCTTGGCTTAGGTGATGCCGGTGGTGAACAACCTTGCAAACCTATAGCAAGTTTCATCTCTTACCTCAGAATAAGTCAGAGTGAGTCATCTCTGTTTTTTCCTTAAATGCTTAGCACATTATTTGTTTATTGTTATTTCTTATTTTATCTCTGTCTTCAGTGTTAGAAATCCTTCGGAGTTTTGCCCTTCATAGAAGCAGGATTAAACCTGCTAAAAGCCAGCAGTGGTATGAAAAAAGAGTGCCAGGCAGGCTTTAGCCTCTTGGGAAAAGGAGTTCCAGTAAGGAGCACTACATCTCAGAGTATCATAAAGCCTTCCTTGAAACTGGAAAGTTCTAATTTTAAACTGCTGCAACTGATGAAGATCTTGGCACTGTGTCAGGTGATCAGCTCCCCGCAGGCTCTTCTTCAGCCTTCCTGCCTGTGCCTTGATTAAATTGATGGATTCTGAAGGGAAGCCTCAGAAAACCACCATTTTAGCTATATTTATGGCATGGTATTTTTTCAGAAACCAATTGATGGTAATTAACATAGTGCAGCAGCAGCACTGTGCTTCATTTTTACAGAGCAATAACTCCCTTCAGAAGCAGCCCAAATTTAAGGCTGATGACAGCATTATTGTGCAGAAAAATGGAGGTGTCAGTTCTCTTCCATCTCTCAGAGTGGGAGGGAAATCATTTGGTGCTCACAGTAATCAGGACAGAGTCATTAACATATTAATAGAGAAATAATATTTCCCTGTCTCTGTCCCTGGCTGAGTTTTGATGCCCAGCCTATCCAGGCTCTGGTGATTGCTGCAGCTGAAGTCCAAATTCAGCCCTAGAGCATGACCAACGGGTCTAAGCGTGACAAAAGGAGTTAGAAAATCAAAAACCCAGTGAAACCTGAAGAGGCTACTGCTGTTCTGTGTTCTTGGGCTGCAGGATTCAAACACCAGGGGAGAGGAGTGA
This sequence comes from Edolisoma coerulescens, assembly GCA_013397115.1. Taxonomy (NCBI): domain Eukaryota; kingdom Metazoa; phylum Chordata; class Aves; order Passeriformes; family Campephagidae; genus Edolisoma; species Edolisoma coerulescens. Next base: position 73,444 of record VWZW01000094.1, on the reverse strand, counting down.
AGGAAAGGCTAAACCTCGAGTTTACCTGCCTAGTCTGGGAAGGATAAATAAATGGCATGCAAGTGATAAGGTATAAAGTGATCAAATGCTTCCTTTTTGGTTTTTTCATCCTTTCGCAGGTGATGAGAACAAAGACATACCTGAGGAAGTACAAGGGGCTTTGAACAGATGCTGACTAAACATCTGTGGGATGTTGAGGAGCTGACTTCAGCATCGTGTAATGAAAGGAAATGCTGAGGTTAGGGTTTCTCATGGGATTTTTGGGTGGTTACTGCCCATGTCTGTACCACTGGGATGTGTGGGACAGTTCATACTCCTCTTTAGGGAATGCCTTGGTGACTTGTGCGGTGTGTGGATGAAGGGTGGGTGCATTCTTTGTCTGGAGTATGTACTGCTCCATTTCACCAGCAGCCACCATGAGCAGAGGACTGGGAAAATCAGTTCTGTCAGCCAGCTTGGCAAATTTGGAGTTCGTATAAATCAAGGATACAAACTTTAGAATATAAGTGACTTTGTGTTATTAGTGGGATGGGAGTTAGGGGTGGGATGTGCGATGTTTGTAGGAGAGGCACAGAGACGAGTTACCTTGGGACAGAAACCCCTTTCCATGTTACGTTGCAGAATGTTTATGTCACATGTGGGGCAGTAAGAGTACTTCAGTCTTCATCCCTTTCCATCCTCAGTCCTTGCAAAGGCAGACAGCTGCTGGCACCGCTCCGGACTGTCTCGTGTCCTTTCCCAGCAGAAAACATCCATTTTCTGCTTGTGCCTTCCTTGGGAAGAACAAATTTTTGGGACTGTTACTGCTTCTTCCCTTTGTTCTGACCTGATGCGGGGGGGGCAAGACAAGAATGGGGAAGGACGGCTTCTCTTTTAAATGACTAACCTAAGAGAAAAGGTCAGAGCTGGCACCAGAAAGGAGAGAAAATCAATGGCTGTGTCTGATGTAAAGGAAGAGGCAGGAGCAGCGAAGCTGCCTCAGCAGCTCTGCCCCACCTCGGTCTCTCGTGTCGTGTGTGTTGATGCTGCTGTCTGCCTTTGGGACACTCGTTTGCCAATGCATGTGTGCTAAAACTGAGCTCAGTGGATGTGGGGAAGGTCAGTGGATTTGAAAAAAATCCAGAACTATCCAGAACTTACTGGAGTTTGCTGCACTGAGGCCATCAGGTTGATCTATCTGTGTGTCTGTGTGAGGTATGAATTTTGCATTAAATGGTCCATTTACGCTGGATAAGTGGCAGCTAAACACAATTTAATATATCTCTAAGAGCAAGCAAGCCTTTTCCAGTTAAATGAGAGTGAGGAAAGTCCACGATTGCCATTTATAGTGCAACCTTCCAGTAATCTGATACTGCCCCAAGTAGACTCTGAGAGAAGTATCCCATATTTTGGAGTCTTCATCATGGTACAGGAGCACTTAAGTTGGTTCTGCCATCTCTTATTTTGTTTTGGTGTGGAGTTGCTGAGATAATACCTTTGTTTAAGGGAAATGAAGTCAGAGTTAAGGAAATCCCAGCCCTAGGGGCTGTTCAGACATTTGAATATATTCCCTTTTATATAATTTCAGTGGGAGAACTTTGGTAAATACCAGCTGCCTCTCTCCTTATTTAATTTTCTATGGACTTTATCTTTCCCTTTGGTATTCAGAGTCTTAACTTCTAAGTACATATCTCTGCCTTTTTCATGTTTCAGTCTCTGCTTTGCTATTTCTTTTTCCCTTGCTGTTCTCTGCTTTTACACTCCCTTCCTAGGGAAGTAGGAAAATTCAGGTGTTAATACTGGAGTGATTTTTTAGTGTTGTAGTTTCAGCTTTGAAACTTGCAGCTTTCCCTCGCTTTCCTCAAGCTGATGAAATCTTCAGTGTGAGAGCAGTGGCATGGATTTTCTGTGTAGATCTCAGAGTGAGCAATTACTCTTAATACATCCAGAGTAAAATCCACAGTTATATCATTTCAGCACAGCTCTGTGTCATTCCAGTAGGAATATCCAGCTGAAAGGGATGATACTTTGCCAGGATGTAAAAGGAACCTTCCTTAGGACAACGTTTCTCTTTCATCTGAAGTTGTTCCCTTTTTTATTGTATTAGTACAGGTTTTTCAACTGGTTGTTTTAACTCATTTTTTTCTGAAGATCAGCAAGATTTCTGTATGGGGTGTTTATTTCAAATATTTTACAATGTAAGATATACAGATCCAACTTGAGCCTCATTAAAAGAACGTTGCCAAAAATGGAAAACCTACAGAGGCCTATTAGAGTGAATTATCCTAATGAGAAGCATGAATTCTGTCCTAACAGTTCAAACTGCTTCAGTGGATCTGGAATTTTCCCAAAACCTACCAGAATTTAAGGACCTGTGTCTGTCTGGCTTCCCTTGCCTTGTAACCAGGACAGAGAGCAGCCAAGTGCTGTCTCTGCCAGCTGCATATTCAGAATATCATTGAAACAAAATACTTAACTAATAGCAGAAACTGTTTTGGCTTTGCTGAGTGTGTGTAAGATATTTTTAGATAAAAATTCTCATTATCATTGCTAACAGAAAAGACTTGCTTTTCTTCCGGTAATAATTTCATACAGGTGAGCAATGGGAATTGAAACTTATACCTCAGTCTCTGTTGTGAGCCATTCAGGAGGATGGAGAGCAAGGAAATTAAGGTCCAAAGCAATCAGAACTGTCATTTTGAATGTAGTGTCCTCACGGTTCCTGGCCCAAGGTTTTAGGTGAATGTTCCCAAGAAAAAATAGTTGCTTTGTGTAAACTATCTCTGCATTGTCTGCTTTAATTGTAAAAGCATCAAGTGGCATTTCCTTCCCCATGAAATTCCTTGGCCTTGTATTGCCAGATGTGGCCATAAGTCATACAGCTGTAAATCAAACCAGTCCCTTTCTTCATCTTGCTGAAAGCTGCTATTCTCAGACGCTCTTTGCTATTGGTTCTCCCTCAGAATGAGAAGGTATTGTTGCAGCATGATACATAAACCTAATCTGCAGTTCTTTTTCCATTTTTCTGACACCGATGAGCAGTTTGAAATGGTGATGTGTTACTGGCAGTGCTCATATGGGGTTGGAATGGTGCCCTGGAACCCATTCCCGATGCACCGGAACCCTGGCCCTGGCCATATGTGTAAGTCTTCTGGCACCGCCTTCCTTGCAAAATTAAATCATTTTTGCCCCTCTGCTTTTTGCTGTTTTACGTACTGCACGTGCTGATGGCATCCAGCTGGTGAGTTACTGTGATCCTGAGACCTATAAAGAGCTGGATATAAAGCTGGAAAGGTAACTAATCCTTTTGAAACCAGGCACCCACTTGCAAGTTCAAATGGCTTTCCATGCAGAATTGCTGGATAGAGTAATTTTTCAAATCTAGATTTAGCATGGAAACCTCATTTCTTATTTCCAAAATTAGGAAGGTGTGTTTTACCTCTTGATTTGCTCGTTCTGTGCAGCGTATCCTTCTTTCTTGCTGCTGCTTTGTTTTTTTCCCCTGGGTAGCCACTTGCAAAGTGCTCATCTTAAAAGTAATTTTCACCTCTTAGTTGCTGCAGTCTTCAGGGAACATCCAGCTCTTCCTAAGGCATAAGTCAATGCAGGTTTTTTCTTGAATTCCACCCATGCCAGCTGAGGATATTTGGGTACTCAGTCCTTCCTGAAGAAAACAGTACTGCTAGCTACACAAAGCTTTCTGTGCATTAGCCAGATGTTGTGTCTGAATCTGGGATCAGGTAGGAGACCTTTTTTGTAGGACACCCCCTTAGTTATGTTTCTTTTGCTGTGCAATTTTTACTAGTAAACAGTATTATTCATGCCCAGTAGCTATAATAATGATAGTAATTGTTTTTTTCCTCTGGGTCTGACATTTCTCGAAAAACATGTTCATTGCGTTTTCTGTCAATGCTGTTTTATACTGAAGTTATTTATTTATTAAACCATAAGGAGTTAATGGAGAGGTTTCTTCAATTCTACGTCATGCTGGAAATGCTGTCCTAAAAACGGGTGTCTCTGGAAGGGATTGAATGAAGTGATGTACAGGGAGGAGCAGAGGCGCAGATAAACGTAGTCATGTCTTTACATGACTGAATGCAGCAGCTGTCAAGTGAGTTAAATAGCAGCATTTCTCAATGCAGAAGCTGCTCGAAGCTGGTAATTATTGTGCCTTTGAGAAAGCAAAGCCATCTCATTTTAAATATGTAATGAACTATGAATCCCCATCTCACGCAAAACTATCTGAGATTAAATCTTTTTCCAATTTGCATTGTTCAGATAATTATATCTAGCTGGGGTCAGAGTTTGGATGATGCATTCCCAGCCCTCGGGTTTATCCGCTGGCTCCAGGACCAGACCACAATGTCAAACAGCTCACAGAGGTTTCCTATTGACTCTGTTTTGGCTATTTTCAGTTGTGCTGCTCCTTCCTGCAGTCTAATCGATGCAGCCCTCTGAGAAGTGCTTCTCCATTCTGTGCATTGCCTTGTTTCCTGAAGCTTTGCTTTCCAAACAGAAACATCCACTTAAAATGCAGTCTTCGTTTAAGCTGCATTCCTCAGAGTGATCTCTTCCCAGTTCCAAACAGTAAACCACAGCTAAAACAGTAACAGAGAGCTGGTGTGCACAGCGAGGCTCAACTCCGAGAGCTACATCTGGAATTGTTAGGATGAGCAGACAAAACACTCTGGAGGCTTTAGGAGCAGAGTTTTCTCTGTGTTGGGCTCTTTGGTCACTCTGTGTACGGGCTTCATCCCGTTCACTGTGACAACGGGATGGCCAGGAGAGCAGGGTGGGATGATAAGAGAGCTGAAACCCGGCAAGGGATTACAAAGGGCCTTTGCAAATGCAAATAAATCCATGTCATTCCCAGCACCGCGAAGATGCCCCGCGGCAGTTGCCTTATTGTTAAGTCAAATGTGCTGCATGGAATGCCGGATGGTTTCAGTTTGTGTAAGTCCATGTTTTATTTGAAGGCCACTTCCTCAAACAAATTATTCTTCTGAAATATGTGCAAGATTTAAAAGATTTTCCTCCAGTCGTTTCAGTTGGGAAGAGGCTGTTTTCCTCTGCACAGTTGTTCCTCTGCTGTTTTCCTCTGCAGTGATAGCCCCTATGTCATTGTTCCCCTCATCCCTGCTGGCAGTAGGAGCTCTGATGTCAGAAGGAACAAGGATGCATCAGAAGTCCCCTCACTCTTGAGTTTCCGTGGGCATTAAATCACTTTGGGAATCGTTGTGACCCCCTCGGGGTCATTTACCTGTAGATGGTGTGATGCTGCATAAATGTGAGATGTCACGCAGTGCTGCTTGTGCTGGTGATGGCTCCGTTCTTCCCAGACCTGCACTGCCAATCCATTGTAAGTAGCTGCAGAGAAGTGAGGTGCCTGTGTGCTTCTGGAAGTGCAATTTGACCTGGATGTCATTTGCTTCTATTCAGCAGCCTGTGCACGTGAACTTCCAATGACTGTTCTCTTAGGAAAAAAAAAAAAAAAAAAAAAGGAACAGGGACTGGATAACCAAACAGATGTGGAGTGATACTTGGGCTGGTATGCAAACGGCCCAGCATTGGATGAAACTTAAATTCTGTGCATTTCCAATTACATTTTCTTTCTATGTCTTCTCCCTGTAAATTTTGCAGGGTTGTCTCTCGTCTTTTCATACAGAACCTTGCACAGAGACATCAGCTGGGCTCACAGGATGAAGAATCACCTATTACCTTCTTCAGGTGTGGTTAAATGTCAGTTCAAGTATCTTTGAGATGTCAAAGTAGATTCCTGATGAACATGAGTTAATTTCCTCTCTTGTGCTGCATGTGCTGGAGCTTTTCTATGTCTGGAAAACATGTATGTTTCCTCTTCCTAGAACACAGATTTCACAGCTTGCATCTCTGAGTGACATTTTTTACAGCTGTTTTTGCTCTTTAACAATTTGTTTCTTTCCTCTGTAGCTCAAGGAAATGTTGGAAAATGAGCCAAAAGCATCGTGTGAGTCAAGAGGTGCAGGAGTGCTGCCAAGCATCGATTCCCACCATGGCAGGAACGTCTCCTGGGGTGGTGAATTCCAAAGAAATGGCTCTGTGGTGGCTGGCACCGGCTGCAGCAGGAAAGTCATGCAGAGAAAGGAACGAGGCAGCAGGTAAGAATCTCAGTGTCTCGCTCATGCGTCCAGACACTTTGTGGTTTCCCAGTCTGTGGTGTGGGAAGCACGGCAGCAGGTCATCCTTGGAACACTTGGGCTGCTGAGCCAAGTAGGAAGAAGGTGAGAGTGAGGAACAGGGAGAGGGGGAGTTACCGATTTGGGACTGCAGCAGTGAGGAGGGAGCCGGGCCTCTGACTGCAAGGTTTTTGCCTCCTTCACAGAAACAAGTAACCTGATGTACAAGATTGTTGACACTTTGGCAAGACACTTCTTTTTCCTCTGTTGGGTTCTACCAGTTTTAGACAACTATCCCTATCTAATTCCAAGCTAATTCCAGCCACCACCGCTGTTGTATTGGCACTGTTCCAGCCTATCTATGGCTGTACGTGCCCTGATAATTGAGTGCCTCCACGGCCCCAAAGGGCAGAAGCAGCTGCATCACCTCCCCATCTGAAATCATGTACTTGAAATAATCTTTAGTTTGGTGAGAAGTAGAGAATATTGGATAATAAAGTTAGGCTCTGATTTTTACGTATTTATTTTAAAGACAGTACCAGCCCAATAACTTTCTGTGTCCATTTAAAGTGGCAAAAGTAAGTTTAATCTTCAAAAATCAGGTCTACCAAGACTCCTTCAGTCGCAACCATTAGCTCCTTCACAAAAACCAGTGTTTTCAACTCAGGATTTTCATGTCACAGTCTTGGCACCAAATTTCTTGTGGTAAATCTTATTTCATAGCTTGGACTTCACCCAACACTGGGATTATACCCTGAGTATCCTATTGGAAAGGGCGGAGCATATTGTACTGTGTACAGGTGCAGAAAGAGTAAGCCAGCTTTGCTCTTACGTGATGAAAACTAATTTTCTGGGAAGGTAGCTGTACATTTTCTCAGAACTTTAGGTAGTAGAATATTAAAATGTGTCACTTCTGGACACGCAGGCTGAGATTTCATTTTTCTTTCAGCTCCTTCTTGCTAGATTGTAACCCTAAATTTGAATTCAATTCTATGAAATAATTTTAACCAGTAGTAAAACTCAAAAAAGAGGCTGAAAAAATGTCCAGCACAGTATTAAAAATGAACATTCTTAAAAATCAGTTCAGAGCCCAGATTAATTAGGAAATCCCTAGGACCGGATATAAAATCAGTAAGACTTTGATGGGCATTTTTCCCATATTTTTGCTCCTAGGATAATTCTTAGGAAAAACCAGAGAGGGTTGTTAATAGTATTTGTTTTGCTTTCCTTCATCTAGAAAGCTGGTGGAGGAGCCTTCTTCTTTTCAGTGCAGGTAGTTCAGTCCTGAAGCACCTGTATAACCTTCTGGACCCTGGGTTTATCAGGTTTTTTTGCAGGTCTGGCTCTCTCCTTTCAGATCTGGAAAGTGTCAGCTGCTAGGCACAAACCTTGAATTCTGTTTATTTTGTTTGATCTCAAACCCTTTCTGTCTTCAAGGCAGTGTCTTTAAAAATGGTTAACAGTTAAATCATTATTTTTTTCTCATTTTGTGCTTTTACACTTTGAATTCAAATGGTTTGCACACAAATCCCCCTGCAAAGCACCCAAGAAGCTAAAAAAGTAAGAGCACTTACATGGGATTGTAGATATTTCAGGTTCTTCATGTGCTTAAGTGTTCTAGTGCAGCACAGGACTTAATTCACAAGGAAAAGTTCTGACAAGTATTTTAGGGATAATCTGGTCTATCTGTGTCACACTGAGGACTTTTGGCATTTAATTCAGAATTATTACTCAACATGTACCTGTGCAGTCAGGGTAGCCTCAGGCAGGATGGGTGGTCCCAGCCCAGGCCAGTGCAGATGGGGCACATCAGTGGAATCTGGGATGAAAAAATGCAAAGATGAAGGGCTGGGAATGATATTACAGCATAAATAAAAACGGGAATAAAGCATCTTGTGCTGTCAGCCCCTAGAACCATCAAGAGGAGTAAGTCAAAGCCCAGGCAGTTCACGGCCTCCGTCGCCTGCAGTGGTCCTTGGGCTGGGCCCACTAACAGGACTCACTTTTGCCTCCAATGACTCAGTATAAAGGCACCTCTTATCCTCCAGCTATTTTAGAGGCTATTTTGGGCAAAAAAGGACAAATATTTTATTGTACAAATGTGATTGTCAACCCAGAATATTTCAAGATCTTTTCAATGCTGGTTTCTCTTTTTTTCGAGTCCTCTGAGCTCTCTTTGAGCCTTTCAGATGTATTTGCCTACTGGAATTTTTGAGCAGAGAGAGGAAAAGCAGTTCTCTCCAGAAGTGGGGAGTGGGCTGCTTTTTCAGGAAGATTTAAAGTAGAGTTTAATTTTACATGGAGCCTCCCATACTTGAGGTACACTGTGGTGTTTTATACGGCGATGTGTTAAATATAGAAAGGTGACTTAGTAGGCAGAACAGAGCAACCACTCAATCACTTCACACATATAACACTGGACAGTAAATGAAGGGCTTCAGTAGCAGCAGGGCTGGGATTCCTGACCTCTGGCAGCTCCCGCTGGGGTGATTTTAAGGAGTTACTGATTTCTTTCCACTCTGCCCCTTATCAGAGGGGACAGATCACTGCTGGCACAGACGACGGAGAAAGGTAACTTTAAATCATCCCCACATGCCATTCCTGAACTCAGGAGTCAGAGCCAGATTGCAGTGTAGGAAAGCTTTCCTATAAACTTGGTCCAATACTTAAAAACCTTTTAAATGACCTGAGCTGATGAGTGGTTTTGCTGTTTAAATCACATGAAATACAGACCTTTACAGAGTTGTAAAGAAAAACAGATAAAATTCTGCACTTTTTATTGTATTTGTCTTTCAGGTGTTAGATTCAGTAAAACCTGCAAAGGACAAGGAGTTAATGTACTGCAAAAGATAAAAGTGGTGCTACCAGAACATGCTGTTGCCAGCCCAAAGCAAGCTAAAAATTACTGAGAATGACCAAAAAGTACTGAGATTTCAGTCAAGTTTTAGTATTCTATGTGATTGCTTTTTAGGCTTTCCATAGAAGGTTTTAAGAAGAAGGTTTAAATAATCAAGTTGTAATGTGTGAGCGTAAAGTTCTGAAGGTATTTTGGTTTTTATTAAGGAAAATGGAAAGTGTCTGTATTTCTTGTAGGGCACTTGATTTGCTATTTGGTACCCACCAAGGAAGTTTTACATCACCTGCTCCTGCTGTGTTTCCAGGTAAGATCTCTGCTCTGCTGTGGAATGAAAGGACACACCAGGTAGCAGTGCCTAGCACTCAGAAATGGCAACTTCTCTGCCTTTTCCTGGCTGAGTGAGCACCTAGCCTCACCTCCTGCCAGGTGAAGTGTCACACTTACCTGTCTTCTGCTGCTTCCTCCCCTTACCTGGCTGGCTGATACACCTTATCTTCTTGCTCCTTTTTTCCATTACCTCTGTTCTTTTTTTTTGTAGTGCCTTGGTTGGCTCACCTGCACCTGCTCCAGCAGCTGAAGCTGGACAATTCCCTTCAGCAAAGTCCACTGTGACACTGTTACATTGGAAAAACAAGGCCGAAGGGCTCAGCTAATGACTGATGGATCCCCATCAGTGATTTGTGTAAGCAGCAAGTGAAAGGGGTCAGCCCATGTCCCAGGGCTAAATGACAGAGTGTTTCTGCTTTGAATGTGGAATCACAAGCTGTAAGCTGCCACTCACTTTGCCCAGGGTTTGAATTCGCTCTTTCTCCTGTGCTGAATTCAAGTTTCAGTTGAGCATAGAATGAAGCCTGTGAAAAGACTCTGGTATCAAGTGTCTCTTCCACAAAGCAGCAAGGCAGCAAATAGTAAATTAAGAGACTAGAAAAAGGCTCGTGTTTCATGCTACATGGCACTCTAAGAGAATCATTAAATGAGAGTTTTTTTATTTTATTTTACACTGAATAATGATAGGCTAAGTCCTTTCTTCCTTTGAAATTAAAATAGGTATTTTTTCTTAAAAATGCAGTTCTTTGCTAATAAGAATCCAAGTTTACAAATTCTAATTATTTGGATATTTCCCTGAAGGACATGGTACTCTTTCTAAGGCTCTGACAAGGGATAACCAGGTGAATGATGCTGGCAGGGAGTGAAGCAAGCAAGCAATAGCAGTTCCTGATATTTTAAATTTGGCTTGAATTTCCTCAGATGATGAACTTCCCATTTGAGGCTGAATGCTACACTTGAGTTTTGGACCTCCTCCTGTAACTTGTCCTGAAGTCAAAACCAGCTGCACAGAGTGGGAGGCTGAGGGGAAGGTGCAGAAAGACCGTGGGAAAGTTAAGATTCCAAATTAAAGTTGGAACAGTTAAGAAATGCAGGTAAGGAATACGCTTTAATTATACTTATTCATGATTACTTCAAGCCACTAAAAGCAGCAGAGTGCTTGGGCCCCAGGGCTCATGGTTGCCCCTCCATAACTTCTGAGTTCATTGGCTGAACTCTGCTGAATCTATTAAATTCACACAGGTATCAGAACCCCTACAAATGTGTGATTTTGCACACAAGTTGAGGCTCAAGAAAAAGCCTTTTTACAAGGAAAAGTCCCAGTGAGTGCTCGCAAGCATGTGATAGGAACCTGCAAGAATCAGGCTCCATTAGTACTTGGGCACTTGCCTTTCTTCCCATTCTTCTCTCCTGCTTTTCCCTGCAGGGTGGAGAAATAAGAGCATGAGAAGAGAACAGACTGCTGAGACCAGACAATTTAAAACTGTGGTCTCTTGCTTCTAGATATTGTGGCAGCTCTCTGAATTTAAAAGCTTAAATGAAGCTGCTGGGAAGAAATGCAGGTCAAGCCTAGGAAGTCATAACCCTGATGTACGAGGCTTTGGCTTCAAGGGAAAAAATGGTATTACTGGTTAGACTTTGCAAAACGTGCCATGATTTCACTTGGGAAATAAAATGGAAAGAGGAGAGATTGAAATGCCTTAATTATGCTGATCTTGATAGTGTGTATCGTATTAGAAACGATATTGGACAGAAGGAAACCTGAGTCTTTTCTTAGCCATCAGATGCTTTGTAGTTTTGAATTTAGTTTTCAAAGTGGAGTCTTGTGTTGCTGGGATAGCTCCTCCTGGTACGGCACCTCCTGGAGCCAGGGGCCACTAATACTGAATATTCCACTCTGGATAAAGGTATGCAAACCAAATAAATTCATAAATAACTGTATTTTTGAAGTATTTCTCCATATGGTTATCATACAAAAGCAAAAGTGCACTTTAAAACCCCCAAAAGAGAGGGAAGCTAGGACTTAGATCACCCCCATTATAGCGAGGAATTTCAATCGAAGCTGTGTTCACCTTTGAAATCCAGTGCTTAGCTTTTAAAATGGATTTTAACTGTACCTCTTTATAACAACATGGTATTCATATAAGCTTGTCCACTGCGTTTTAGGTCACAAACACTGATGACCTTGACTAACCAACAGAAAAGAAGCAGGAAACAGCAAAGAAAATTATGCTTATACATATTTCCCCTATATATATGTGAAATATATATATATATTTCACATATATACATGTGCATGTGTACCTATGTGTAACTACACCACTGACTTGAGGTGAATTTCAGGTATTATCCTGCAATTCGTTGCAAACAGGCCAGAATGTAAATGAAATCCTAAAATAATACCATATGTAGTGTTGTAATCCTTTTTTAAATGCAGATCAGAACATTTGGCCATCCCGTGCTGTCCCAGGGGTTTCTGGAGTTGCAGCCCCTGTGCCGTGGCACGGCCCTGGATAATGCCAAAGTGGTGTCACACACTGGAACTGGAGCTTGCAGAGCAGCTTCCTTTCACTCCACTGGGATTTCTAGATGTATTTATACGCTTGAAGCTGAACACGTGCATGTTGCATCTGCACCAGGTGTCCCTTTTCCTCCTTCTTTGGTGCATAGGACTGGAAGTCCCTGCTGCTTCTACTTTTCTTAAAAGTTGCTTAGAAGTTGAGCAAAAATATTGCTGTGGTAGTTTCCCCTCCTAGGCAGCATCCAAGGTATTGTTTCCTCTGCTTTTCCTTTTCCCAGGAACAGCGAGCAGCTCTGTTGAATGGATTTCTCCATGAGGTTATTTTGCAGGTCAGGAGGTTAGCTCACTTTTGTCTTTTTACTCAGCTGCTGCAGAAGAAATCCTCTGTGTGTTCTCCTGAATTGTAAAGGCTGGTAAGAAAGAGAAGCCAAAGTCATCCATTAATCCACAGGCAAAGTCCTATTGAAGCTGCTGCAGTGAAAGCTCTCACATGCTGCCCTGGAAATAACCCCAGCCGTGACGTGGTGAGATGACCCTAGGTAAGGTCAGAAGCTCAGTTCTCATTTTCATTTAAGCTTCTGTTTTTTAAACAGTATTTGGGGTTGTGCCTCCTGGTTCTGTTGGGCTCTTAAAGAAGCTGGAGCCCCCTCGAGAGGGAGCGGAGAAGGGGACTCCGGAGAGGCAGGGGTTTATCTGCTAAACTTGCCACTCTCTCCTCTCAACTTACTGTTGTTTTGGCTTAAATATTTAATGACCGTGACCCCATGTGAGAGCAGCAAGTGGTATCAGGACTTTAGCTTAAGCTGCTTTGCAGGGACAAAGCACCTGTTTTAATTCCTTCTGGAAATGGAAGTGATTTGGAAGCGTCCCAGCAAATTGAAGGCAAAGTGGTAATTCTTAACTGCCTGTACACTTTCTCAGGAAGTATGTGAATTGGAAGGATCTGTGTACACAGCTCCTGGATGGGATTTTCAGGAGGGCTAAGAGAGCTGGGGGTCTCTGTCCTGGCATCCTTTGCAGGGTTGCAGCTGTAATGCCAAGATGCATTTAGTGGAAATATAGTGGCATCAACTGTTTGTCTCTTCTCTTCATAGACACTGATATAATAAAATGCCAAGCTGATGTGTCGGGTTGTGGTTAGGTCAGATGCAGTCTGCACCTTCCACTGGTCCTGGTCAGCATGCCCTCAGAGCAGCTGGCAGCTTCCAGGAGCAGTGTTATCTCTTGGGATCCACCTGCAGTGGTTATTAAAATGCTGACCAAAGGTGCTGCTGGCAGCCATCCTCCACTGCTGTGTTTATTCTTGTGTCATGGAATGACCTTTTGTAATAGAATTTTGTAATAGACAAAAACTACTGATATGATGGATTTGGAGTATTTTGTGAGGTAATCAGGTAACTTCATAACTCTCTGGAGTAAGGAGCTGTGAGGTGAAGCTGAATCAGCCATTCCCGTCAACTTGCTTAGGGAACTGATTTTCAACAGGATATTACTGATTTTTACTTTTCATTTTTCATTTCTGTGGTGCAGCTTTTGCCTTTTCTGGGTTTAGGAAATCATGCCAAGCAAGTTGATTTTCATTACATTTGAGAGGTAAGGGAGTGCTAAAGTGCGCAACCTCCCTCCCTCTCTCCGTACGGGTACGTGTTTTGTGTGAATCAGTGACAGAAAAGCAACCACTGCAAATATATTCCCTTTCTTTCTCTGCAGTCATCCCCCTCCCCAAAAACTTCTCTGAGAATGTGACTAAAACCAAAGCACTCTGTAAGTTACAAAGGAATAGTGTTGAGCTGGTGAAGCCAGTGGGAAATGAACATAGAATCCCAGAGTTGTTTAGGTTGGAAGAGACCTTTGAATCATCAAATCCAACCATGAACCTAGACATGGAACAGGGTTATCATTTCTTTTGAAGGTTAAGGGTGGGTATAATTGCATTTTATTTGGCACGCATTGTTTTAGAACTCATCACCTCAGAATAGGAACAATTTTATGGAATGTGCTAATTTTACAAAATTCACAAACACTGCTTCTTTTAGTTCCTTTTTATTTTTCACAATGTCTTTTACAACTGTAATTTTCACGTCTCACATTTTTCTCTCCAGTTTCCTGTGTCTTGTGGTTAAATCTTGACCATAAATCTTGCTCTGCTTTGTTAAAAATAATAGGTGTGCTATATTTCTTCATTTAACAACCTGCTAGATTAATAGTGGCTTTAAAAGAATTAAATATGGTTGTGTGGTTTAATATTCCCAGTTTTAATGCACCATGAAGGAGAAACTAGAGGCATTGTCTTTTATAGAGTGCTTGGGTTTCATGTACAGTCTGGCAGTCTTTGTCTGACACCTTGGTACTGGGATCTCCCTCTTACACAGATAATGCCAAAAAAAGCTTTCTGTACAGGTTTGGAAATCAAATGGCAAGTCACTGGGTGTCAAATAAGGCTAAAATTTTAACGGTGGTATCTCAGCCAAAAAGGCTTTGGGACCTTTGGGATGCACGACTGGAGTTGTCATGCACGGCAGCTGGAGGAGGTGGGTTTCTGCATTGTTGCAGCAATGTTTTAGAACATAAAATTTGGTTCCTGTAAATTCTTCTTGTCATTAAGGCTGGAAACCTGAGCAGGTCGTGGTCACATATTCTGGTGTGTCACAGAGCAGGATGTGGGTCACCAGCCACCCTGCCTCACAGGGTACCCTGGCGTTATATTTCCATCCAGGCAGGCTCTGTGGAGAGTGAGGACCTGAGGCACGAGGTATCGGTCATTAAAGGTAGTCAGGTTTTGACACCAAAGCCGTATTTCAGCAGAAAGAACAGAATTAATGCTTTCCAAACTGGCTCCTATTAAGAAAGGTCATCAAATGCATATGTAGATCAGAAACTCAATAAATTGTAATGATTCCTAAATATCAGGAAATGTCACTGCAAAACTGACCATTAAACCATGTGTATGGACAGGATCAGCAAAGACTGGGATTTGTCTGGATGATAGCTATTATTCCTAGATGTTGTAGTTAAGTTACACTATAAATACTCCTGCTAGATGTTAGAGTTGAGTTTACGAGGGGCTTGTCTCAAAAAATTTATATTTGAAGCTTGGATTAAATAGCATTGCAAGAACTCCTGATCAGTAGCTTCTTCTGGTTCCACCGAGGCAATATTCTTTAAATTTTCTCAGTTTGAATTGTTGCTCCAATTAAGCCTGACTTTGAGATTGCTTTGTTGCATTCCTGTGCTGCGAGAGGATGTGAGACCTCATGGAGACCATGTTCCAGATCAGGTAATGCCATGTTTTACTCCCCTGAGTATTATCCCTGCAAAATCCTGCTGCAGCCTTTTGACTCCAAACCCTGGCCCTGTGCAAAGCCTTCCAGACAGACTTCAGTGCCTCTTTGCTTCAGGCCCCAGTCTCAGGTTCATAAAATATTTGTGGCTGTCAGTCTCGTGCATCAGCCAAAGTTGCACAGATGCAGAAAGTCTGAGGGATTTTAGAATTGCAAATGCCTAACAGATTTTTAACAGCTCTATATATGTATACACATATGTAAATACATATATGCATATGTATGTGTAGCAGACTAGAAATACACACAAGAAATCTATGATTTCTCTGATAATAGTGTGCCAAACTGGGCTGCTGGAGATGAGAAATGTCTTTAACTGAACTTTCAAATACTGCCTCGATTTACGTGTGTTACAGGAGTGGCACTTAGTGTTGTTTCTTATTAGAAATAGTGGGGCATCTAATTTAAACACCTTATGTTTGCTTTTTTACAATTCTGTCGAGCCTTTGATAGACCACAAAACAGAGTATCTGCCCTGGTCCCCAGCTCTGTCTGTTGTGTATCTTTGTTTCTTTGACATTTAGAAACTCTTTAAGCCAGTTTGGCAAAGTGTAATCACTTAGGAGGTAAAAGACTTAACGCTGTATTGCAAGAATGTTTTTAAGAGCAAAGAAACAGCTTTACTAGAGGTTGGGACTTTGGATCCCTGTGCCTGTGGAAGGTCTCCATGTCCATGACAGGGGGTTGGGACTAGATGATGTTTAAGGTCTCTTCCAACCCAAACCAGTCTGTGATTCCCTAAAGTGCCCCTGTAATTAGCCTGCATGAAACACCTGAGACTTGTTCACGTTCATCGTTTCCCGCAGCAAACAGGTAGTTTGCAGCACGCAGCACTCGGGTGTGGCACATTACAGAAAAACCCACAAGGACATCAGGGTTGTGTTCAGGGTTTGAATGATGTGCAATAAGTAAGATCTGAGGTCACCTAGTGAACCAGGAGGGAAGCAAAACGGGGACTAGCTGCACGGTGTGTGAAATGCCTTTTAACGTAGAATTATGGAGCTGGCACTTTACTGTACCTCAGCCTTTCCGATTCGGGGCTTCCCCAGAAGTGGCTCTGTGCAGCTGCTGGTGCTGAATGTGACCGGCTGCTTCATGTTTTATGCACAGAAATGACTGTACACTTGTAATAACAGATACATTCCCATTCTCTCAGAAAAATTCCTTGTATATTTTTGCTTTGTGAGAGGATATCATGCAGTTCAGGACCCGTGTCCTCTGAAACAGCAGGGCTGCCGTGGTTGGAATATTCAAGATATCTCCTGGAAATCAAGACTGACGGTCTCCTCTTTAATGTCGCTGTGACGCAATTTGGATTTAGTAGAACCAGTATTTTCTTTTTCATATAGATAGGTTGATTTCTGGCAGGGAGGTCAACATAAAAACTGTAGTTAAGCTCTCATATGTATTCTGAGAACATTTAGCAGCAGCAGATCGTGTGTTTGTGCTACGTGAGGCCAACAGAAACTGATTTTGGTTGGTTGTGGTGTTTCACAGGAGTGGTAATGCAGAAGGTACAACAAAATGGTTTTAAATTGGATTTTAAATTGGGATCCAGATGTTCATAATACTGGCTAAGTCTGACCCTGAAAAAATTCAGTCCTCAGTTGAACACTGCTGGAGTTCAAGGATGTTGGAGTGGTTGATCTCTGCCTCCTGGAAAGTTGTTTCCCCCTTGGGGATGCCCAGGTGGGATCTGTTACCAACTGGTTACGCACAGCTTCAACTGCTTAACATCTTCTGGGGAAATGAAGGTGTACAGAGTGTGTTTGTGCAGATTTCTGTCTTTGGAAGGCGCTGTGCAAGTGGATTTTGGGTTCTGCCCAGGCCCGGCACCATTTCCTTTTGAGTTGTGTGCTGAGCTCCCAGCTGGTGGGGAGAGAAATGGCTTTGTGGTCAGCCTCCAGTCCAGTGGGACCCTTGGGAACTGTTGAGATGGGATGTGGGGTGATGGTTTTAAACTGAATGGGCATCAGTTTAGGTTAGATACAGGGAAGAAGTTTTTTACCATGAGAGTGGTGAGGCCCTGGCACAGGTTGCCCAGGGAAGCTGTGGCTGCCCCATCCCTAGAAGTGTTCAAGATGAGGTTGGAGGGGGCTTGGAGCAACCTGGTCCAGTGGCCCCCATGGCAGGGGGTTGGAATGAGATGAGCTTTAAGGTCCCTTCCAGCCGAAACCATTCTGGGATTTTAAGACTGTAGCTGTTGCAGTCTGCCTTGGGTTAACGGGAAATATGGAAGCTTGAGGATGTGGTCCCGGGCTGGGGAGCTGCTCTGGGAGTCCCTGCCAGGGTGTGATGCAGGCAGTGATGGTGGGTAGGATGGATGGATGGAGGGAGGGAGGGAGGATGGCTGGACGGACGGACAGGAAAGTTGTTTCTCGGTGGATTTCAGGCGCAGGGAGCAGGGGAGCGCCGAGGATGCAGCGGGAGCACAGTGATAGGGTTTGTGCCTCAGCGTGTCTGTGCGCGGAGCCGGGCGGGTTCCCCGGCGGTTCCCCGGCGGGCCGGGCCGTGCCTGACGTGGAGCGCCGGCTCGGCCGGAGGNCGCTCCTGGGGGCCCGCGCTGCGCCCGGCCGGCAGGTGAGTGAGGGAGGGAGGGAATGCGGTGACCCCCGCCCTCCCCTTCCCTCCGCGCTGTCCCCCGGGGTCCTCCCTTGTCCCCCCGGGGTCCGCGGGCGGTACCGGCCCGGGGCGAGGGGAGGCTGAGGTGGACGGGCGGCTCTTCGCCCTCTTCTGTGCTGCAGACCGCTGCATCCAAGCAGCCTGCAGCCGGACACGGCATCCCCGGGCTAGGCTGGGTCCTCCAGCGGCAGCCCCTGGGTCCCTTCCTTCTGGATCCTGTGCCCCTGGGTCCCCTAAACCTGGCAAGAGCAAGTACCAAGCCGGCAGTGAGCTGACCATGACATCGGGTCGCTGCCACCGTCCCTGCGGTCACTGTGGTCCAGTTGGCTTTCCCATTCTCTAGCCTAGGTACAAAGAGCTGTCAGCTCGCTGCTTCCTCTCTGCCCCAGCACCCGTGCTTCTTGGAGCTCATCGCTTTCCTGCTCTTAAATCCTTGCTTTGGCCACCGAACTTACTTTTTGGCAGCGTCACGATGTGCAGAGTGGGTCATTCAGAATCAGGATTACTTAGCAGTTCTACTTATGTTAAACTTGCTATGGACTCCGTTAGTATGTTGGTGGGAGCAGCTTAACATTCAGCTAAGGAAGAACTGCCATCCCTGGAAACCAAATGCAGAAACATATAAAATAGTGCAGCACAAACCAAGTGATTTTTCAGCCTTCTGCCATCCCCCATTGCATAGTAATTACACTAACAACTTTGTGCATGTGTTTCTTTTCTCTTCTGCAGGCTGGTAAAGAACAGCAGATCCAAATAGGTAAGTCTTTTTAGCTATTATTCCTGCTATCAAAACAGAAATAAAAGAAGTAAGCTCAAAGACTAGTTATTTCTAGAGAAATGATCTGTATGCAGGCGAGCGTTCCCTGTGCACCCCCCACCATTGCCACCCAGAAGTGTTTGTAGTTGCAGTGACATGGCATGGCTTGAATTTGCATGCCCTCTCGTGCTGCGGTTTTGCATCTTTATGTGTCTGTGCTTCCCTTCTGAAATACAAACCAATCGACGTTATAAAATCTGTAGCTGGTCACTGTTGCCTTGTAAACTGATAGACCTGGGTAAGAAGGTGCTGTGCAGCAAGTTCAGGGTCAGTGGCACATGAGGGTGCTGAAGGGAAATGTGCCTGTTTGTGCCCATGGGGTGCTTCTTACTGAGACTTCAGCTTCTCAGGCTCTTCCTAAAGACAGGAAGCTTCCTTTAATTGGGAGGATGCACCCACAGTTTAATTTCAGGAGATCTGTGTTCATTTAGACTAGCTGGTAGTTGGGTGCTCCACAGGATGGAAGAGGTAGTGGAAGGATGTGGAAGCTGGCATTCCCAGTTAGTGCCAGGGAATGCCATCCTATGTGCTCTTTCCCTTACCCAGTGTGAAATGAGCCTTTTACCATTCTGCTACTGAGTGCATGTGCCTGCACATGAGTGCTCTCTGGAGCTCTTCTGCAGTGGGAATGGACCCCAGGCAGTTCTGCCTCCAGCTGCCGTTGGACCTCCAGCCCTGCGGTTTTGGTTCAGGTTTTGTTCAGAAAAGCATTTCAAGCATTTCTGTGAATTTTGGAGGCCTTGTCTCAACTTCAGTTCTGGCACTGCGAGCTTCTGGGCTTAGGTTGGTTTCCACCGTGATCAGTGAGTAATGGGAACAGAGACAGTGAGGCACATTTAAAGCTAACTGGCAAACAGATGGTTTTTCCAGTGGTATGCTGATTCTGTCTTTTATTTCTAGTCCTTTCCATGAGAAATGGATTGTATTTGAATTTCAGAAACCATAAGCTATATAGGAATGTGTCTTTTAAATTACACAGTACATCAGGCAAAATTCCTGAATCTGGAAAATAACTTTTTGTCCTTTAACGTCTTCCTTTCTTCCACAGCCCTGGCACTGCTGTAGTCAGGAACATTTGGGGCTGAATTTGATCCTGTAAATTCTGATTCAAAAAGTACAGAACCATAGAATCCTAAAATGGTTTGGGTTGGAAGGGACTTGAACGATCATCTCATTCCAAACCCCCTGCCGTGGGCAGGGACACCTTTCAATATCCCAGGTTNAATGCGGTGACCCCCGCCCTCCCCTTCCCTCCGCGCTGTCCCCCGGGGTCCTCCCTTGTCCCCCCGGGGTCNACCTGGCCGTGAACACTTCCAGGGGCAGGGCAGCCACAACTTCGAACTATGGCTTACTCAGTTGAGAGTTTTAACGACTCGGAGGTAAAACCTGCATTGGAGTTGCCTGCAAATGCACTGTCCTACTTCTGAGTCCCCACAAAGTATCGCTTTGCATTGGTGTTGTGTCTTCTGAGTTGGCCCAGGGCTGGCTGCTGTCAGCAGCTGATCTTTTCTTGTAGCCTGAAAAGTCACTTAGGGGAGTTAAGGCACCTAGGGGTNGATCCAAATAGGTAAGTCTTTTTAGCTATTATTCCTGCTATCAAAACAGAAATAAAAGAAGTAAGCTCAAAGACTAGTTATTTCTAGAGAAATGATCTGTATGCAGGCGAGCGTTCCCTGTGCACCCCCCACCATTGCCACCCAGAAGTGTTTGTAGTTGCAGTGACATGGCATGGCTTGAATTTGCATGCCCTCTCGTGCTGCGGTTTTGCATCTTTATGTGTCTGTGCTTCCCTTCTGAAATACAAACCAATCGACGTTATAAAATCTGTAGCTGGTCACTGTTGCCTTGTAAACTGATAGACCTGGGTAAGAAGGTGCTGTGCAGCAAGTTCAGGGTCAGTGGCACATGAGGGTGCTGAAGGGAAATGTGCCTGTTTGTGCCCATGGGGTGCTTCTTACTGAGACTTCAGCTTCTCAGGCTCTTCCTAAAGACAGGAAGCTTCCTTTAATTGGGAGGATGCACCCACAGTTTAATTTCAGGAGATGTGTGTTCATTTAGACTAGCTGGTAGTTGGGTGCTCCACAGGATGGAAGAGGTAGTGGAAGGATGTGGAAGCTGGCATTCCCAGTTAGTGCCAGGGAATGCCATCCTATGTGCTCTTTCCCTTACCCAGTGTGAAATGAGCCTTTTACCATTCTGCTACTGAGTGCATGTGCCTGCACATGAGTGCTCTCTGGAGCTCTTCTGCAGTGGGAATGGACCCCAGGCAGTTCTGCCTCCAGCTGCCGTTGGACCTCCAGCCCTGCGGTTTTGGTTCAGGTTTTGTTCAGAAAAGCATTTCAAGCATTTCTGTGAATTTTGGAGGCCTTGTCTCAACTTCAGTTCTGGCACTGCGAGCTTCTGGGCTTAGGTTGGTTTCCACCGTGATCAGTGAGTAATGGGAACAGAGACAGTGAGGCACATTTAAAGCTAACTGGCAAACAGATGGTTTTTCCAGTGGTATGCTGATTCTGTCTTTTATTTCTAGTCCTTTCCATGAGAAATGGATTGTATTTGAATTTCAGAAACCATAAGCTATATAGGAATGTGTCTTTTAAATTACACAGTACATCAGGCAAAATTCCTGAATCTGGAAAATAACTTTTTGTCCTTTAACGTCTTCCTTTCTTCCACAGCCCTGGCACTGCTGTAGTCAGGAACATTTGGGGCTGAATTTGATCCTGTAAATTCTGATTCAAAAAGTACAGAACCATAGAATCCTAAAATGGTTTGGGTTGGAAGGGACTTGAACGATCATCTCATTCCAAACCCCCTGCCGTGGGCAGGGACACCTTTCAATATCCCAGGTTGCTCCAAGATCCTTCCAACCTGGCCGTGAACACTTCCAGGGGCAGGGCAGCCACAACTTCGAACTATGGCTTACTCAGTTGAGAGTTTTAACGACTCGGAGGTAAAACCTGCATTGGAGTTGCCTGCAAATGCACTGTCCTACTTCTGAGTCCCCACAAAGTATCGCTTTGCATTGGTGTTGTGTCTTCTGAGTTGGCCCAGGGCTGGCTGCTGTCAGCAGCTGATCTTTTCTTGTAGCCTGAAAAGTCACTTAGGGGAGTTAAGGCACCTAGGGGTTTATTTTTGTTGAGTATCATCACAGGCCGCAGTACAGGGATAGCAAGTTAGCACACTGAATTACCTGCACTCATGCACGGTGTGCTGCAGTGCCTGGGAGCTGTCAGGAGGAAGTTGTTCTGTGTCACTCAGCCTGAAGGTGCTGATGCTGTGCTGCACCTTCGCCTCCCACGCAGCAGAGCTCTATCCCTGCTCAGTGCCACTTCTGGAAGAAACCTGTGGCACAACAATGCCGGGCCCCACCGCCTGCAGGAAGCACCTGCAAAGCACCTGCAGCATTGCAGAGGCTGCAAAAACACCACACCAACCATCTCTTGAGCTGTCTGTGTCCCTGGGACAAGTGATAGTGAAGCAGAGGAATGAGGGCACCAGAGAGGTGTCCCACATCAGCCTCTCTCCTTGCAGTCCCTTGCTTTCATTCATGCACCTTACAATGTCTAGATCCCACAAAGCCTTATCCCTTTTCAGGTGCAGAGTTGCGTGGGAATTCTCAAGGAATCTGTCCCCCTTTCTTGTCTTCTCCTTCTTTCTGGGCATTCCTGCCACCTAAAAGCAGCCAAACGGAGAGTAAACGGTAGTTCTGGAGTGATCCAGGTTGTTGAGAGGGACCAAAACTCCTCTGTTGTTTCTGGAAGCCACCAGCCAGTGATGAAGCAGAAAAGGGTTGATGACAGAGCCCCTGCTGGGCTTGTCCAGTTGTCTCCACACCATCTTAGCTTATTAAGCATCACATTGCTAAGTGACCAGAACAGCTCTGTGCTCATCCCATTGTGCTTATCTGCGGGACAGAAGCATGATCTCCCAGAACAAGGCGCAGTGTCTTTATGAAAATGCTGTCCTCTTCATCCCTATAGCAGCAGGCAACTGTTTTTCCTCCAGTACTTCCACTGCAGAGCTGGATGTCTGCCATCCAGCAGTTTGGTCACGTCACAGCTTGTGAATTCCAGGCAGAAAATTCCATGGTGATGCTCCGGAGATATCACCTTAGATCCAGTCCTTTTGCTGAGGTACCTGAGCTTCCTGACCCTCGAGCCACACCCAAACCCATCTTCTAATGGGGAAGCTCTGGAAGATTGCTGGTTGTCCCACCGTGTCATTATGGGATGGCCTGGGACTCAGCAGTAGAGCCCTGTGCAGGGGCCACGTGGGTGGGATGTTGCCAGGAGTCTCCCCACATTTCCTTTCTTGGGTAGTTTGCTTTAGACATAGAAATAATTTAAACTTTGAGAAATTCTTCCTTTTCCACTGATGCCACTGATTTCCACGTAGACTGTGCCTTTGAAATCTTCTCAAGTGGATGATTAGGCATTTGGCATTCTGCTGTGGACTACCACCTGAACGATTTTTGATCAATGTATTTGGTAGAATCTTATGCATTAAAAATACTGTTTTTCTAAATGTAGGTGATAATAAAAGTTTAGGATTTTCTAACCTCTGCTAACCACAGCTGTTGGACAGTGCAGAGACAACTCTTGCGAGCCAGTGGTGTTAATTCTGCAGTTTCATGAGTTTTTGAGGGGAAAGAAAGCCCGGACAGCTCTCTTCAGAGGCATTCTCTAGCTAATTTTGTTCTGGCACACAATGAAAGAAAGTGATGTTCCTTCTTAAGTGCTTCCTTTCAACTTAAACATTGTGCAACTGGAGCAGCATTTTAAGGCCAGATTTTAAAAAAATGAAGAAAATTTACAGTTAAGTGCTTTTCCTCTTGCTCTGATCAGCACTGTCAGCTTTGAATTAGCAGAGCAGATCGACTCTGAAATTTTAGCTTAGGAAAGGGAACACCTACAGCTGGGATAGCATTTCCTCAGAGCGTGCAGTTTGTGGAAAAAGGGTAATGTAAGTCAGCGGAGGAGTTCAGATGTCTTTGGGATTCAGTCATGTCCCATTTAATTTTAATTGCCTTTGAACAAAAGGCATTTCCTCTTCTAGCTCAGCATTTACAGACTCTGGAAAAGGCTTTCGCTGGCTCAAAACCTTGACAGTGCTTATTTTCCACCCTTTGTTCCTACCTTCATGGGGCTAGCTGGACGCTCTTGTTAGCCAAGTAGCCGGGGTTTTTTTCCCCAGCCTGTGGAAATGTGGGAATTCTGCTGCAAGATGTGCAGAGCAGTTTCTCAGTCGTGCGGTGAGCACAGAATTTGATCACCAGATTGTGGTCTCTGGCACTGAATGTCCTGCTTTAAAGAAAAAAGAAAACAAGCCACGAGGAATCTCAGCGAGGTAGAAGGCATAGTGTCAGCCTGGGAATGAAATCCCAGTCTTGAAGCACCAGGAATGTGAGGATCTATGTTTTTACTTTGACCCAGTTAAACTGTACAACCCCACAGCTCTGTCTCCTGGGCATGGCCTGGTGTCTAATTAATAAAAATGACTTTGGAGTTTTAATTTGGTCCCTTCTCTAAGGAGACAGATTAACAATCCTGGCTCAGAATTCCCAGTGTTTTAAATGGGAATTATCCTCAGGATAATGGCCTAATTAGGATGCCAGTTTTAGAACCTGATCTGGTGGGTGTATGGCAAAATAGGTGGAGTTGGCTGCTGCTGAAACCCACCCTGTGGCTGCTGGCTGTAGGATGTGGGTTACCAATGGGCTTGGAAATGATTTTTCACATTCCTAGTATATAGTATTTGTATATTAAGATATTTATAGTGCAAGAATTTACGTGTGTGTGTCCTACTAGTACCATACATTATTTTTCTGTCAGATTCCTCAGTAACTGGCTGAAAGAATATTAAAACCAGTTCTGTGAAGCCATTAGGAACATTTTCCTACTGAAGTTACTTGTTGAATTTTAAGAGAGCGTGACTCTCTTAAAACCAGAAGCCTGTGCTACCTGGAGAGAAGAACTGGCTACTGAGCTTTTCCTCTATTAATTCTCGTATCAAGTGTGATCCACACTGGGAGCAGGTGAAATTTAGCTCACTTAATTTAATATATTTATTTGAGGAATTCTCAGTGGCACTTGGCACTAACATCAGAGCTATCCGATCTTGCAGCTGTTCAAATGAAATTGTCAGTAATATCACTCTGATACTGCTTTCACCAGCTCTCCCAGGAAGAGAGGAGTAGGGAATAACTTTTTTTGTGCAAGATGTCTTTTTAACTCCTGCGTGGTCAAATACACAGGCTTAGACTTGGGCCTTGGACCCATTCAGAGCAGTGGTGTGGCTCACAGCACGACCTGGCCTTTCCCTTAACAGCCTGAAAATCGGACAGCAAATATCCTGATTGCTCTCAGATTACATAGATCTCACCAAAAAGATAAACTCATTTGAATGGATTTGTTTTCCAGTGACAGTGTTTCCTTGAAGACATGTTGCCTTAGCTGAGGGTTGTGCCATTGAGCTTCTCCAGGATTACCAGCAGCGTGGGTTTGCTGGGTTTATGGCTTCTCTCAGCTGCATTAAAGTGCAGGATTTAGGGCCAAATTGTGCAGATCTGTGGTGGGTTTTTTAATAATTAGATTATCTCATTGTTTTTGATCTTTGTTACTCAGAGGAAGGGCAATAGCAAGTTGCTGGGTAGGGGGATTTGTAGAGGGAAAAGTTACTGCCTTTACAAGTGCTGGATGTATCAATTTACTAGCAGCGTGTGATCCACTGGATTTTTTTCCCTGTTTCTATTTCCTGAGAAATCTGTAAGCAAATTGTGCTTATAACCAAGCTTGGCACTTCATTTTCAAAACCTTGATGGAAGTCCTGACACAGGAGCAAGTTCTGTGTGAGGTTTACAACAGAGCTGTGTGGCATTTCTTACAGGAGAGTTCAGAAGGCTCCGTGCCTCTCCTGGGGCTGTTGAGCAAACCTGAAACCCACAGGAAACTCCCCAGATAAGTGTCAGTGAATATTTCAGACTTTTCTCTGTAAGTTTTAGAAAAATCATTTTTATAGTAACAATTGATAGGAAGAAATTCTTCCATGTGAGGGTGCTGAGGCCCTGGCACAGGTTGTTCAGAGAGGCTGTGGCTGCCCCATCCCTGGAAGTGTCCATGGCCAGGTTGGACAGGGCTTGGAGCAGCCTGGGAGAGAGTGGAGGGTGGTGTCTCTCCCCATGGCAGGGAGTTTGGAACTGGATGGTCCTGAAGGTCCCTTCCAACCCAGACCGTTTTGTCATTCCATGATAAAAGAGGAGCAGTGACATGTGCCTTGCATTTGCCCATATTAGTAGCTCAAACAGGAATCCTAAATTGGGATTTTTGGAAGGAGAGGCGTGTGGCAGAGGTGTCCTTCAGCCTTTGGGCTCATTCCATCCTCTTGTTCTTATTTTAATTTGGTTTTTGGGTGTGTCTCTTGGCAGAATTCCGAAAAAGCAGACCAAGGCCATATGGGTTAGTGATTCCAGTTAGCACCAACGCAGATGGAAGCTACGTGTCCAACATCCTCTCGGCGGGTCACCAGCGGCGATGGACGCGGGAGGTGTCCCAGAGCCCCAGACAGCTGTATTTCAATGTCACTGCCTTCGGGAGGGAATTCCATCTCCGGCTGAAGCCCAACACTCGCTTAGTGGCTCCCGAGGCCGTGGTGGAGTGGTACGAAGACTCTGTGGAGGCTGGGAACGATGGTGGTAACACGACTCAGACTGGAACTGGTACGGAGCGATTATGGAAGAGAGAGCCCCTGTGGACCAACTGTGCCTACGTGGGGGACATCACGGACATCCCCGGAGCTGCAGTGGCCATCAGCAACTGTGATGGTCTGGTAAGGCTGGTTTCATGGCATTTGTGTCTCGTGTCACACTTTGTGCACAGCTTTTGTTGCTTTTAACCACGCGTTGCTAATGATGTCATTTACAGAACTTCGTTTCTTAAATCCCTTAGAAAATATTCATGTCCTACTGCTTTACTTTGGGATAATTTCTCTGAGGTTTGATAAGCAAAGTTCTTAATGTCTCAGGTGCGTGAGAGAGAACTCAAACCTACATATTTCCTTTTTATTTGCATGAGGTGTTACAGGAAAATTAATACTGAAGACATTTTCAGACCTAAAAGGTGACCTTTTGTTAGCTGAATTTAGAATTTGGTGTCCAGATCATCCCTCTTTGCTTCTCAGGTGCCAAAATGATGGGCTGCCCTGTTATCCAAGAACAGCAGCATTAAGTTTTAAAGGGTTCATTTATAAAGTGAGCATACTTTTTGTTCTCTTAGATGCAGTTTTGCTTCATCAGGAGGTGTCATATGAGAATTGAGTGGTTCACACCTGTAACGGTTTCGTTTTCGATCTGTCTGTGAACATGCAGAGTTTCCCTGCGGCTGAGCAGATGCCCAAATCCCAGAATGAAAGGCTAAGCATATATGGAGCCCACACACCGTTCATTGATTGGCTCATGCAGCAGGGAAAGCCAACAATGCTCACCTTGTGCTCCGTAAGGCACAGGAGCACTGGTGGAACACGCCTGCAGCATCCAGGGAGATGAATGTCATGGTTACCCTCCTGCTGTTTGGGACAGGAATCATATGAAGAAGTCTGCCACAAGCATCCTTTCTTGGAAGTGGGTTTCCCACTTCCCATCGCTGCCACGGGGTCACGATTTGTTTCCATTTTGAGATAAGTCCTGGCTAGGAAAGCTCCCACCTCAGCAGCGGGCGGCAGTTACTGTGGGAGTAACTGCAGAAATGGCTCAAAATCCCCATTCAGACCAAAACTCCTTGAATTCCCTTGCTTAGAGTACAGGAAATACTGGTAGTGGTTGCATCACAGGTGATAACTAATACCAGTCTGGTGTGTTTTGGGGATTTTTGGGGAGTTTTTTAGGAGAATCTATTGCCAGTGTACTGTGTTTACAAAGGCCAAGCAGACCCCTGCCTGGCTAGATGTAGCTTCCAAGAGAATCATTCTGATGAATGAGACCCCAGGACTGGCAGCTGGATTTTGGCAGTAAGCCTGAATGAAGTTGTTGCATTGAGACAGCACGTGAAGACAAGAAATGGGATTAAATGGAATTAGATTAAGGAGGGTAGCAGCTCTGTCACAGACTGCCATGTGGCTGGCAAGCTGCTTGTGGTGTGTTTTCAGGTAAATGAAGCCAGAGGGGGACTTTTGGAGGGAGAGTGACTTCACAGTGACAGAGGACTGGGTTGGATGAGACATTGGGAAGAAATTCTGTGCTGATGACAGTGATGTGCTGGCACAGGTTGCCCAGAGAAGCTGTGGCTGCCCCATCCCTGGAAATGTTCAAGGCCAGGTAGGATGGGGCTTGGAGCAACCTGGTCTAGTGGAATGTGTCCCTCTTTTCCCATAACATCCCATGTGCTTTCCATGATTTTGGGGACTGGAGTAGGAAAACATGGGCTTTTTCTTTGAGGAGTAGTGGGTAAATGCTCCTGGGTCACTCTTGTCTCTCTGTTCATCTTGACCTTTGCTGTTTTAACATCTGTTGGAGCTCTGACNTGGGTAAATGCTCCTGGGTCACTCATCTGGGTCTGAGTCAACAACTCTCACTGTTCATCTCGACCTTTGCTGTTTTAACATCTCTTGGAGCTCTGATCATGTGAGTTGGAAAGAAATAAATAATCCTGAAGACTTATTTTATGTTTTTTTCCTCCCAGCATCTCCCAGGGTAGCAAAAGGAACTTGCAATTACCGTCTCTGGCCTCTCTGTTGCTGTACTATGTGTCTCTCAATCCAGCTAGAATATTTGATCCTCAGTGTATCCTAAAGATGTGAAGAGTGAGATAATATGGCTTAACAGAAACAGGAACAAGAGTGAGAAATTCTAGGGGCGTGTGTGTGTTGGAAAGATTTATTTTTGACTTCAAAGGAATTTAGACACTCTCCAAAGTAGCCAGCTAGGTTCTGAAATCTCAGAGAGAAAGTGAAGGGAGTCACTGGGGTAGCAGTTTACACAATGTATACCTTGTAGAAGAGGTTTAATATCATAAGTAAAAGAGCATTTGGTGCTAAATTTTGGTTGTTTGATAGTAAATATGTGGAATACCTGGCATTTGCACTA
The DNA here is from genome assembly GCA_013397115.1 of Edolisoma coerulescens. Taxonomy (NCBI): domain Eukaryota; kingdom Metazoa; phylum Chordata; class Aves; order Passeriformes; family Campephagidae; genus Edolisoma; species Edolisoma coerulescens. The sequence goes on along the minus strand of VWZW01000094.1, from coordinate 44,750 downwards.
GTAAAGTAAGATTTTGCCCACAGTCTCTTCCTAAATCTAAACTTACATGTAAACCCCCAAATACTTGAACACTTTTGTTTTGAAATAGTTTACATATCTACTTTTGCAGTGGAAGTTGTCTGTGTGCCATCAATTTTGCAAATTCCTATCTTCACATCTGCTTAATCTCCCTTGGAAATGACGCTGTTTATTTAAAAATCCCACATGCATGTGCCTGCACTTGTCATGGCAAAACAGCACTTCATTAGTCACGGAGGAGCTGCCTCTTGTCTTCTTCGCTGTGTGTCAGAAAGCTGGTGCTTCCACAGGTTTCTGCTGGGTATTTCTGCTGTTGTTTGGTCAAAATAGTAGTATTTATTGTCAGAATCCTTCGGGAGTGGAAGGTGCCAGCCTCAAGAAAACACTGCAAATGGTTGAGATTGTAAATAGAGAGAAGGCAGCAAGCCTAACATTTAGCAATAGTGGCTTAAAACACTTTCTAGCTGTTGTTGTATAGCAAATCATCTCAGTTTCTCAGTTAGCTTCCCACCTTCGTAACAAACTCCAAGCAGGTGTTGGTGTGTGATGCCTTTAGCTTGGACTTCCACTCTGAACTATGTTTCTGTAGATGTGTGTCCTGTGTCTGAGCTGGGATCTGGTTTATGGCCACATCTGTGCAACGCCAAGTGGCAATGCTGGTTTCTGTTTCTCCTAGAGCATTAACCTTGCTTGTTTTAAATGGAGGGGCTGGGCGCAGTACGATGAACCTTTAATCTTTGACTTCAGATTCCAAGTAAAATGTGACTTCTTTTTTGTTCGCTGGAAATTATTTGGAATTTTTTTGTTTATTGAAATTCCATGGCCTTCAAGCCCAGGTCAGCAAGCATATGGTCGTGTGAAGTACAGCTGTTTGCAAGTGGAAGATGCTCAGGAATCTGCCTGCCAAACCAGCAAAATCCTGGAAGACAGTCCAACCATCAAGAATTTAAAAAGTACCCAAACGTGCTTAGATCTGTCATTTGTGACAGATTATTCCTCACTTGCTTATTGCCATCCGTTTTTCCAAGGATATGGAGATGTGAGGAAACATGTCTGTGCATGTTCACAGTTACTTTCCTTTGGCAAATCTTTTGAAAATACGGGCTGGAGTATCTCAGACTACAGATAACTGCACAGGCTTTAAACTTGGTTTAAGAAAAGCTTTAAAAATCTGCAGGAATTGGGGCATATGGGATCCAAGGAGTTTCAGGGCATTTTGATATGTTTCAAATCCTTTTTTATTACCACTGTTTCATCAGGACTGAACTATTAAGGCTTATTTCTTGTTCCTGTGTTGGTTCTAATGTACTATTTCAGCACGATTTCCCCCAAACTGGCAAGACAGAGTTCCTAAATGGAGAAACATCTTTCTAGGAGCCGATGGTGTTTTATCCCAGTGTATTGGAATAGCATTTTGGAGACAAACGCTTGAACTGCTGCAGAGCATCTGGTTGTAGAACATGGGGAAACTCTTGCTGAGTTTGGGATTGGGATTGGGACTGTCCCCTTGGGCCTGGAGGTTTCTTCCAGTCCAAGCTGGGGGCTGTGGTCAAGGGGACTTCTGGGCATCGAGGACTTTCTGGGAGGAGAAGGCAGAAGAAACCCTGGGGAGAAGGAAGGCAGAGCAAACCGTGGGGAGATGGACGCGGCTCTGGCCGCGTGCCGCTCTGGGCAGATGGCAGCAGTGGCTTAGGCTGGTTTAAGGCTCCGATGTTCCTGCTCCCCTGCCCTACTGCGCTCTTCCCACAGGAATTCCCTCCTTGCCGTGAACTCCCCTGACCTGCCGTGCCTGCTGTTACCACTGGCGTTCCTCTGTACTTGGCAGGACCGATGAGCTGGGTGTGATGGGTTGCAGCTGGACTTCATCCCCGTCACCTCTCCGCTGTGCAGCACTTCCCACAGGCTAATACACAGTCCTCAGCCGTAGCAATCCATCGTAAAGAGGATTTCTCAAAGTTCAGGAGCTGCAGAAACTTGGGAAAATGCATTCCCCTGTTCAGGATGTGGGGCTTCTTGAGTAAAGCGCAGAGGGGAAGAGCGTTGATTGAGAAGGGAGGCAATGGGGACTGAAGTCAAGTGTCAATACAGTGTAAAATAATATAATCTAGAAATTCTTTTATATGTCTGGTGTGCTCCTCCCTGAAATTATCACTCAAAGCAAATGAGTACTTTACCCTTACTTCATGGAGCATAGTCAAAGTTTATGCAGATGGTTGCTCAAGCTCCATTTATTTATTCTTGTTTGTTTTTATAAATTCTTTAACAGGGCCAGATTTGGTCTAATGATAGGTTTGCCTAATTTCCAAGTCCTTGTGTCCCCTCCTCTCACTCCTGCCTACCTTCAAACACAGACTTGGGGCCCCTAAAAATTATGCTTTGGCCCCTTCAGGTGAGCCTTTAGACCTCAGAAGGGGTGTTTGGAACTTGTGAGGGTTTGTACTCTAAAAATGAGGATTTTAATCCTAGAGTCAAAGTTTTGAACTCCAGAAATGAGGCTTTGTGTCCTAAAAATGAGATTCTTAGATCTAAAAGTGTGGTTTAGACCCTATGTGTGAGGGATTGGACATTCAAGATGTGTCTTGGACTCTAAAAATGGTGGGATGAGAGTTTGGACACTTGAGATGTGTCTTGGACCCTAAGGACTGATTGGATCATAAAAATGGAGCTCTGGACATGGAAAATGAGGCTTTGGGCACTATAAATGCAGCTCTGAGCTACAGCTGTTCAGAAAGGTGGAGGTAGTTTAGCTCTTTTTGGCTCATAGGAAGTGTTTGTAGGCACAACTGAAATTAAAGTTGTACTATTTGTCTCTATCCTCTGTTGAGGAGCAGGTGGCAGCAGATAATTGAAAGCAAGGATGAAAGGAGAATCAATCCCATATGTTCTGACAGTTCTGCAGAATTCCTCACCCTCCAGCTGAGCAGAGATACAGTGAGTTCAGGCTGGCATCTGAGTGACCTGTGATGTCATCCAAGGTGCCTTCCAGAAAAGGAGGACTTCCCTGTGGGGTCTTTCTGGGGCCTCTCTGGAACAATCAACTGGAACAGCCCAGAACACCTGAGCTGTGAACTTAACAACTACCCCAGGCTGGGCAAAATGTGCATGTGGTACGTAGCCACGCGTGGAAAATTCGATGCCAAGAAGCCTAATGCTGTTATTAGTCTCTTTTTTCCTGTCTTTAGATTTGAGACAATATTTGGAGGTTAATTAAGAAACTTGACAGTCTGGTGTGGGTGAGGTGAGGTGAAGAGAGCTTCCCCTAGGAGGGGGTTTAGGAACAGGCAGCTGGAGAGAGTCTGCCTGGAGACTTTTCATAAAAAGTCTCCACTTTGATTGTCACAACTTCAGACGTTTATTTATAGTTGATTTCTGATGTTGAAAAATCATTCTGTACAGCAAAGCACAGATTTACATGTAATCCCTCCCTTTTAAGCAATATATTTAGGGGCTGGAACTGCTGTTACAGGTCAGTATGTGGTTAAAAACGGTCTGGAACAAAGGGCAGGTGGTTGGGTGCTGCTCTGGATATGCCTTTTGTAGCTGTTACTTAATCACACCTTGTAGTCCTGGCGATGCATTTTCACAAAACACTGCTTTTAGGGCACTTGGACAAAGAATTTCCTTTCTGGATTTTTCCTCTTTGTTCTCAAAACAGCAGACGCTTCTTAAATTTTTTGATTCCTGGAGGCTCACAGCTTACAGTTTATAAAATAGCTTATTAAAATGACTAAATACAGCCCTTTTTTATAGTTTTAGTAATAAAACCCAGATTGTATAACATGTGTGGACTCTTGTAACACTCACAGAGTGCATGAATTGGGCTCTCACTCCTCGTTCATGTCCTGCCTCCACATGTCACCTGTGGGAAAGTGTGGGTCCCAGGAAAAGAAAGTAAACAGATACTGAAATAGTCAGTGCTCTCAAAATTCAATCCTTGTAGCCTCTCTCAAAGTTCTCATTGATGGTGGAGTTGATGCTGAATTTGTAAGTGCAGTTGGTAGGGTGGAGGTACAGAAGCCATATTCAGCAATGGCTTTTTTGATGTTTCATGTTTATTCAGTGTTGTACGTACTTGGATCTGGAATTTGGCCTGCGAGGCACACAGTCTGAGGTTTGCAAAGGGGCAGGAAGCAGGACTGGAGAGAAAATACTGTGCAGGGTCATTGAGAAAAAGAGTTTGTCTGCTCTTTCCTGTTCTTAGTTTTTTCAGAGGGTCACACTGCAACTCTATAAACATTATGCTCCCATCCAGGCTCTGAAAGAGTCATGAAAAGAAGAGTCAGTTGGTTCCATCTCTGGCCCCTGTGTTTCATCAGGAGCTTCTTGAAATGATGGGTAAAGTGCAGCACTATTGTTCCAATTAAAAAAATCTTTGCTTTCACTTCTATTTTAAATAGACGCTTAGTTTTCGTCAAGTGCTTCTGCTACTTGGCTGAGAACTTCAATAAATTACAGCCATGCTACAATAAATCAGCTTCCCTACCTCATAAAAATCCCTTTGTCATTTGACTTCCTTGGTTCATACCTAACCAAAGGTGTAAAACCACTTGTCCTTTTCCTTTGAGAGACTTTACCATAGTTTTTTTTCCTTTGTGCAAGGATGTAGAACCAATTTAAAATTATGAGTTTGATGGAAATATTACCAGCTTTGGTGCTTCCTAGCTTTTGATCCACAAAGCATTTCCATTCAGAGGAAGCTGCATCAGTTTTCTCTCCTTCTCTGACTTCTCTCCGAGGAGATGACTCTTGCTCCCACACAGTTTGGGCTGAGTTTTCCGTTACCTTGGAAGAGTGATGATGCTGCGGCATTGTTCATGACTGTTGTGTACAGGCAGCAGATAAGTCAGTGTTTCTTTTGTGTGCCACAGCAGAAATGGTGCTGCTGACATCCGGATCATGAGACCTTCATATTTTGGCATTATTTTATTCCCTTTATACTTTTGGAGTATTCAGCACTTCAAGGTCTCATTTCCCCTTCTCTGAAGGCTATCAGATGTCCTCGCTTTTTGTTTTCCTTTCCACTTTTTAGAGGAATCTATGACTGGTGTCATCCCATGACTTCTGGAGCTGGGAAAACACCACGTTTACTGCAGAACTGGCAACCTTTCCTGTCTCCTGTACCCTTTCTCCATGAAATAGTTCCTAGCAAAGACCTGCTGTAACTGACACAAAGACAAAACTTGTACTCAGTAAATGTTTCTACAGAGACACTGGGACCGGGGAGGTGCTTGACTGCTCTGAGCATGTTCCATGCATACTTTTCACTCTCAAATAACTGGTATTTTAAACCCACAGTTCCTTCTTTAAGGACAAAGCATTTGGCCTGCCAGCTCTATGCGGCACTTTGCTGTTAAAATGAATCCTGGTAGGTTTTCCAAGAACAAAAAATAGAGACATACTTTTCCACATAAAATCAAAGTTTGTTTTTTCTCTCTGCTTTCGTATAACTCTTAAGGGCTTCCATTGAGTTTTCTTAGACTTTCTGAAAGGGGGAAGAAGAAAACCCAGCATTTGGATCAAAACCAAGCGTGAGAAATTTCAGCATAAGGGAGTTTTCTTATGGATGTTTATAGAGGAGACTAAAAAGCTTAATTCCAGTCCAGTGCAGTGACCCAGTAAATGCTGACATTTTCCTTTCTTCTGTGCAAATTCAACAGGATTTTGGTTCATTTGATGGCTCTTCCAAATGCCTTTTGCTCCTTAAAGTGGTGTCAATTAGTGTGTTGAGAGACTTCAGTTCCTCTGGGCAGATGATTTCCAGTACTTTAGTAGGAGCTTGTCTAAGTGGCTTCTAAGTTGTGCCCGTAGTTTGGAAGAAGATATTAAACATTCCTATGTTTTCATCCTGTTTCTGAATCTTCTGAACAAATAAGACTTCTCTTGGTAGCTGCAGAAGATTTTTGTTTTGATTTAAAAATCTGGTACTAATGATTAGTCACAAACTGGTGCTGTGTTAATAATTCAGGTGGCTGTGAGATTTGAGTGGTCCATCCTGTTTGAATCTTTCATTTGATTCAAAAATGGGTTTAATGTTACTAAATAAATGCGATCTCACTTTTGGCATGCACTTAGTGCAAGAAAAATCTCAACACTCTGTGCTGCCTGTGTTCAACACCCTTCAAGAATGGAGCCTAAAATGATACAGGAGCTCCTGCTTTAATTCTGAGGTGCGTGGCCAGGATAAAACATGGGCTAGAACATGGATTTTATATCGCACCGATCTTCCAGAGAGGGAAAATGAGCTGTGGAATTTCTGCCTGCTCCTCTGGGAATCACTCCAAGGGTGCTGGAGCTGGAGGGTAAGTAAATGGGGATGTTTTACCCCAAAACTGTGGTGTTTTCCGAAAGCCCAGACACCTCCGTGGAGACTGGAGGCCCATCCATGGAGGAGGAGGAATTCCATCTGCAAATGTCCTCTGTAGACACCCAGCAACTGGATCAATAACATCTGTTTCTCCAAAATGTGCGCGGTGCTGCAATATTACTTTTTTCCAGCATTCCTCTAATGTGTAGTATTTTTTTATATGCCAAGTATGTCGAGGCCATAAATACTTTAACATGCAGAAGATGTGAAGGGAGGGAAGCATGTCCATTTGGATGCCTTTCCCCTTCCCTGCCAGAGGGACCTGTCAGGGTGTGTGAGCACGATGGGACTTGGGGCAAGGGCCTGGAGTGACACGACCAGGGGGATTGCCTTCAACTGACAGAGGGCAGGTTAGATGGGATATTGGGAAGGAATTCTTCCCTGTGAGGGGACTGGCATGAACCGAAGAGTGGCATCATGGGCAAACTCAACAACTTCAGAAGCTTCTAGTGGATTTTTGAAAAGAAACCCAGAGAATCGGTTGATTCTTGCAAAAATATAGAACCCATGCGGCATGGGAAATAATATCCACCCAAGGAACTGAAGGTGTAACCCCGGAGCTACACAAACTTAGAATCAGTGTCCACCCACTGTGGCTCAGTTTTGGGGTAGGCCAGCGAAGGAAAATATGCTGCAGGCAAAGCATCTTTCTTTGCTTTTATTTTTCTTCCAATAAATCGACCAGTGTTCGGTGCAACTCCAAAAACTTTTTGCCTTTGGATTGGAAAGCGGAGCAGCAGGTAGGTGTGACGCAGGTTTTGCACAGTCACCGACCTGAACCCCCCTTAAGCCAACAGCGAGGGTGAAAGGTAGCAGTGTTTTGGGGCTGAATCGGTGTTTTCAGATGAGGCAGCACCTCTTTTATAAAAGCATGTTTCTATCGACTCCTTAAGAAGTTTAGACTGGAGGGCTGTCTCCAGAACCTGCCCCCTCCCCGTTCCAGGTCCCAGGTGTTTGTCTTGGCAGGAGGCAGTGTCTGCTCGGCTGGGGCTGGGATATTAAATTGAGGGAACACAGAGCTCTTGATGCTTTTCAATAGGGCTTCTATTTAGGTAGGGGCAGGATAGAGCTGTCAGCCACCTGTGATTGTCCAACAGGGAAAAAGGAGGGATAAGGAGTGGGGGGAGAGCCCTGGAAATGTTTTCCAATTCCATCAACAGAATGGTGAGAAGAAACTGTTTTCTGGGAGGCAGAGCCTTGTGTTGGTTTGACTGCTGAATCCTCTGCTGCAGTCCAGGCATTGGTGGATGAAGAAATGAAGGATGATACTGGCTGAAACAATGTGGGATGGCACAAGGAACCTCCTGAACTGAGCTTCCCGCATGTGGAGAGCCTTGTAAGAGATTTTGCTACAAGCTGAATGATCAGTGTGTGGCCCAAAGTGAGAATTGATCCAGGTGTCCTGGTTCTGACACTTGGGGTAGTTCTCATTTTCCATATATATTCCAGATACGTATTTCTGCATTAATTTTTAAGGTGTGAGGGGTGGGTATTTCATTTTGTTTCCATAGAATGGAAATTTTCTTTCAATGGCCTTAAACTGAAGGACAAAAGGTTTGAATTAGGTATTAGGAAGAAATTCTTCCCTGTGAGGGTGGTGAGGCCCTGGCACAGGGTGCCCGGAGAACCTGTGGCTGCCCCTGGATCCTTGGAAGTGTTTGAGGTCAGGTTGGACAGGGCTTTGAGCAACCTTGTCTAGTGGAAGGTGTCCCTGCCCATGGCAGGGGCTGGAACAAGTTGGTCTTTAAATTCCCTGCTGACCCAAACCAGTCCATGATTCCATGATTCTGTGTGGGAAACAAGGGGAGTCCATTTTGGATGCTCGTAGGAAATGCAGGTGGAAGTTGAAACTAGACTATGGCAGAGTCCCTCTTCGTTGGATAGACCAAACCTCTGTTGGTCTTCATGAGAGCGAAGGGTACTCGGCTTCTCTTGGTCAAATAAAGTCTTCTTCTGCCTCACCACATGTTTTGCAGAATGGAAGGGGGAAGAGAAAACATTTGGAGGAATCTCCAGGCTCTGAAATTCTTGATGTACAGACCCTGTCACTGTGTTTTCCTATGTTGGTGCAGGTGTTGGACTTGATCTCGTTCTTTGAAGCAAGCAGGTTCATCCTCCTGAGCATAGTCTCTCCCGTAAAACAGGACACAAGTAGTTCTCCCTTTTCCCACTGAAACCTTCAGTGTCCTTGAATTGGAAAGTAACTGCCTGGCTCTTTAACACATGCCTGCTTCACTCTGGTGATCTTCTCATGCTTCCCTTCTAGGTAGAGTCCAACAGCACAGTGCAGCTTTATTACTCCGTATTTGCACCCACGTGTGACTGAAGGGTCACAAGTTGGAACCTCCTTCTGGAGGGGAAGGGGATTTTGGCGTCCTTAGATCCCGGTGTTTATTCCTGATTTTTTTTTCTTTCTGAGGATGACCACTTCATGTAGCCTCCTGCTGCTGAGCCAGCTCCAACCTGCCAATTAATCTGCTTCCACTTATTGACAGCCTGCTCTGTTTGGAGATGAATGTAGAGCCTTGAATGAGATGTTAAGTTTCAATTTTTTAAGCTTATAATCTCCCCTATTTCAGCTTTTCCCAGTGAAGACCCAGCACGTGGTGTTTCCAAATTAATGTGTATGACAGAGGGATGTGTGGATCCTGAGACAGATGAAAGATGTTTGTAATACAAATGAAGAGTCTCATGTAGAGAGATGCAGGGAAGCTCTGTGCATCTTGAATTCCCATATTGTGTTGCTGATTTGCTTAAAGCAGCTTTATAGATCTGTTCTCTCCCTGTTCAGAGCTGGCTTAGGAGAAATAGCTGCTAATTAACGCCTCGGTTCCCCAGGGTGTCACATCAGTATTTGAAAAACTATTTCTTTGTAGTACAAAGGCACCAAGGACAGTTTAAAAACTTAACTTACAGCATTATCTTCTCTGTGGGAGATTCTGTGTCTTACAAAAACACAAGGTGTTCAAAATACAGATACCAGCAGAGTTTGAGATGGAGACTGGCAGCAGAAGGTGAGAGCATCCTCTGGCCTCGTGGCATTGACCATGGGATGGTAGGACGGGTTTAACAGCCCAAAGCCTTTCCTACTCCCTGGTGATCAGTTTTAGAAGCACTTGATAATGGCCATCAGTGTGACTGCTGAACAAACTTCCCGACATTTTGAGGGTGGCCTTTCCAAAGCTCACCTGGGAATTAACTGCCTCGCCCTTACTGCAAACTGCTAGAAATGGGGCATTTGACTTCCTAAAATACTTTTGGAAATCCCACCCATAATGTTTAATACTGAAGGTAAATGTGGCCATTAATGGACACTCCACAGCTCTCCCATTGTGCTCCCTGAATGAAGGGCTCTTTCCCTACAAACACCCTATGCATATTTATAGGGAATCATGTTCCCCCTTAAACGCTGTTGATTTTGGCTCAGGAAGTGATTCCTTAGTTTAACCTGCCCTTGTAGGTTGTTTTCTCAAGGCTTTATATTGTTTCTAATTCCCTTATTCTTATCTGCATCTTTTACATTTTGAAAAAAAAATTAAAATGTATTTTTCAGATTTGCTTTATCCATGGATTGTCCAGTAATGGATATAAGGTTTGGTGTCCTCTGGGAAGCCCTCGTAGGTGGGCTGCCTGGGCCAGACTGGGTTTGGCCTTGCTCCCAGTTACCTTTTATTATGAACTCCAGCAGCACTTCCTCTTGCATCTCTCTAGTTCCGTAGAATTCCCTCTGTTCACTCTGCACCATTTCTTCTGGATCAAGGGGGACGGGAAGAACTGCAGGGATGAAAGGAATTAATGCTCAGAAGTCATTTAGACAGATACAGATACTGGGGAGCAAGATAGATGCAGATGGCATGCTGATGGGACCTTGGCCAGGTTTTTTCTGGATTCTCCCCTGGGAGAAGCAGGTCTGTAGGAAAGACGAGGAGTTAATCCACTTCCCTGAGCCTCAGGGCTGAGATGGTACTGGGAACAGGCGGGTTTATTCCAGCCACTGTGCCCCAAAGGCTGCTTTTGGATTTTGGTGGTCCTGTTGTCTGCCCATTTTCACAGAGTCCTGAGGACAGCTCCAGAGAACTCTGCAGTAGCGCAGATTCCAACCTGCCTCCTTCAGTGGATGGAAATTTTGAATGTCGTTAATTTAGAAGAAAAAAGTAGTAAAATTAATAGCATTCCAAGACTGGAGACTGCTTTCCTGGATTGCTCCATCAATGTGCTTTTGTGGAAAAAAAAAAAAAATTTCCACTACATACTTTTTTCTTGAAAATCCACCACAGCCTTTCCTCCAAGGGAGCCTTGAAAAATACGTGCTCCGAGCACCTCCCTGCACATCTCTCCGGCTGGGAGGAAGGAAGCACTGGGTTGGCACTACAGCTTACAGGGAGGATTCACTTGAAAATGCAAAACCTGCTTCTGCCCCTTCATCTCCATTCATTTAGAAAATTTCAAGCTCTTTTTATTGGTGACATTTTGGGGGGGAGTAAAGAAATGTATGGATTACAGTAGTATTCCGAGTGTTTCATGCTTCATCCCTCTTGGTATTTGTTTTTAGAGCCTCAGGCTGAGTCTTTAGGCTCTAAAATGACATATGGACATGTTTTCTCTCTCCCTTACCAGGCTGGAATGATAAGAACTGATGAGGATGAATACTTCATTGAGCCTTTGGAAAGAGGAAAGCAGATGGAAGAGGAGAAGGGAAGAATCCACATGGTGTACAGGCGGTCGGCGGTAGCGCAGCATCCCACCGACGTGCTCCCTGATGTCCACACAGAAGGTACAGTACCCCGTGGGGTTGCTTGCAGATCTATTCCAGGTGACTCCAGCCTATGGAAGCTTTTGAAAGAGGCTGTACAACTCCTGTTTAAAGTTTGGGTCCTGTTTCTTGCTGAGTAACAGCAAAATTGTGCCAATTTACTGTTTTCCTCTCTCTACTGGTTGCAATGAAAGCGGTCCGAAGGCAGTTGTGTTGGTCGGATGTATTTTGTCACATCCAAGGATTCCCCTCTGCCTTGAAGATAATGCGGTTGGTCCATCTGAGAATAATTACCATGTCTGAGAATAATTATCATCGTGTAGTTTAATCCATTTGGTTGTATGTCTTTTTAATAATTCACAAATCCTCACAAGCCAAGGCGTTGCATAGTGAAGGTTAAAGGTTTTGAGGCTCTGGGCTCAGGATGTAAGAGCAGCTCTGCTCCCATCAGTGCTCTGCCTTTATTTCAGTATCTGTCAGCTTCTCAAATTCCCATGTTTACGTTATGTTCACATATTGCTGGAATTGGAAAGGGTTTGGGAAATAGAAGAAGTACATACAATGCACAGAACTAGAGGTGCTTGGCTTTCAGTACCCCAACAAAGCCATTCCAGTTTAGCTTGTGCATCTGGAGAAGAAGAGGTTCAGGGGAGACCTTCTCTGAAAGGAGGTCAAAACTCCCTGAATGGAGGTTGTAGCCCGGTGGGATTCAGTCTCTTCTCCCAGGTAAAAAGTGACAGGTCAAGAGGACACGGCCTCAAGTTGCACCAGGGGAGGTTTAGATTGGATATTAGGAAAAATTTCTTCATGGAAAGGCTTGTCAAGCCCTGACACAGGCTGCTCAGGGCTGTGGAGGAGTCGCCATCCCTGGAGGGATTTAAAAATCAGGTAGAAGTGGTGCTTGGGGACATGGGTTAGTGGTGGCCTTGGCAGTGCTGGGGAAATAGCTGAACTCGACCTTGGAGGGCTTTTCCAACCTAAATGATTCCATGACCAAGGTTAAAGCAAGGTGCCCGAGCCCGTGGAGCCTGAGGAAATGTTTGCAGTGCTTGAGTTGCCTATCAGCTGCAGCTGTTGTCTATGTATGAGGTGCATGATGCCATGAAAATATTCCTCTTTCTTCTCTGTCCTTGCTCCCCCACCCCCGTGCTTGGGCTCGAGGCAGCGATGCAGAGTACCGTCTGCTCGCGGTTTGGGAGTTCAGCCAGCACACACAAGAATCCACATTTTCAGTAACAGATGACAGATGACTCAACAAAACAGCCGTTAAGATAAAAAAGTACTTAAAATTGTTGTCAGTGAAGTCGTTACAAAGCTGGGAAACTCTGTGTGACAGCCTTTCTCGGCAGTGACACGGGACACGCTGTGTCATGTTCTCCCTACAAGAAGTCAGTTTTCTAAGAGGAGGGCTTCCAGCTCTCGCTATGTGGAAGGAGCTTGCAGTCTGACAGGACATTTGGTATTCCTGCAGGATTTCAAAGCGTTTGGGAATTGGTTGGACATTGCTCAAACAATTGGACAGAATGAGCGTAGGAGTTGTAAGTCAAAAAGCTGCCATCCTGAGAGCAAGGTTTTCGCAGTGATCACAGTGCAATGGAGTATTAATTGGTTTGTATCCTGTGTTCTCATGGAAGTCAGCACACTTACCCCCTTCTCTTTCCCTGTTTCCTTTGTGGCTGTCCCTTTGATGAAGCTTCACGGAGTTGTCTTAAGTGGGAACCAGAAATCTGGGGTTCTGGGGAAGGTATTGGGATGCCTCAAGCTGCTGGATAGCATGGGTTCAGCCTTCCCACCCCGAAGCAGCACCCTGTGCTGATTCGTGTCTATGGTATCCATGGCTCTGGAGAGCCTCTTCAGGGAATGACAGTGGCAATTTGCATGTGTTATTTTCATAATTTGCTTTGCATAGAGATTGGTTCCTTTAGAAGCCTTATATGAGACACTCAAGAAATCAGATTGGAAATCCTGCTCCATTCCTGTGGGGAATTTTTCTTTGTGTGTGTGCACTCCCAGTTTAAGCCCCTTGAAGGATTCCTTCATTAACTATTGCGTCTTTATACCTTTATCTTTTCAGTCATTTTGGTGTGAGTAGGATCTCTTGCATATAAATGGACCTGAATATGTGGGGTTTGTTTTGATACCAGGGAATTGTAGGTAGTTTTATATCTTTAATGCTTAGAAAATGCCTCTGCTCTCACTCAGTGATATTGGGGAAATGTGGATAATTTTCCATATTTTGACAGGCTGGTGGCAGGATTGACTACTTGTATGTCATGGGTAATCTGTCTGCTGATTCAAAAGATCTTGTTTGACTGTATTCCTTGGAATCTGATCTTTCTTCTGCTAGGTGAGGCAGTGCAGGGAAGCAGTAGGTCTTGACCACCAAATATTAAAATCATTTTATTAACCCAAAATCCTTCTTGGTCCTTGTGATGTCCATCAGACAGGGTGTTTGCTGGTTTGAAGTGCTGAGCTCAGGTTAGTTCTCCTGGACAAAGGAAGCTCTTCCTCTTCTGGGGGGTGGAAGCCAAGGCCTCCCATGGGAAATCCCAGCTATTGAAAAAACACTTAAATATAGTGGGATGTGACACTGGAAATTTGTTTTTAAGCATCTGGGATGAGCATCTGGTTAGGTCTGGTCTGGGAATGATACCACAGAGCAGGACAGTGTCTAGAGTTCTCCATGGGTGTAAATACCCATGACAGTCTCCTGACAGCTTTTCCATGTCGGATTGCCCTGGGATGACATTTGTAAGCTTGACTTCCACAGTCATTTAAGTCTTGATCCTAAAGACACTGAACATCTGTGCTTCTCATTTGGGTTGAGTACTACAGGTAGTCAACGTCGGTGTTGTGAGTGTTACTCCCAAGTAATGTCTCTTAAATTAAAAAAATACTTATCCTTAAGGGCAAAAAGAAACAAAGTCAAAGTCTCCATGTGGGGGTGAAGGGTCTGAGGGACAGAGAGCGAATGAGCTGTGCAGATAGAGCTAAAAAAATAGAACAGTGTATGAGACTGTCATGTTAAAACATGATTTAAATGAATTCTTAGGATTTTCTCACCCAAATAGCTTTTTACTCCAGAATGGAAGGAAATGCTCTCAGGACAAGCCTGAGTTTGGGAGGTCTTGGAAGTATAACAGTGGTATTACTCTGTCTGGGTGGGATGAAAAGAAGCTGCTCCTTGTTAATAAGCTGAGAAACATCACCGAGATGTGTGATCATGAACCTTATTCCTTGAGAGCGTTCAAGACGCAACAGAAACAGGCAAAGAACCTGTAGAATTTACAGTCAAATTTGCACCTAGGAGGTCGCCTGCGCAAGTTCTACTGAATCTGGCTCAGGAGTGTGGTAAAATAAAACCCAAGCTGTGTTTCAGAAACATAAAAGCCTGATCCAGGTCCGCCGAAGTCGGTGGGAACACTCAAGCTGACATCAGTGAGATGATGAGGCAGGGTTTGGATCATATGCTGCTTGAGCTGATAACTGAGTATTCAATTTATCTTTCCTCCTGTTTGTTCATTTATCATTTTTTCTGTGCACTTTTGTGTGGTAGAATGATGACAACTAGTCCTGAGCTTGGTGGTTACACAGCATGGTAATGTACTCAGAGCTTTCCTATTTCATCCTCCTCTTCACACCGTAGTATTTTTTAAATGACAACCTATTCACCCAGCAAACACTTGAGATGAAAGTATTTTTGTAATTACTTCCTAACAGTGGGAAACAAGGAGTAGGAGCCTTTATCTCCCAGCTTCCTTTCAGAATTTTCATTTTCCCCAAAGAACCAAAGTGCTTGTGTGTCTGATGGGGTTGCCATGGCACTGGCGTCGAGTGTCTTTGTCCCAGGTGGGAAACATGTAGGAGGAAGAAATGATTTGGGAATTGCTCCTGGTTGCCTGGGAATGAAACCCTGGTATAGGAGGTAGAAGAATGGGAAGACTATTGCCTGCTTGGGAGACCTCCCTCTGAACTTCCCCAGGCACATTAGTGGTTCTCAGGGACGTCGTCGTGCCGGAGGGTGTCTGAACTCTTTCTCAGCAGAATTTCTCATGACCTGTGTTCTGGTGGAGGATATTTTTGATGCTGCACAGCCTTCCACACAAGTTTGTGCATCAGAACAATGGGAAAGATGGAAATGATTTCTGTGTAGACTCAGTACAACATGTTGTGTAACATCCTCTGTTCAGTATGGGCATTCTTGTATAATCAGAGAATCTCAGCATGGCCTGGGTTGGAAGGGACCTTAAGGATCATCTTGCTGCACCCCCTGCTGTGGACAGGGACACTTTCCACTATCCCAGCTTGCTTCGAGCCCCATCCAACCTGGCCTTGGATACTTCCAGGGACGGGACAGCTTCTTTGGGCAGCCTGTGCCAGGGCCTCACCACCTTCACAGGGAAGAATTTCTTCCTGATATCTGGTCAGAAGTCTCTCTCCAGCTCTCTTGTAGTCCCCCAAGAAAGGGCCACCAATAACTTGTGTTGATGGCAATAACCTGGGTTGTCTAAGGACATCCTGTTCTTTATCCAGAGCTTATGGAGCTTTTGCTTTTAATTTAGCCTTCTTCTCTTAAATTTAAACTTAAGTGGATTCTCTGAAGTTCTTCATCGAATACAGTTTGTGGGATTGGGTTTTTTCTTTTTTTTTCAGGTAACAATTTGCTTAATCAAGGAAAAGGTAATCAAATAGAACAGGAAGAGCACAGCATGGTATAAAAGAAATGGAGTGTTGGTGATGGATGTATAGGAAGCAAAAGGAAACACAGACTTTATAGTGAGGAAAAGCTTATGATTTTTTTTAAGAAAGAAAAGCTTGAGCAGGAGTGGATCAGAAGGTGCTGTAAAGTGACTGATGTGCTCTGTCTGTCTCGGGGAGGTGGTGCCTGATGATGAGAGCAGGAACATCCATCTGCTTAAGTCATCTTCTATTCTTGGCAATAACAAAGGAAAATGATTTTTAAATAAAACCAAGAATAAAGGCTTCATTCCAACTGCAGGCACCCAGCGCCAGAGTAGTAAAACACAGAGAAAAATCTGTATGAAGGGAAAATTGAAAAAATGGAGACAGGTCAGTGCATTCAGCTTGCAGCCATTCCAAGGCTCATACCGTTTTCCAGTAAAAACTCCCTGTGCCCCCAAATTGCATAGGAAGAAGAAAACTTTCAACAAACAGTGGTGATAACAGACAGGAGAGGTTTTTAAGTATTATGTAAGCAGCTGGTCCTATGCAAAGGAGCCTGTTTGGTTTATAGATGACATCCTCAACGTAATCTGGGAGAGACGTGCCAAGGTGAGGATCACCCTTGGGTGGTCCATGTAGGACTGAGGTCTCTGGCTTGGATGTGAAGTGGCACATTTCTGCTGCTGAGTTTGATCAGGAAGGTGCACATGAGGTGGTTAAAAGTGCTCCTTATGGACCAGGACATATGTACCAGGATGGCACTGTCTGAGAATATGGGAACGGGAGGCAGAAGAGCTGCCTTACCAGGGGGAGTTGATGTGAATTAGAGGTCAGGAACCAGAGGAAATGAATCCTCCCACGGCTTGCGGGGGCTGGGGCTTGTTCATGTGTTTCACACATGCAACCTACAAATTTAGGGCCGAAATGAGAGCACTGAGAGACTCTTTCACTGAGAGCAAAGAGCCTTGTTTAATCAGTCTGTGTTCTACAGCAGGCTTTTGGTGGGAAAATGAACTAAAACGTAGCAGTTTGTGTCATAACATAAAAGAGTAATTTCCATCCCGTTAAGACTCTCGCTGGACCTTCTCCCCCTGAATTTTTTACAGGTTTAGCATTTTCCCCACTGTGAGACACCTGGTTTTTAATGGGTTTGATCCTCAGTAAATTTATAGGAAGACTGTAGAAACAGCTTAAGAATCCAAACTGAGGGCAATTTAATTCAGTTATATCTTTGAAAATATCTGGATGAGATGTTGGCATCCCTGGTTTATGACAGAGAAGGAAAATGGATCTGGTGTGTTTTGAGTGAGCAGTTTGGATGCTGTGCTCCTGCTTTTGGTGCGGTCCATGTGGGGTTGCTGTGGACTAACTCTTGCTGTACCCCGTGAATTACACCAAGATGTTCCAGAGCTCACTGCACCCTTCCCTTATCCCTTCAAAACATGGTGTAGATGTTTTGTTTTGTAGATCTGGTTTGTTTTATGTGGGGTGACACAGAATTGGGCAGCTGGAGCTGACAGGAACACGGATGGAAATGACTAACGTGAGAACATCAGCCTCATACTTCACGTTGCTCCCAGTGGACCGAGTTTCTTCAGATCCATTTCTGGGTTACACAAGTGCATAAATCTTTCCAAAATGCAATAGTAAAACACTGCTGAGTAACAGCATGACCCAGCTGTTGTTTGCTAAGAAAACAGGGGTTTTTTTTTCCAGAATACCTTGCCTAATCATTCTTTGGAGTATTCCAATAACATGGGACAGGATCAGCCAGATAATTAGGGTTCTGAAGGTTATTAAAAGTCACACAAGTCTGAGTCTGCAGTTAGAGTTGGAAAGGAGGGAATTGATGTCTCAGCGAAGCTGACTTCTCCTGCATGGTGACGGGGAGAGGCTGACCTGTGGGAAATCTGTGTTGGATTCCATCGAATACCATGTGGTTTGGGAAGAGAACCCAGGGAGGGATGGAGAGCTTTGCTGGCTTGTACTTTAGGAGTAGCCAAGGGAGGTGTTTCGTTGGTGTGTCTTCCTTTGCAGCATTATTGGCAGGGCCTGTTTCTGTCTGAGGACCTATCCGTGGGAGGGATGCCCTTGTGACTCCTTTGGCATTTTACCTCTCCACCCAGGTAACAAGCAGGCTGCTGCCTCCCAGCAGTTAGTGACGTGCCTGCAGGGAATAGGTTTGTCCTTCCCCTCGTTCCTGGCAACAGGCTCTGTCCATCAGGTGGCTAGAAACGGTAGGATTTTCCTTCTTCTCCCATATTTCTGCATAGGATGCCTAACAGTGGACCTAGATATCTGGAGAAAGCTGGATTCAGACACTCACATCCTCCATGGAGGACAGGGAGTGATGCGTTGTGAGTGTATGTGAAAACACACACTTGATTAGCAAGTGCTGTCTTTTTGTATGAAATGACTGTCTTGTAGCCATAAATGGAAAATCTGGATCACAAAGTTTGAATAACAGTTTGTTTGCCAAATAATTGTTCTGTAATCCTACAGACATCGAATAATAAATCAACACTGCCTGGCTATTGCAAATTAGAATAAAACCTTCTAATTACACTGATCATCTTGTGCAAAAACCTAATAATACCTAAAATCTTTCAGATAATGAATTTTCAACTGCAACAGGGTTAAACACAGTGTAAACTGAGCTTTTTTGGTCTCCTCTGGAAACAGTAACAGGTGATGCAAGGCCATCCAAGGAACTTTGTGCTTTCTTAATGGAGAGCTCTGCTCTGCCTTTCCAATTCTCCTCACTAATAGTTCCAGAGAACATAAAGTCACAATTTCCAGGAGGAATAGTAGTTGTGCTTTTCTCTCCTCGACAATGAATCTGTTAGAGGTATTAAAGTAAGAGGCAGTAGTAACTCTGTTAATTATTTACAGAAGTCAGATCGGTGGGAGAGTCAGTGATGGGTCTGTGGCTGCCCTTGAGCATCAAAATAACCTCTGGGCTTGGATGTTTTTCCTCCCTTTCGTGTCAAAGTTGTAATAGTTTACCAATTTAGTATATACCCTGTTCCCTCCTGTCCACGCTCTTCTGCACTGTGTTTCCACGTGCCGTGGAGTGGTACACTCAGATTTGAGAAGGTCCATGCAAGCAGACACTGAAAGTTTGTGGGTCTGGGGATTTCTGCATCATGAACCAGCTTCACACTGCCAGAGGGCAGGGTTAGCTGGGATATTGGGAGGAAATTCTCCCCTGTGGGGCTGGTGAGGCCCTGGCACAGGTTGCCCAGAGCAGCTGTGGCTGCCCCATCCCTGGAAGTGTCCAAGGCCAGGCTGGACAGGGCTTAGAGCAAGCTGGGATAGTGGAGGGTGTCTGTACCCAGGAGAAGAGGACCTGGGGGAAGAGAAGAAGCTGCTGAGGATGTTTCCTAGGAGCTCTGAATGTAGCTTGAGCAGAATCACTGGGATGATTGCAGGCTGCTCCGCCAATAGTGGTTTACTTCTCATTAGGTCTTTGACTTGCTAACCAAGTTAGGGAGTTAATTAGGAACCAGCTAAATTAGTGTGGTTTTTTTCTTCTGTTTCTGCATGTGGATTTTCATTTGCCTTTTAGTATCTGTAATTTGGTGATGAAGATTCTTCATGGGTTTTTTTTTCCCTTGCTTAGGGCAGAAAGGAAGCTCAGGGCCAACCCACGGTGAAACTGCATTCTGATCTTCCGTGTTGCCCCACAACATAGAGCAAATATCTCAAACTTTACTTAAAAATCATTTTGTTGAACATGAAAAATTCAGCTGGTGCTTCTAGACTGAGAGTAATTCCAAGTATATCTCTTGCTTTCATTTGATCTGTGACGAAACCTGTTTTGAAAATTCCTGAGAAATACCTTGGAGTGAAAGGGTAACTCATTATACTCTGTGGCTTATGAAGAAATGCTAATTGATATCATCACAGATGATGTAACTAGTAGCATCATAGATTTTGTTGATTTTCAGCAAAAGCCCTGTATTCCATAGATCTATGATAGCAATTAAAATCTAATTCACAAACGAATTTATTACCTTATTTATTTACTTTTTAAATGCTCAGTTCTAACTAACAGGCAGTGAGTATCCAGAAACCATGTAATTAATTTAGAGAGCTGTTTTAAATAGTTTGTCCCTAACAAGTCCTTGAAAATGCACTACCATGTCCCTGGGTTCTGCTCAGGTTCTTCCATAGCCAAGTCAGTGTTCTTTTTATCCCTGATCACAAGTAAATTTGCAAACAGATGCATTTGAGCCTCTGCCCTGGTATTTTAATGGTATTTTTCAATTTGCTTTTACAGGGTTGATTCCTGATTTATTTCAAGCCTCTTTTCTTAATCAGAGTTTTCCCTGCCAAGAATAAGTAACAATATATTTTCATTACTTCCAGCACTTCAAAGCTTCCAAGTTTCTGATGCTGAGAACATTTACTACTAGAAGTAAAAATCTGTCTTCCTTTAGTTAACAGTGCTCTTTAATAGGGAACACAAGGGGCGAAAAATCAATTAAAAGTATCTGTTCTTTGAGGGCTCAGGCAGCACTGTGCCATGTTGTGGGGGTTGATTAGATACTTGGTTTCACTGGAGGAAGGCTGATAAAGTTCTGACCTCTTCAGATCTGCTTTGTTTGCTCTTCGTCAAACATGCTCTTTTTTTTTTTTGCTGGCGAGACAGAATCATCATTCATATTTATTTTTTTACATCTGAAGTTTGTCAGGCTGCTTGGAAAAATAGGACAATGAAAGCCATCTGGGCATCCCATCCACTTCCATTTGGAAACATCTGCATCGTTATTAGGAACGTCTCACCAGCACTGCAGTGAGCAGATGTGTTCTCTTTCCATCTCCAGGCTCACTTAGAATTTCTGGTAGTGAGAGAAATTCGATAGGCACTAAACCCCAAATGCCTGTTTCTTGATCAGGCCCTCTAATACCACTTATTTAGGATGTTTGTTCCTGTGTAAAGAAGAAACTTGTGGCATTTGAGGAAGGAAGCGATGGAGAAAAGCCAGCAATGTCTCCCGCAGGTCATTCCATGTCTGTATCTGTAGGATTTAAAGCTGAGTACTTGTATTCTTGAGCCTTTGCCACGCAGGTTGGCTTACAGCTGTTCATCAGATGTGACGCTCCGTGGAAATCCAGAGTCCTCTTCCTCCAGCTGCTCTGTCTCCATTCTTAAAGCTTTAAGTCTAATTTGACTTTAAATTTCTTTAAAGAGAGAGAACTCCCTGCACTGAATTTAACATCCCTTTTCGGAACCTCACAGGTGATGGCACAGTGTACAGGTGTTCCAGCTGCCACTATCTCCATATAACTCCGTATCTTGTAGTTCCTGTACAAGTTTACAATGAGAGTGGTAAGGCACTGGCACAGTTAAAAGATAGGATTGTGTCTGCAACGCCAGGGAAGCTGAGGCAGAGGCTGGAAAGCCAGGGAGAAACTGGAAAGCTGTGCTGCTGGACAGTGAGTTCCCTCAGATGCTTTTCTGTGGAAGAGCAGAACTGGACAACCAAGAGCACCTGTGAAACCTTTTGGGTACCTGGGACAAAATAAGAGGCTTTCAGCATCTTCTGTGAAGGCTTTTTTGGGATGGTGATCACATTTACAGCTTGAGTGGGATATTCAAAGACACTGCAGGTTATTACCCCAACTAGAAGTGGGTAAGTTGATGCCCACAGTTTGGAAGGGGCTGTTCTGCAGTGGCAGAGCTTCTATCCAAATCACACTTCCCAAATCCCAAGACCCCCTTTGTGCAGATTAGCCTGGGGTTTTGGGACACCCTCTTCCTCCGTGGATGTGATATCTGGGTAGAAAGTCCTTGTGCATATTTTTGCTGTTCTCTTGGACATCTCGTGGTCCATGGACTGTTGGGAAATAGCTTGGGCTTGGAGACATTTGTTGCTCTTGGAATGCTGACTTACAGTGCATTCATGGAAAAAAAAAGCAGGAACCCGAGTTCAACAGCATTCAGTGACAGTTTATATTTGGAGCTTTTCCTTTATATTTATGCCAGTGGAATTTTGAGAAATGGCTGAAATTCCATGTGGCGAGAAAGAGAGGCTTATTATCCGTGACTAATGCTTGGATACACTTTTTAAAATTGGAATTATTTGCTGTCGTGCCACTTCTACTCTTCTGCTATATTGGTTGATTCTGTTGTCTCCTAATTTTGAACAGCCTTTCTCCCACCTTGGACTGCCACTCTCACATCACTCCCACTGCCATCCTCCTCTGGGAGTTCAGCCACTGCAACCACGCTATCAAACTGGGATCCAGAGCTGGGATAAGCTCACCTTGGTGTTAATTAGGGATTGAATCCAAGATGAAGGCTGCATTTTCAGATGACAGTATTGAAAATTGTACTCTTGATTGATTTTGGTGCGTTGGGTTGTCTTTCTTGCTGCGTTTTCTGCAACACAAATAATATTTGACTAAGCATTTTTTCTTTGTAATTCTAAGTCATTAAATTTATTGATTAGCTTAAGAGGTCCTTTTATGTGTCTAAACTGAACCCTCAGGGTGTTTTCCCTCCTTTTGCAGAGGACAACTGTCTCTTATTGTAATATTTCTAGTCAGACCCATTGTATATTCAATGGAAAATTCTTCCTAAATCTTCTCCCCTCTCAGGTTCTTCTCCTTTTTATTATTATGCTTTTTCTCGCTGTCTCTGTTAGCTTTCCACCAGACTGGAGGGCTCATTAAAGCAACATTGTGCAGGAAATGGAGAGAGGTGCAAGAATGGGACCCTGCTCGCCAAAGAGGGAAAGTTGGCAGGTCTCCTCTCACAGGAAAATTCCTTGGATTCAAGAAGCAGCTTCCTTGAGAGAGTGTACTACTGAAGGGGCATGAAGCCCTTGGTGAAGTGTCCTTCCACAAATAAATGGCATTTTGGATACTCACACATTGTGATGAGGTTTAGCAATAATATTCCAATCTATTTTAATTAATTTATATATGGGAGTTGGAAATTTATGTTTTATCTGAGTGGTCTTGAGTGTCAGGAGGGAGAAGGTGGGTTCTGGATAGAAAGAAGTACTAATTCCCTATGGAAGATGCTTCCAGCAGACCTCACCTCCCATGGCAGACTGCAGGGATGAACCTTGCCGAAAAACTCCCTCTCCTTAGCCACAGCTTTTTCAAGAGAAATAGTCCTGTCTTTCAGGTCACAATGGGAGAATTTATGATTATGACTCTGTGCTATTTTGGATGGGATCGGGATGGGGAAAAGGAGAGGGGAATGTTCAAAATATCCTGTGTGGAAACAGTGCAAGTTAGATTCATAACACATCTGTGCGAGGTGCAGGCGAGGCTGGCGCGCTTGTAGGAATTTGGTGAGGTGGAAAGGAAAAAAAAAAGTGCTTTGTTGTGTAAGAGTCTATATGAAAAAAGGAGAGTATAAAAGGGGGGTGAGTCCATAATGAAAAAAATCTGTGTCAGTTTCTGAGGACCGGTGTTTGGGCCTTGCAGAAAACTCTTCCCCGCCCTGAATGGCAACAGGAAAGCGCAGGTGGGACCCTCATGTTTGCAAACCCGTTCTGTGGTGTGACAGTGAAAATCAACCCTCCTAAGCTGCCTGCCTTCTGGGTTTTTTCACTAAAAATAGTGTGATGTCAGTATGTCTGTAATGTCAGGCTGTGTGTTTTTCATAAGTGTATCACACTTACTCGGAGTAATTATAGCCAGAGCTGTGGGTAGATGAGGTTCTGCTCCGTAAGGAATTGTGAGGATTGAGAGCTGGCTTTTACTTCAGGACTGTTCTCTCCCTGTCAGCCCTTCCAGTTTTAAAATCCTCCCTTCCAGAAAATGCTTGACTAGAAGGCAGCAGAGGCTTTGACTGACTTGGTGATTTCACAAAATCTGCCTGTGTGACATTGAATACTATTTTTCAGTGAAGAATCAGAATTTGTCGACCTGGCACAGCTAGCTGGAATGTATTTATAATCACTCACTTAATGTATTCTTTTTTCCCTCCAAAAAAAATTACTCCATAATCATTAATTCATCCAGTTCTTGTGTACAAGTTAATCTAAAAATTAAGGATTTCAGCTTGAGATAGGGTTGATGGGCAGATGAAACTCTGCAAAACTTCTGGTTTGCATACCTTAATACCTAAATATTGTAATCCAGTGTATGTGTCTAAATGTAGTGTATGTGTATCACAGGATTGTGGAATCCTGGGATGTTTTGGGTGGGAAGGGACCTCTCCTGTATGCAGACATGGCTCTGCTGCTGCCTGGCAGTCAGCTGCAGCAGCGGAGGAGCCCTGCCTTGGACGTGGCCCGTGTCGCTGCAGGTGCACAGGCTCATCAGAAGGCTGGGCTCCAAAACCCAGCCGCTGGACTTTGTCCTGTCAGAAAGTTGGAATCCACTTAGTGCCAACTGAGCAATTAAGGACAATTATGCTTTCAGCTACATTAACGAGTAACGGGGGAGGAAGACATCGGAAGGAAGGGAACCGTTGTCGCACACCCGCACAATTTGTGACTCACTATCACTGGCAGGGCGTTTGAAGTTCTCTTTGTCTTGGTATAAATATTTTCCCACATTTTTTTCCAGTTTTACACACTCAGTTATTCCTTTTATGTGAGTGATTACTGTGAATTCCATTCTCCTGTCTCCTTTAAACATTGACCTCAGCAGAAGCCATGGGATAGCTGAGTCTGCCCATGGTGTTTACACCCTTGGTTTCCACCTATGCCAGTGCCCATGCGAGGGAATCACACTGAGGGTGTTGAGGAATAATTTTGCCTTTTATACCTGTCAAGAAGTTCATTCAGTTTAGAATGGAACCAGGCCCAGCTATTCTTCCTGTTCTATGTCTTCTGTGAACATGTGAGAGGTGGAAAGAAGTGGCTTAAGGCCCAATAAATTCAGAAATCTCCTTTGATTTCTTTATGTGCGAAACTTCTGGCTTTGGCACTTGGACAGAGCTTCATCTCTTCCCTCCTCCATTTCTCATTTGGCATTTTAGACTTCAGGTGTCAGATGGTTGGACTTGAGACTCTTAGAGGTCCTTTCCAACCTTAACAATTCTATGATTCTGTGTTTTATTGTAACAGGTCACATGATCACTCCAGCCAGTGACCTCTAGATGGATTATCCAGATTGCGGAGCTCCATCACACATACAGGCCAGGGGAGGGCTGCCAAGGCAGCCGGCGGGACCCACATCCCAGTGTTAACTGGTCCTTAATTTGTTGTGGTAGTGGTCTGCTCTGTCTCTCAGAGGTTCAGGAGAACTTGGAGCAAGTCAGTGAGAAGCGTGTTCGTGTCTCTTTCCTTTTACAGGAAAAAACATTCGAAGTACCTTTTTGCTTTTTTCACTCTTGCCACCGCAGTGTCCTTCAGCATTTTTGTAGTAGCAGGTTGCTGTGCCCCACCTCGTCACCGCTGGCGTTCTTGCCTTGGATTTTTACGTGTTTTCGCTGTAGGTCATTGCTCTGATGGGAAAGCTTAGCTGCCTCAGCCACCTATGGCTCTGCTCTCCAGCTGGACAGCAGTTCTGGCTCAGGCCAGGTGGGTAACGCAGAGCCCTTCAGACAAGCTCTTCGGCTTCTCCACAGGCAGGAGAATGCAAATCTGTCCTGGAAAAGGGCAGAGATTCTTTCCTGAGCTTTCCCCTTGCATAGATCATGGTGGGAGAGCTTTCCCTTTTGCATGGATCAGAGTGGCAGGCCTCCAGCGCGGGGATTTTGCATCATTTGTGGGGCTGGTCCAGAGCACACATTTAGGATATTTAGGGAAAGTATTAAATTGTACATTGGTGGCTTGTACAGTCCTTCCTCAGCAGCTGTCAAGCTCCATCCTTCATCCCCAAGAGCTGGGGAGGGCGGTGTGTCTGTGTGCTGTGTGAGCAAGGCACTGCTCCCTGCTCGGAATAAATCCCCTTCTAAGGGAACCGGGCTCTTCCCCATGTCCTGCTGTGTCTGGACAGTGTAGCAGGCTTTTCTGACTTCCAGAGGCTTAGGGCAGATAAAGTGATCAGAGGGTAATTGCTGTTGACAGTGGGCAGTGGGCTGCTCGCTGATGAGAAGGGCTGTGGCTGGGGCTGCAGAGGATCACCAGCCAGGCTGTGTCCTTTTGCACTGTTCCTGTGGCAGTAAAAGGTCCCACATGTTTAGGAACGCATTCCTTACACAGCTTTTAAAAATAAGCAGCTGCATGTAAACACAGCTCTCCCTTTATCCCAAAGAAATGAGCAACCCAAGGAGTAGTTAGTGCCCTCACTGTGGAAACTGCTTCCATTTGCCCCAGTCTTTGCCACTGAAAATTCATTTACTGTCTTCTTCCAAGAAGCTGTGGCTGCCCCGTCCCTGGAAGTGTCCAGCGCCAGGCTGGACAGGGCTTGGAGCAACCTGGTCTAGTAGAAGATGTTCCTGCCCACAGCCAGGAGGTGGAAGGAGATGGGCTTTAAGCTGCCTTCCAACCCAAACTGTTCCATGGGTCTGTGAAACAGGAAGCTTGGCTCCCGCCGTGCTTTCAGCCGGCTGGCAGAAGCTGGGTCAGATGCCAAGAAGAAGGAGGGAGAGAAGTTTAAGGCCTTGCTATAATGACTTAGTTAATGAGCACTGGGGGGGACTGCATCTCTGCCAAAGCAACTTCCTCGAGCATTGGAAGCTCATAGTAGTGTTCTGGTGCTGAAAATGCCTGCTTAAAGAGTTTAGACCCTGGAATTCCTGTGAAGCCTGTTGGGATCTCAGGGAAGCTGCCCAAAAATGCAGACAGCTCAGGCCATCCAGCATTTCTTCTTCCAGTAGGTGCTGAATTACCAGATAAATTATGAATGCAACCTGTGCTTTCAGAATCTAGTGGGTAGCCCCCTTTCTGGATTGCTCTGTCCTTTCACAGTGCATTATTCCAGTTAGGAATCCAAGGACGCTTTAAGCATACTCCTTTGTGAAGTAAAAATGATTTTTGGGTTGATGTAATGATACATGAAGGCATGAGTGCTTTCAAGGTTGCTAATGCAGAGCTCTCATGTTCCTGGGAGAGTGTCTGACTTGGAAAGTCATGGATTTGATGCTCTTAAGAGCTGGAAACTTTGGGAGTAAAGCCTGGCCACTCTGAGCTGTAAAAAACAAGCCTTCCCATACCCAAACTGGGTTTGGTTCCAGCAGCCCAGGTACCCAGGTGTGCACCTCAGCAGTGGGCCAGGCTGCACATTGTTGCTGACTTCTTACTTTTTCTCATCTGCAAACCAAATTTCAGAGCCTCTACTGATGTTTTTTTTCCCATACTTTTGAACATTGATACAGATGATGATTTTGCAAAATGGGACTTTGTTTCCTTTTCAGTTTTCAACTTTTATTGCGGTTGTGTTTAAAGGGCTCCATTGATACTGAATTGAAGAACTTGGTGTGGTGTAAAGTGACAAAGGGACAGCTTTGGTTTATTGTGCCTCATGTGTGACCCACAGGCTTCTACACGTCCTCTGTTTGTATGTAAGCACCAGCAGAAGGTGCCGCCCAGGTCTCCTAAAATGCCAGACCCAAATGCTCAAGTCTTCCTCATATGTCCAAATAAACTATGGCTTTTACCCAACAGAATGTGCTCCTGGGATTAAAGTAGAAAAATTGAATTTATTGCTATTAAAGTCTCTGAGCTAGATATGTAAGTTGCTAAACTGAAGGAAGAGTGACAGCTTGTAATGATGTCTTGGTAAAAGACCTGGAATTGTCAAGAGACTGTTTTTAATATATTTTCATACTTCAAAATTCAGGGTCAAAGCCAGACTCCAGCCCTACCCATAATTAAGTTTTTTGAATAATGACATGTAGTAAATATATATTTTTAACCTGTTCTAAAAAAAAAATTCCACAAACAAAATTAACCACCAAATCACCTGTACCTTCAAAATAAAATTATGATGTAATTCTTGCTCTATATATAGAGAGAGCCAAATAATTAAAGAAATGGGTAAAGGGAGGATTTCTTGCTACTAGGCAAGCAGTAATTCCAGGAGACACGGTTTGTAGTTCTAGGATAACTACCTGTTGGCTGAGTTGGCTGTTAGGGCTAAAGCCCAGCTAAAAATAAGGTGCAGAGCAGATGAGCCAGGGCAAGGCCGGGCAAGTCCTGAGGCCGCGTTAAGCCAGCGCGGAGCTGTGATCTGGTATTAGTGGCGGCGAGGCGAGGTGCTGGTGTGTCCGTGGGCTGTGTAGGGAGCAGCCTCTGTGGCTTCTCTCTGCTTGTCCAGTGTCCTCCCTCAGCTTCTGATTCTTAGAGGACAGTATCTTTATTCCAAACAAGCTCGGTTTGATCCTGAGCCTTATTCCTCTTCTTTCGGTTGTACGTTAGAGCCTCACAGCGACATTTCTGCCAGCACCATCCCTCCTAGGTTTCCACAGATCTAAAAGAACTTTCACCATGAGTAAGGTGAGTGCAGAGCCGTTGCAGACTGTCCAGGGAGTGTGTCAGGCGTGTTCTCCAGGACTGAGAACTCTGGAACAGGCTGGTGTTCCTCTTTGCTGTTTGTTTCTGCCCATGGGATGGAAAAAGAACAGTTAATAGTTGACCTAAATTCAGGCCTATTTAATTACAGTTTCCTTAAGTTCTGGCTTTGTTCTCTGTGTGTTTGCTGCCAGGTAAGGAGAACCTGCAGTCCTAGAAAGCCTCATGCCAGGGAGGGAAGTGATGACAAGAAAATTACAGGGTAAAATTCCAGCCTTTTCTATTGGAAAAGTTTATCCTGAGTTGGCTCTAGACATAATTCAAATACATAGAGGATTATGCATTTCTACGTGGCTCTCTGAGTGTGCTGCTGGCATCGAGCCCTGCTGTAAGTGAGGGCGAAGAGCTGTTTTTGCTGATGGTGCATGGAAGGGAAGAGCCTTCCTGTGATGTCAGAGCAAGGAATATAGTGCAGGAAATCTTCCGTCCTTCCCAGAATCACCCTGCAGCTGGAACTGCTCAGGTACCAGAGAAAGACATATTTCATGGAAGCAGTCATCACTTCAGAATGTTTCCTTTGCTCTTTTAAGTGTAAGAACAAAGATGGGGTCTATGTTTGTGGCCCATGGAGTTCATGCATTTTGTGACTAATCCTGCAGCCTCGGGATTCAAACCTTCCTTTAATCCCTGTTTGTTTGTAATTCTGCCAGTCACTGTCACTCCAAAGGTCCCACTGGAAGAGAACATAAACAGAGGTAATTCTCCGAGCTTAATCATCTCAGGAGGTCTGCATATGAAGTCACAAGAACTTTTTCTCTCTTTTTTCTTCATTCCTTAGTGAAACTGTTGTGAAAATGGAGCTGTGTCTGAACCTGGTTGCTGGCATTTTTATTTCCATTAGGAAATGCTTTAGTGTCTCTGTCCTCTGCTAGCACCTCCTCTGACAGCAAGACACCTTTATGAAAGGTGACACCGCCACCAAACCTTATCTGCCTCATCCCAAGACTCACAGGTGCAGCAGCACTTCCATCCTCATATGGTGGATGACATCTAGCTGATGGGGACTGGGAAGTGATGGGTGAACAGTTGGACTCGATGGTCAGAAGGGTCTTTTCTAACCTCAGTGACTCTGTGACTTGTGGGTCATTCTGAGTTTTTCTGGTTTGGTTTTTGTTAATGCCCAAGTGATTCTTCCATCTGCCCTGAGGGAAGTGTTAAATCCAATGTTTTCGTCTGTGTAACTGCACTGTGTTTCTGCAGCAGCAGAGCTGGCTTGCTTTGTGTTATCAAAAGTTCATAGATAATATTTATTTATTGTGAAATATCCCAGAGAGATGCTCTGCAGGGGCTTCTGGAAGCACTTCACTAATACAGCCTTGAACATACAGTGAAGCATCAAGCAAAACTGTGTATTTTTATGGCCAGCTGGCTCAGTCGGGGTCACCGCAGAGACAAACTCTTCCCTCAGCCCCCAAAAACAAACAAGCAGAAGTTTTGGCAGCAGTTAAGCAACCAACAAACCCTCCTACAGAGACACTAACAATATTAAGGATCCAAATTGTGGAGTCAAGACTGCAAGTCCCAGTGTCAGTGCTCCACATGGGAAGGGTGTTTGGGGCAGGGACTTCAGGACAGGACACATTCTTTTCATGCCACAAAACTGTTGTGGTAGTGGTAGAAAGTCATTTTGTGCTTCTGGAGTAAAAGGCAATTTCAGGCAATTCTTCAAGAAAAGATAAAGCAGAATGTGCAGCTTGCCAGAATTTTGTTTTTGAAAGACCTAATAAATCAAAGCACACGAGTTCCAGCACATCCCAGAACCTAATGAGAATATCCTGTCATCATATCTTAGCCCTGACGACCTGGGTGGTTTCTGTTGCTGATCCCTCGCAATTAGGCAGTACCGGCAGTGCCACAAAAATGTTGCATGTACACAATTTGTGTGGAAATCAGTGAGAATTCTGTTGGAACTGTTTGGAATGCGCGTTTGAACAAAATGATTCTTTTTTTCTTCGCTGGTTTTTCAAAAGGCGCACTTCAAAATAAGGCTCAGGAGGCGGTGACAGGATGGACTGGCCTAGTTTCCTTACTTTGAGAATAGCAGAATGGAATTTTTTAGTAGCTGCAGAACACGTCTGTCCCTGGGGACATTCTGTACATTAACACACTCTCTGGAAAGGGACTTAGATTGATCTCAGTTGGTTCCATACTGATTTCTCATTAGTTTAATTTTGAATTAGTGAAGGTGTGGATCTTCCCTAGATACTTTTCCTGGCTATATATTCAGAAAAAGGCTAAATTAGGCAATTGAACATGAGTGACAAGCGTGGATGGATAGGTAGGTAGGTAGATTGATAGATAGATAGATGGATGGATGGATGGATGGATGGATGGATGGATGGATGAAAGGTGTACATATATATTTGAGGAATGCTTCTATCACTAGCACAGAATTCAGCCCATGTATTTTACAATGTGAAGTAAGATGGTAAGAATCTCCCATGTGAGTGATGCTGAGGGTTCTCTTTAGGTACACAGAGGGCTGGTTGATAACAGCATTGATGAAATTAGAGTTGGGCAGATCACAGCTTTATTTAATAGCAGGGAAAGAGCTGTAGTTCTGTTATTTTACAGTTACACTCTAGGACAAACACATGCTATATCCCAGAATAACCATTTCTCTTGGCACAAGAGCATGGGCTCATCTGTTCCTACAGGTAAGATCGGGATGTAAGTGATGCAGGTGACTAGCAAATTAAAAAAGGAAGAGATAACAAACCAGCTAATTCCAGAATGAGATTAGGATGGATTAGTCTGTCTAGCTCAAATCCCCAAACAGCCAGACTGGTTCTGTGTGTTTCTTCACCCTTGCCTCATGTGTTGTCTTTCTCCCAAGTAACAAGCGATCAGACAAGAGGAAATGGTCTCAAGTTTTGCCAGGGAAGGTTTAGGTTGGACATTAGGGAAAATTTCTTACAGAAAGGATTGTCCAGCCTTGACACAGGCTGCCCAGGGCAGTGATGGATTTCCCATCCCTAGAGGGATTTAAAAGCTGTGTGGATGCGGCACTTGGGGACATGGTTTAGCGGTGGCCTTGGCAGTGCTGAGGGAAGAGTTGGACTCGATGGACTAAGATGCCATATGTTGCGTTAAGTGCTTGGCCGTGGATGCAGACTGCACGCTCTGAAACACCTGTTGGCAGCATGCGTAACCTGGGATTGAGCCTGACTGTTTGGCTCTGAAGTCACTGAAATGCTGCGTAAGGGAAAACAGACCAGAGCATAGATAAACCACTCATGTGACCCAGTATTTTTTTGGACAGGGCACAGCAGTCAGGGAGAGGACCCAGTGCCTGACTTCCCAGCAAGGTATGGGAAGCTGGCACCGTGGGCACCGCAATGTGACAGCGTTCCAGCTGGTTTTCCTTTGGATGCTGCGCTTGGCAGCTTTGCCAGCTGGAGCGGTTTTTGGAATTGGAGTGGGTGTATGATTTTCTCACTGGTGTGCTGTCCTGTGGTTGGCATACTTGAGAGGGCCTGAAGACACAGGAAGGGCCAGTTTGTGGACTTGCAGCCTTGGCATTCATGAATTCCAGCACATAGGAGAAGGGCTGGAAGTTTGCCATCGTAGGGGAAAGTGCCCTGGTACAGCGTGAGTGGAAAGCAGGACTGTTCTCTCCTCTCCATCCACTGGATGCTGGTTGCTCTAGCTGGCTTTGTAGAGCAGGGAGATCCCTGTGTGGTTTTGGGAAGAGTGGGTGAACAGGAATGCTCCCGACTGTCACAGGGACACAGGAACCGTAGTATGCAGCTCATTGTGTGCACCATGAGATGTTCCTCACTGATGTTCGTTGCTCAGAGACTGTTGGAGTACTGGTGTGGATTTGGGAAGAGCCAGGTGTCCTACAGCTGTGAGGTTTTACCTGTCAAAAATCCCTGGGCATGTTTTGGTTTACTGCCATAAGTAGAAGTAACAGTTTTGGATTTTGTGTGTGAAGTAAGAACTGTGATAAATTACAGACCCATGTGGTTGAATGAATTTTTTTATTGGTTTTCTGGTGATTTCTCCCAGCCCTACACCACGAGAATAATTTCTTCAGGGTTCCAGAGAAGTGGTGACTCTGCAGGTGAGGATGCTTTGTGAGAAGATGTTTCTGAAATGGAACTGGAATTCCATTGGTCATATAATGGAATCACAGAATGGGTTGGGTTGGAAGAGACCTTAAAGACCACCCAGTTCCAATCCCCTGCCATGGGCAGGGACACCTTCCGCTAGACCAGGTTGCTCCAAGCTCCGTCCAACCTGGCCTTGAACGTTTCCAGGGATGGGACAGGAATTAGCACTCCACTGATGGCAGACTGTCCTTGCAGAGTCCCTCCTCGCTAGCCTCGGAGCACTGAGTTCCCTGCATGGCCACATTGAGCAGCAGCTGAATGAGACCCTGCGGCGCCGCCGCCATGCGGGAGACGACGACCACAACATCGAGGTGCTGCTGGGGGTAGACGACTCTGTTGTCCGATTCCACGGCAAAGAACACGTCCAAAACTACCTCCTCACCCTCATGAACATCGTGAGTATCTTACAAAGCACTGCACGGCTTGTTTGGGAGCTGGAGTGGCTGTTGGGAGCTCTTGTAGGAGCACCAGGTTTGGGAGAAGCAGCAATGGGATCATGTTGAGTGCTGCTGGAGAAGGTTTTCTGGTTTTAAGATGTTTCTTTAATTCATCTTTTTCACAGTCGTTTCCTAGGGCACGTTTGAGGGTAATTCCAAGAATTTGGAAATAGTTGAAAAACAGTAAGGAAAAAATGTAAACTTGATCCATTTCTAGTAATTCCAAGCTTCTCCCATAACACAATAGAGAAAAACTGATTAAAGCATAAAGATACAGCGGAAAAAAAGTGTTCTAAACCCTCAATGGCTCTCTGACCGAGCAAACCTTCTGATAACACCAGTAGATCTGTCTTAGAAACTGGGGGATCATAAGGTTTTCCAGGAAAGAAAAACAATCTCTTTAAGGATGAAGATGAGGGACTAATTATTCCCATAATGATTCCCATTAATAATGATTTTATGGATGTAGGATCTATGTTTTACACCCTTTTTATTCGTGGAGTAATTCTAAAATGATTCCTTAAGCTTACAGATCATCTAAATTTGAGAATTTAGAATCTGAGAGGAAAAAAATTATTCATGTATGAATTTAACCCAACCAATGTGATGTTTTCCAGCATCACTCAGAAAATCATTTCCTTTTTCCCACATACCCCATGGAACATCAACATTAAATCTCCATTACACATTACTGCAGAATAATGTCTTTTTGGTTTCAAAAACCTTTCAGTGAGCAGCAGGGTTGATCCATGCCCCAAACCACTTCCATGTTTTTTGCGCGCCTGCGGCTCCATCTGCTGGGAGCAGCTGTGGGGACGAAGCCAGGGCGAGCTGACACCCTGCTGTCCAGAGCCATTCAGAGAATGGGATAAAATGGGGGTTATGGGGAAATCTTGGAAACTTGAAGCTTTAGGTCAACTCCAGCGTCCTTCTTGTCTCCAAGCAAGTCACTCCTGTGTCTAGAAAACTCCCCTGTTGTCTGCTGGCACAAGGGAAGTTGTGAACATTTATCCTGGCCCAGTCCTTCACAGGAGCAGTGCTGTTGCATTAATGGGGAGAAAATACGAGAGGAGTAACTGACCTTTGGGATGATTGCTTCACAGGACTGGCAGCCTGACCTCTGTGCTCATTCTCTGTCCCACTGCCCTGCTGACACTGCTCTCAGGTCCGGGGATTTCAGGTTTAAACCATGGGCTGAAATCCTCGTGCCAAGGCCCACAGTCTGGACAACTCCCAGTGACCTTTTTTCCCTGAGGGGAAGTTCTGTTTAGCCTAACTGAAAAGTAAAACAACCCTCTAACTCCTGCTCAAACCCACCAGTCTCTGAACAGGGGTGTTTATTTCTCAC
Source organism: Edolisoma coerulescens (assembly GCA_013397115.1). Classification (NCBI taxonomy): domain Eukaryota; kingdom Metazoa; phylum Chordata; class Aves; order Passeriformes; family Campephagidae; genus Edolisoma; species Edolisoma coerulescens. The sequence goes on along the minus strand of VWZW01000094.1, from coordinate 10,604 downwards.
CAATTGCCCATAATATAATATTTATTTTGTTTTTAGGGGAATGAGGAGCTTCATTGAGGACCTGCAGATGTTTCACACTCTGGTGCCAGGACATTTCTCACCTTCCCAGACACAGGGAAGGGCCTCAAGAAGGACAACTTTGGGCCCATCTGCATAATTCTGTTTTTCTAACTTCCCTTTCACAAAGCCTCTTTTTAGTACAGAAGCGACCACAGAATTCTAACTGATCTTGAAAAAGTAGGCCAGCAGTATAAGTTGCTCCTAAAAAAAATACTCTTCAAAACAAGAAGCACTGGAAGTGTTCCAGGCCAGCTTGGACAAGGCTTAGAGCAACCTGGTCTAGTGGAAGGTGTTCCTGCCCTTGGCAGAGGGGTGGAATGAGATGAGCTTTAAGGTGCCTTCCAGGCCAAACCAGTCTGGGATTCTGTGATTTGCAGGGTTTGTACTTGAAGTCTTTTCCCTAATCCCCTTTTCTTTGAGCCCTGATCCATTAAATGTGAGAGGAGGTTTGACATGTGCTTCCCAAAGTTCCATGTGAAGGGGGTATGTGATGACAGGAAGTGAATCTACGTTTTTCACTGAGCAGAAATGATCCAAGACTTGAATCCTCGTCTGAGGACTGTAGTGGTACAAGCACTTGAAATAACACCTCTGTGGCCTTGGAAGTTCCCTTAGTATCATCAGTGGGTTTTTTTCTTTTTAATTTTTCCTCTTCTTTTCCTCAGGTGAATGAAATTTACCATGATGAGTCCCTGGGTGTTCACATCAACGTCGTGTTGGTCCGAATGATCATGTTGGGGTACGCGAAGGTGAGTGAGCCGCTTCTCCACCTTCATCTCCTGGGCAGAAAATCCCAGCTTAGCTGAATTTGCTGCCTTTAGGAGCCACTGGGTCTAACGTGCTGCTCTCTCAGTCCATCAGCTTGATCGAAAGGGGGAACCCCTCGCGCAGCCTGGAGAACGTGTGCCGCTGGGCCTATCAGCAGCAGAAGTCAGACCCCAGCCACGCCGAGCACCACGACCATGCCATCTTCTTAACCAGGCAAGATTTTGGGCCCGCTGGTATGCAAGGTAATGCAGCTGACCTGGAGCAGAGCTCTGGGCTCGGTGTTTCTTGGCTGTCATCTGCCAGAAAAGAGGAAAAATTGGGAATTGCATTGCGAGCTCCTCATCTTGTTCATTCGTTTTGAAACTCATTGTTTCAAAAGCAAAGAGACCTTGCCATGAGTCCTTGCCATTTATATCCAACTGTAGATTGAATTTCTTTCTTGAGAGTTGTAAATAAATACTTCTTAGCTCTCTTCAAACTCCTCTGTGTTCAGGGATCACTGGGAACCTCAATGCACATGGCATTCCACTTCCCTTTATTTTATTGCATCTTTCACCATAGATTTCCATTTATCCCAGCCACCTGCATCCATCATTTGGACTCAGGGAACTAATGGTAATGGGCAGGAATTCCCAGACTTCGGGATGTGTCAGAGCAGGCACTGGTCAGGGTGAGGAGCCAGGCAGGCTGCCCTGGCCTTAGAGCACTGTTAGCTTTTCCTGAGGAAGTTTACTGGGGGTCTCATTTAAAATCCATGTGCTGAGCACAAGACTCAACCCTGATGTCTCTCCATAGGATATGCTCCTGTGACGGGCATGTGCCACCCAGTCCGGAGCTGCACCCTCAACCATGAGGACGGGTTTTCGTCAGCCTTTGTTGTTGCTCATGAGACTGGGCACGTGTAAGTGCAACTTTTACCATCAGATCACACCAAAATGCTGTGCTGTACCTCCTGCTTGCTCCAAGGGGGTTGGGTTTAGTGGCTCTATGGAAGCTGTCCTGGTTTTGTTTCCATCCCCCTGGGAATGCAGTAGTGGTTGAAGCAATGGAGAGACAAGTGGAGGAAGAAAGGAAGGGGAGGGAGGGTGAACTTGTTTTCTCTGGGGTGAGGGAAAGGTCAGGAAGGGACCTGGAAGGTCCAGGCAATGGAGACAGGAGCTGGTTTGAGTGTCCTTCACTGCCTTCTCCCCAGCCGCCTGTGCTGGTGGGTCAGATTTGGAACCTCTTCCATAGCTGTTTCCTTACAGTTGTTTTTGCAGTAGCTCTGAGGGGGGTTTTTTGTTGCAGGCTGGGCATGGAGCACGATGGGCAAGGGAACAGATGTGGGGACGAGACGGCAATGGGCAGTGTCATGGCCCCCTTGGTGCAGGCTGCCTTCCACCGCTACCACTGGTCCCGCTGCAGCGGCCAGGAGCTCAGGAGATACATCCAGTAAGGCCTCCCCGGTGCAGCCGGTCTCTGATCCCTCTTTTTCAGACCCTCTTTCCCTTCAAATCTCTGTCAGAAGAGCCCCAACCCATGAACACTGTGTACTCACATGGGGCTATTCCATAGTCCCTCTGCTGGGGATGGAAAGTCTGTGGAAAGACCCCTGTAACTCCAGCAGGATTTGGAATAGGCCTCAGGATCCCAGAATGGTTTTGGTTGGGAGGGACCTTAAAGGTCATCTTGTTCCAAACCACCTGCCATAGACAGGGACACCTTCCACTAGACCAGCTTGCTCCAAGCAAGCCCCACCCAACCTAGCCTGGAACACTTCCAGGGATGGGGCAGGAATTAGGAGCATACATCTTCTCATGGTGTTTTTTTCTGTGTCTCTTTCCATAGCTCTTACGACTGTCTTCTCGACGACCCTTTCGAGCATGACTGGCCCAAGCTTCCTGAGCTGCCAGGCATCAACTATTCCATGGATGAGCAGTGCCGCTTCGACTTTGGCGTGGGCTATAGGATGTGCACAGCGGTACGTCCCGGGCAGCCAGGCAGAGACGCAGCAAGGAGGTGTAGCCTGATGGGAGAGCTGCAGTGCCATAATCATTGGAGAGGAGTTAATGGAGTATTTAAAGAGATCTGTAAAGAGCTGAGGGATATTTATGGGGGAAACCCAGTCCTCTGAGTCCTGTAGAATAATAGGAAAATGAGTGGCAGCATGGTCCACGTGGCACAGACTGGTGGGAGCAATCCCAAGAAAGAAAAGGAAAAAACTCATTTTCATCCCACTTCTGGGTGTCTTCTTTCCTCTTCTCACTAGCCCAGGGCTGGGGAATGCAGGAAGTAAGCACTGCCCTGAAGATGCTGGGCTCATTGGGGTGTGTGAGATGGAATCTAGGGAGTGGGTTGGATCCTTATCCAAAAAGTATAAATAAAATAAAAGATACAAATAAAGTATAAATAAAATACAAAAAGTATTTACTTATCCAAAAAGTATAAACAGTCTCACGCTCTGCATTTCATCTCCTGACTGTTGTGTGTTTCAGTTCCGAACCTTTGATCCATGCAAGCAGCTGTGGTGCAGCCATCCCGATAACCCCTACTTCTGCAAGACCAAGAAAGGACCTCCCCTCGATGGCACGGAGTGCGCCCCAGGAAAAGTGAGTCTGGGCTTTGCACTGTGTTTGTCTTGGGAATAAAACCAACAGTTACGTGCCCTTGGGTTGAAGGGCACAGAGGGAAGCGGGGAATTGCCTGGCGTTCCCGGGGTGAAGCGAGAACACGGGGAAAGCGGGAGCCGTGCTTTCCCAGGGGGATGTTCTGGGAGCCGTACAAGGTTTGCCGTAGCACATTTGGGGCATAGAGATTCCAGAATAGGTGCAACCTGTTCTGTGACCTCTTTGTTACTTTTTTTGGGTTCTCTCTCATCTGCAAAGCTTCCCTCGAGTGCCTTTAGGAATCCAGGGAAGCAGATGATGCTGTTAACTGTGGGAGGGCTGCTCAGAGCTCCTTGTCCAGGCACCCTGTGGCAAGTGTTTGTGTAGGCTGAGGATTAGCGCCTGATTTTTCCCTTCAATATCCCCATTAGTTGGTGTCCTGCTGCCAATCCATTTTCAATTATAAAATTATATTCAAATACCTGGGCTTTTTTAGCAAATTCCCTTTATTTTGAGATACAGGAGAGCCACTTGTAACATCTGAGCGTGCCCCAGGCAGCAGCAAAATGTTCCTGTACTGTACTTATATATTTGATTTGGGGATTGTGTCTGTTCTCACCTGTTTTCCTGCCCCAATTCCCTCAGTGGTGCTACAAGGGTCACTGCATGTGGAAGAACACCAACCAGCTGAAGCAGGATGGACACTGGGGACCCTGGACCAAGTTTGGCTCCTGCTCACGGACCTGTGGAACTGGGGTTCGCTTCCGCACACGCCAGTGCAACAACCCAATGTAGGTGTGGGACTTACACCCACCTAGGGGTCCTCAGAGGGGTCACTTGAAATGGCATTTAGGTTTTGGGTGGACATTCTGTTCAAGCTTCTTGAAATGGGATCGTTTTTGGAGAATCCAAGAATTCCTTAGAATTACAGAATCCCAGACTGGTGTGGGTTGGAAGGGACCTTAAAGTTCATCCAGTTCCACCCGCTGCCATGGGGCAGAGACACCTTCCACTAGCCCGGGCTGCTCCAAGCCCTGTCCAGCCTGGCCTTGGACCCCAGGGATGGGGCAGCCACAGCTGCTTTGGGCAACCTGTGCCAGGGCCTCAGCACCCTCACAGGGAACAATTTCTCCCTGATGAGAATCTCTGCAATGTTTTCTTCTCACAGGCCCATCAATGGAGGCGACGATTGCGCCGGGGTCAATTTTGAGTTCCAGCTGTGCAGCACTGAGGAGTGTCCAAAGCACTTTGAGGACTTCAGGGCGCAGCAGTGCCAGCAGCGCAATTCCCACTTCGAGTTCCGGGGCAGCCGACACCACTGGCTGCCCTACGAGCACCCCGACCGTGCGTCCTGCTCTGGGCCTTTAGTGACACTTGAAAGGGTTTGAAGCCATTCCCCTTGGCCTGGATATCTCAGGGACAGGCCCAGAACTCCCAGAAAAGCAAATAAGTTGGTTCCCTCCCCACCCATCTGTCTGTTTTGTCTGAAAATCAATAGTTTTGCCATAAATCCCGGATTTTAATACCGAAATTGCCTGCTGTGACTCAATTTTTCCATTTTAGCCCCAAACTATCCATTTCCCCCCATTTATCCCTAAAATTGACAATTTTGACCCTAAATTAGCACATTTTATCTAAAAATTAGCAGACTTGCCCTGAATCCCTGATTTTAACCTGCATTTTCCCTACTCTGACCCAAATTCGCCCTTTTTACTACTGAAGTCCCAGTTTTCCCCCTGAACATGCCCCTTTATCCCTAAAATTGACATTTTTGCTCCAGAGTTGCAGAATTGTGTCTCAGAATCACAAGTCTTGCTCTAATTTCTCCATTTGCACCCAAAATCCCATTTCCCCCCAAGCCGCCCAGTTTATCCCTAAAATTCACCTTTATGACTTCAAATTGCTCGTTTATCCCTAAAATGGATACTTTTTGCCCAAAATTGCCACATTATATCTCAAAACCACCAGTTTTGCCCTAAATCCCTGGGTTTCTGCCCAAACTTCCCCGTTTTCCCCAAAAGTTCCCCACAATGCATGTGTTCCTTTCCAGACTACCCCATTCCACTGCTCTGCCCTCATCCTCATCCCCAAACCTGCCTGTCCTTTCTCACTCCTCGCTCCATCGGTGAGATAGTTGTCAGGAGCACACCTGGATCACTGTCCTCCATGCAGTCCTTTCTTCTCCCTGTCTCCACAGCTCCCAGGAGATGTCACCTGTACTGCCAGTCCAGAGAAACGGGGGATGTGGCTCACATGAAGCAGCCAGTGCACGATGGGACTCGCTGCTCCTACAAGGATCCCTACAGCATCTGTGTCCGTGGGGAATGCGTGGTGAGTGGCAGCTTGTCCGGGGATACTCTGGGGACAACTCATGGGAACAGCTCACGGGCAGAGAGAGACGTTGCAGATGTCTCTAAGTTCCATATTTGTGGAATTGTATTCCTCTAATTCCTTGAGATTTAAATTAAATTAGAGAACAGCACAGACCCATTCCTTGGAAATGTTATACTTCTCTTCCACTGATTGTTTCTTATCATGGAATCCCAGACTGGTTTGGGCTGAAAGGGACCTTAAAGATCATCAGTTCCAACCCCTTGCCATCACCTTCCACTAGCCCATGTTGCTCCAAGCCCTGTCCTACCTGGCCGTGGACACTTCCAGGGATGGGGCAGCCACAGTTTCCCTGGGCAAACCTGTGCCAGGGCCTCAGCACCCTGATAGGAAAGAATTCCCTTCTAATATCCAGTCTTGCCCTTTTTCTGCAGAAAGTGGGTTGTGACAAGGAAATTGGCTCCAGCAAGGCTGAGGACCAGTGCGGGGTCTGCGGCGGGGATGACTCCCACTGCCGGACGGTGAAGGGGACCTACACCCGCACTCCCAAAAAAATCGGTAGGAATAGCATCTGCCTACAGCTGGCTGGAGCTCCTGTTGGGCCGGGGATTTGTGTCACACTCAGACACAGGATAATGCCACAACCATTCAAGCCTTTGGAATAATGGATGTAACACCATCCCTTGAGGCCCATCTCTGAGCCTGTTCAGGATAGGCTGCTGTCCATCGACCCCTGATTGTGAATGGATACGGAAGTGATGGAGGTGTTCAGGGAATGCTGATAGTTTTTCCCTAGCCTGGGTAATCTCGTCATTAAAAAGGCTAATTGACCTCTTTCTACAGGGAAACATGTAAGCAAGAGGTGCCAAAAAGAATTCAAGTTTCTAGAAAACAGTTTCTGCAAGTATACAACTAAAAATCCTGCCCAAACTGTCCAACTTCCATGGACTGGTCATCTTGCCCAGATGTGTCCAAATCCACTGTAAATGCATTTGGCTGTGGTGTAATTTATATTTTTTGCTTGTAAAGAGCATCTGGGTGACACCCAATCAGTGGAATGACCAGACTCGGCTCTCAGGACACTAATTCTGGGTGCTCTGTTTAAGGAAAGACCAGAGGAGCCTTTCCCTTATCCAGAGGAGCTCACAGTGTTTCCCTTTCTGGGACAAAGGAGGCTAAAAACATTCTGGCTAAGTGCAACAGCTTGTAGGGAGAGAGGCGTCCATGGGAATGGCAGTTCCCATCTTCCTGTAGACACAGACAGGTAATGTCAAACCAGGCAAAAACTTGATGTTCCCTGTGCTCTAAAGGCTATGGATGAAAAAATTGGAAATGCTGTTGGGCACAGGCACTGCTCAGACGGGGCTATGATTTTCCCTATTCCCAGCTCTTCTGTTCCTTCACTTGGATTTTCTCGGGAGCTGTGTATGTCAGGGGCAGGACAGACAGTAGTCCCAGAATCCAGTGATTTTGCATAATTAAATCTGCAGTTGTTAAAAAGAAAATAACAGGAATATGACAATCCCATGCACTCAGAGAACTTATGGGGCTCTTGATTAAATCTTGATCTATAGGTACCTGCCACCGATCCCTGGAAGGGATTCTAGTCTTCCTAATGGCAGTACTTCCTTAATTTTACACTAGTTACCTATGATTTGCACTGGTAAGTAATTGAAATTGAAACTAAGAATACTTTGCTTTGGGAACAACTTTTTACTTTCACTTCAGACATGACCATCTGACAGGGCAGTCAGTAAATTCCAATCCAACAACCTGGCTGAGAACTGATTTGGGAAAATAATGAAGAAGACTTGTGCTTGTGTCCTCGTGTGCTGAGGAACACAGGAAACATCTTTTTGCCTAAACTGTTGATAGATCCTGCTTGGAGCAGCACGGCTGTAAATATTAAACTGATCCCAGCTGGGAAGTGGCAAATCGATCTGTAACTGGTGCCTCTTCTCTCCCGGGAAGAGAAGAGCCCAGGGAGGGCCTGTCCCACACGTTACAAACCGATTGGCTCCATGTCTCCTGGCCCTGCTCATCAGTTGCTGCTGGATGCCCTTTCCTGCAAGCAGAGCTGAGCCGTGCCCTGCACTCCTGACCATGGCTGTTCCTTTCTCTTTTCCTCCCTGCTACCTCCACTGACCCTGCACATGCCAAAGGGTACCTTAAGATGTTTGATATCCCTCCCGGGGCTCGACATGTGTTTATCCAAGAAGACGAGGCCTCTCCTCACTTTCTTGGTAAGTGTTTCTCTGCTCAAGTTTGGTATGAGGCTTGAGAAGAAGCACAGGGTGCTCATGCCGGAGAACCTGAGGGATGAGAGAATCCAGTGAAGGGGTTGGGTGAATGTGGGCCTTCCAAATTGCGTGGTCAGGGCTTAGTCCTGCAGTCCTACAGCTCAGCAAACAAACATCTGCTCATTTGAATTCTCCAAAATATTAAACTGACCCAAATTTGCATGTTTACTAACCAAAGATTGTGATGACTCACATGAAAGTGGGCACTGCTGGGGTGAATCAAATTCAGTATCTTGTAATTATTCCTGAGGTGCATTGCAAAAAGCTGTATGGAAGAAAAAATGAGAGTCCATCTTTTAATGGGTGTTGGAACTGGATGATCTTTAAGGTCCTTTCCAATCCAAACCATTCTATGATTCCAATTTTTAATAAATTGGCTTTTATTTGAAGCGTCATCATCATCTTAATCCCCCCTGTACCTGGCTGTTGAGGTGTGCTGTGGGAGCCCAAAGCCAGGCAGTTCCTCAGGGCTCCAATTCCTCAGCTCTTCACTTCCAGATCTTAGCATCACTTACAGATTTTAGCATCTGGGACACACCTGTGTGCACAGAGGAAAGTGAAATGTGATGAAGATCTGTAATTTTCATAATCTGATGGAAATACCCCTCCCCGTGCCACCCCGATTGCTGCCAGTGCGGGGGAGGCACGACAGGCTCTGCTCTCGCTCCTCCCAGCAATCAAGAACCAGGCTACAGGACACTATATCCTGAATGGGAAAGGGGAGGAGGCCAGATCCCGATCCTTCATCGATCTGGGCGTGCAGTGGGAGTACAGCATCGAGGACGACACGGAAACGCTGCACACAGATGGGCCCCTGCACGACGCCGTGGTGGTGCTGGTGGGTGACGTGTCGAGCTCTGGGAACACGGGGCTTGGCCTGGGGAGGGGCCTTAAGGACCATCCCAGAGCCAGACCTTGGTGTCTGTACTTTGCAGAGGAATCAACAACAGCGCTGGGTTTATGTTTGCTTATTCACAGATCATTCCTCGGGAGAACGACACTAGATCCAGCCTGACCTACAGATACATCATCCACGAGGATTCGGTGCCGACCATCCACAGCAACAACGTGCTGCGGGAGGACACGGACACCTTCGAGTGGGCCTTGAAGAGCTGGTCCCAGTGCTCCAAACCCTGTGGTGGAGGTGAGCAGGGGATGAGGCACCTGTAACAAGAGACAAATTACCAAAAAATTGGGGAAAGGGAATGATTTAGAATTCTTGGTTTCCCTTTTTTAACAGAGATTTGTTATTTTAGGGCTCAGGCTTAAAATACCGGAAGTGCATGATTGTTCCCAGGTGTCACACTTCCAGCCGAGGAAGAAAAAGGCTTCTTTAGGTGTTTAAATTCAGAGCCCAAGCCGCTCTGGATGCCCAAACTCAGACATTGATGCTCCTGGGCATTCCCTGTACTCATGGTCTGTCCATGGCTCTTAAGCAAAGAATGGGGAATGCAAATACCAAAATACCTGTCCTGTAAACCCATTTAATAGGCCAGAAAACCCTATTTAAACCAAACATTCTAACAAGGACCTGATGCTCCTGATTTCTCTGACATGTTTCCCAGGGTTCCAGTACACCAAGTATGGGTGCCGCAGGAAGAGTGACAGCAAGATGGTTCATCGAAGCTTCTGTGAAGGCAGCAAAAAGCCAAAGCCCATCCGTAGGATGTGCAACCTGCAGGAGTGCACAGAGCCCCTGTGAGTGCAGCTGGGCACGGAGAGCAGGGATTGCTCCTCGGGACAGGGTAGCCCCAGCCAGATTGGGTGGGATGAGTTTGATGGGATGCTGACAGCTTTCCAGCCTGCAGTTCCTGAATATGGAGGGGAGTTTCTACCTGTGTGAGCATGGATACCGATCTGATTGGGTGGTTGTAGTATTTATATATATATATATAAAATAAAATCATGGAATGGATTGGGTTGGAAGGGACCTTAAAGCCCATCTCATTCCAACCCCCTGCCATGGGAAGGGAGTCCTTCCACTAGATGAGCTTGCTCCGGGGATGAGGCAGCCACCACAGGACAAAAAGGTTAACAGTTGGTGGTGTCTGATTCCATTTCCCTTCCCAGCTGGGCAGCAGATGAGTGGGAACACTGCACCAAAACCTGTGGGAATTCTGGCTACCAGCTCCGCACGGTGCGCTGCATCCAGCCTCTTCCAGACGGCACCAACCGTTCCGTCCATGCCAAGTTCTGCAGCGGGGAGCGCCCCGAGAGCCGGCGGTCCTGCAACCGGGCGCCGTGCCCCGCGCTGTGGAAAGCCGGGCCCTGGTCCCAGGTGGGCAGCAGCGGGTGGGGGCAGCACCGGCCTATCCCAAAAGCCGTGGCGGGGGCATGGGAATTTCTGCCAAGTGCTGTGACACAGGATGCCTTGATCTGTGCCCTCTGTGTCCGACAGTGCTCGGTGACTTGCGGGGAGGGGACGGAGAGCCGGCAGGTCCTGTGCCGCGCTGGAGACCGGTGCGAGGGGGAACGGCCGGAGTCCGTGAGGGCTTGTAAACTTGCTCCCTGTGACGGTAAGAGAACGGCTGGGATGGCTGCAGTGGGGGGAATAATTCCT
>VWZW01000091.1:125149-205994 GCA_013397115.1 Edolisoma coerulescens | reverse complement strand
CGCCCATCCCCCGCCCACCGGCGCCCGGAGACGGATGCTGGCCCTTTTCCACGGGAAAACAAACCCAGACCCCCAGTTTCTTGATGGCACTTCGGAGGGGGCCATTGGCACTTCAAGGGCAGCCGCAGTCCGAGAGGGGGGCAGCTTTGGCCAGGGAGAAATCCTGCGCCATTTTAGCTTTGTCAGGGTTACGGCAAAATTTAGGGTTTAGGTGAGGGTTTAGGGTGAGTGATAGGGTTTAGGGTTAGGGTAAGGGTTATGTTTAGGGTTAGACACTCAGTTTCTTGATGGCAGTTCGGAGGGGGCCATGGGCACTCCAAGGGCAGCCGGAGTCTGAGTCGCTGGCAGCTTTGGCCTGGGAGAAATCCTGCGCCGTTCGTAATTTTAGGAGTTGGTGGCCCACAGCCACAAGAGAAGGTATGCAAGGTAGAAGAGAGTGATTGCATTTGGAAGGGACATAAAAAAATCTAGTCCAACTTCAGGGCTGGCCAAAAATTAAAGGTGTTATTAAAGGGCATTGTCTAAAAGCCTCCTGCACTTTTCCAGCCACAGGGCATCACTACCTCCTGCTAGAAAGCCTGTTCCAGGTCTTTAACCTGTTTCCAGTTAGGTAATTGGACCCATCTAAGCTGGGACACATTGTCACATTTCTCATCTTCTACCTCTCTGACACCTGGAAGCCATTACAATTGATAACATACACCTGAGGTAGGTGGAATGGAGAAAGAGATGGAACAGACACGGACAGTATTTATCCCACAAAATACAGTGAAAAAGCAAAAAGGTTTCTTTGGTTTGGGTTTGTTGTGTTGTTGTTTTGTGAAAGCCATGCACAGAAGAAGAGCAGGACAAGGAATTCATTCACTGCTTCCCATGGGCAGGCAGGTGTTCAGCCATCCCAGGAGAGCAGGGCTAATCACAGCTAATGGTTACTTGGGAAGACAAATGCCAGCACTCCAAACATCCCCCCTTCCTCCTTCTTCCCCTCACTTTATATCCTGAGCCTGATGTCACACGGCCTGGAACATCCCTTTGGTCAGTTGGGGTCACCTGTCCTGGCTGTGTCTCCTCCCATCCTCCCATGCACCCCTGACTCCCTCTCCTGTGAGACAGAACAAAAAGCAGAGAAGGCCTTGTCTCTGTGCAAGCCCTGCTCAGCCATAACAAAAACATCTCTATATTATCAACGCTACTATTAATATCTGTATTATTGTGCATTCAGCACAAATCCAAAATACAGCCCCCTACCAGCCACTGTGAAGAAAACTTACTCTGCTCCAGCCAAAACCAGCACATTCAGTAAGCATAAGGCTAGAGTTAAGCAACTTATAAAGACAGATATAATTCAAAACACAATTTGTTTTAAAACCCAGTGGCTACTCCAGAGACTACAGGTGCCATCACATGTACTACAACACTCTAGAAAGGAGCATGTCCAAAATAAGAACAGGTATTCCTTGTACAAAACCCCTCCTGATTCATTGTTCAACAGAAACTGCTGATCTTCTTACACCCTCTGCTCTTTACATCTTCTCTGCATTGGAAATGCTATAAAAAATAACTATTTAAGACTGCTTCTTTCAGCATGAGGGCTATTAAATCTTACACTGCTAGACAAATAGCCTTGCTAAAGGAAAAACAACATGGAATTGCCACTTAACAGAAAAAATCCTCACCCAAAATGTGGCATTTATTAATCTTACTGTTTTTACTTTTCCCCTTTCAGAGTCTTTTTTAATAGCAAAAAGAACACTGTGTGACTACTAAGCACAAATCTGAGATTCAAGGATACCTTAATATGAAATTAAAGAGCTCATTTTTATTTAGTAACAGCTGCCAGACTGCAATCTGTGGCTGCAGGAAGGGGATCTCCTTCTCCAACACTTCCCATTCTGGATGAAGAATCCAGAGTTCACAGCTACCATGGGATGGCTCATGTGGCACAGCTGCGCAAGGGAAGCACTGCAGAAGCAGCCACCCTTTCTGAGGTCTAATGTCAAAGGCATAATCTTATCCTCTTACCTCAGATGTGGAGAGATTCTAGTCACATTAGGAGGATCTAGAGGCAGCTGGGTTTGTCCTGGCTCTGCATGGCGTTGGGAGTTCAGCTTGGGCGTATTTCTGAGAGCAAAATATTCCATAATTTGCTGTTAACAGCCACAGTGTCGGAGGCCACCTCCCCCTATTCCCTGAAACGAGCTCAGCCCTCTCTCTCTCTGTCTCTCTCTTTATTTTTAATGCAGCTCTCTGTATGCTTTGGGAAAGGAGGAAAGGTGATAAGAAGCCCTTGCTGCCTTCATGGAGATGGAATGATTTCCATAATGACTAGTAACATCCAGAGTTTTGGAAACTCTGGTAATCCCATGTGTAATACACTCCCATAATAACCTCTGCTTTATGATATCAAAGAGCTCTTCTTAAAGATCCAGCAGCCCAAGAGGTCTTGTATGTCTTTTCTTCCTTCTCAGAGCCAGGGGGGAAATCTCTGAGACTGGGGAATGGGTAAGGCCGAGAGGGGGATTTAATTTTGGTGACTGTGAGCTCAGGGCAGCAAATTCTCAACTATTTTATCCCTTAAGAAACCAACTGGTTCAACATCTGTGCCTGTCAGCGTGGGAGACTGGCTTTTGGACAGGGGGAGAAAAGGAAATAAATCACTTTCTAGGGGAGTCTGTGCTGTCGCTGCCTNAAATAAAATAAAATAAAATAACCATTTTGAAGAACACCTGTCCTCCAGGATAGTTTGAACATTACAATAACATTAAAGAGGTTAAGTAGAGCACATGATGCAAGGCCACAGTGTCCAGAAGCAACCAGCAAAGGCTGAGGGTGATGACAGGAGTTTAAACCCCAACAAGTTCTAAACCCCCATCCTGCAGGAAACTAGATTGGTTTGAAGAGACCCAAGTTCAGTCCTAGAAAACACTGATGGCATTTAAAAATCTTTTCCTGGGAAGTTCAAGGTAGGGTTTGACGCAACAGCTGTGGGCTCTGTTCCTGTGAGGAGCAGCAATGCAGTCTCACTCCTGGGTGTGCTCCCTCTCCAGGCCCCGCCGTGTACCAGTGTGTGTGCATGGGCTGGGAGGAGAAGTGATCAGACTGAAGAGCAGAAAATGGGATCTGTTCCTTTGATTCGCTTTTCCAGCACCTGGAACTGCCTCACTGCCATGTCTGAAGAGCACATTGCAGAAATGCTCAGCAGGGATGGGAAAGACCATCCCTTCTGCTGGCCCTCGTCATCAAGTGATCTTAATTGGACATCTTTAGGGCTCTTGTGTTTTTGAACCAAGATTGAACCTGATAAATAAAGTCCTTCAAGCTCCAAAAACCACATCAACACCACTTTCCCAACCCACATGACAGGGATTTAACACCAGGGAAGCCCAGCAGAGTGGAACCTCACAGGAGTGCCTTTACTGGACATGCACGAGTGCCAGGTGTGCTGCTTTTACCTAATTTTCCCTCCCATGTGACCAGCAAAGGGCCAAAATACTTCATAAAATCATACAACAGCACAAGTTGGAAGACATCTGGAAAGATCCTCTGGTCCAGCCTTTTGTGGGAAAGGGAATCTAGGTGAGAACTATTTCCCTGATCAACCATCTTTTGAAAAACCTCCATCAATGGGGACTCTACCACACCCCTGAGAAGACTGTACCACAGGATGATTGTTCTTTCTGTAAAAAACATCTTTGTGATACGGAGACAAAACCTCTCCTGGTGCAACCTGTACCCATTGCTCCTGGTCTTCTCNGGAGCGTGTCCCTCTGGTCCCACTCCCTGCTCCAATGGCTTCTCCAGCAGTGCCCTGCACAAATGGGGGAGCTGGAAGTGTTTTCACCCAGCCACAGCCAGGCAGACAAGGCTCCTGCACAGCCCTCTACCGGGAGCAGGTTGAGTAAAAAATTAAAATGTAATAAAATGAAATGAAATGAAATGAAATAAAATAAAATAAAATAAAATAAAATAAAATAAAATAAAATAAAATAAAANAGTCTCACTCCTGGGTGTGCTCCCTCTCCAGGCCCCGCCGTGTACCAGTGTGTGTGCATGGGCTGGGAGGAGAAGTGATCAGACTGAAGAGCAGAAAATGGGATCTGTTCCTTTGATTCGCTTTTCCAGCACCTGGAACTGCCTCACTGCCATGTCTGAAGAGCACATTGCAGAAATGCTCAGCAGGGATGGGAAAGACCATCCCTTCTGCTGGCCCTCGTCATCAAGTGATCTTAATTGGACATCTTTAGGGCTCTTGTGTTTTTGAACCAAGATTGAACCTGATAAATAAAGTCCTTCAAGCTCCAAAAACCACATCAACACCACTTTCCCAACCCACATGACAGGGATTTAACACCAGGGAAGCCCAGCAGAGTGGAACCTCACAGGAGTGCCTTTACTGGACATGCACGAGTGCCAGGTGTGCTGCTTTTACCTAATTTTCCCTCCCATGTGACCAGCAAAGGGCCAAAATACTTCATAAAATCATACAACAGCACAAGTTGGAAGACATCTGGAAAGATCCTCTGGTCCAGCCTTTTGTGGGAAAGGGAATCTAGGTGAGAACTATTTCCCTGATCAACCATCTTTTGAAAAACCTCCATCAATGGGGACTCTACCACACCCCTGAGAAGACTGTACCACAGGATGATTGTTCTTTCTGTAAAAAACATCTTTGTGATACGGAGACAAAACCTCTCCTGGTGCAACCTGTACCCATTGCTCCTGGTCTTCTCCATGTGGCTCCTTGGGAGAAGAGAGCATCCATTCTCTTCGTGGCTGCCCTTTAAGTACTGAAGTACTGCAATGAGGTCCTTGACAAGTTTTCTTCGGGAGGAGACCTAACTGCTTCAGCTTTTTTTTATACGGTAGGTTCTCATACTACTCCTAGGTTTAGCCAAGCTTAGCCTTCCTAAATGCAACTTTGCATGCTCCAGCAAGGTTCTTGTAGTCCTTGATGGGTATTTGGCCATGTTCCCGTGGTCAGTAAATACTAAATCTTTTTTTTTTTTTTTTGGTGTTTAAGCACATCCCAAAGCTCACTGCTAAGCCAGGGTGGTCTCTTGCTCTGCTTTCTCCCTCTCCCTTTGTAGGGGTTGGACTGTTCCTGAGTAACTCCCAGCCCTTATAAGCTGCTTGTGCTCTTCATGGATGCTTCCCACAGACCCTCACAGCCGGACTCTGAGCATACGGAGGTTTCAGGAGTGCAAACCCTTCTGAAATCCAGGGATTTTGTCCTATTAGTTGTCTTCAGTGTGCTTAGCAGGAAACTTCACAATGTTATCATCACTATATCTGAGGCCACCACTGATAGTTACGCAGTAAAGTAAATATTATCAGGTTGTGAGCAGTAAATCCATGCAGCAAAGTGCTGTTCAGAGTCAGCAGGTCCGGCATCTGCAGCAGGAAGCATTTCTCAGCGCTTTCCAGGATCCTGGTGGCTGGCTTGGGCACTGCTGTGCAGAAATGGATTGTTTAACAGTCAGGACTGATTGAGGGCTGGGGGGGTGGTCTGGCAGAAAGTGTGAAGCTGAAAATTGTGCAATAACATTGTCAGAAATCCTGTTGTGGATGAGGTTTAGTGGCCTACACAGATCTGAGCTTACGAGGTTGTTCCTTCCCCACTGGGCTTGGGCTTTGTGTCCTAACTCCTCTTTTGCTCTGGGTGGTGCTGGTTCATCACAAGCCCAGCAAAAAGGCACTCAGACCTGCTGAGGTATCAAATGCTGTTTACTAGAGCTAATACTGCAAGATGGGAACAGCAGAGACAATCTTCTGTCCCTTCAGATGCTGAGAACCCCACCAGAGCAGCATCCACACCCAGCATCCTGGCCACACCCCATCCATGGGTGTGGGCATTCAAGCTATCGAAGGAGGCTGTTTTCCTACAGTGAAAGAACTCTATTAACCATTTCTGCTGTCAAACACAAAGGATGTACTCATGAGAACTCCTTGCTGCATGGTTAGACAAAGCTAAGGACACACGGGTGGCTCAACCCCTCGGTAACCAGCAGGAGCTGCAGGCTCCTCTGTTCGAGTGGGCTGAGCTTATCCTATGGACAAGGGGTTTGAGCATCACAACCCAGGTCTGAAGGCCAGCCTGTTCTCTGGCACAGTGCAGAACAGCACAGCACAGTCCTGGCCATGCTCAGGCTCACTGATCACCAGCTCCTTGATCTACAATGGGCTTTCAGTCAGGATCTCACTGGAAGCACAACCTCTTCCCATCTGCCTGTGGATCCCATTTTATGTAAAGTCCTTCAGACTTCCTAATTGCCCAGCTCCACACAGGTGAACTTCCTAGAGGAGTTGGAGGAATTACTCATGTTTAGCCAGGGCATGGTCTCCACCCCCCGTGACATCTCTCGAGCCTCCAGCAATGGAGCAAATCAGAAATACCTGTCAATGAGCAACCTGCTCTTACTGAAAATGTCCTAGCTCATTGCAGGGGGTTGGACTATATGACCTCTAAAGGTCCCTTCCAACCCAAACCATTCTGTGATTGAGGAAGGAGAGAGGAACATGGATTTCTTTGTGTGGCTACACGAACAAAGACGATGATGGGAAAGGATTTGCCTACAGTCAGCCCCACTGCCAGGGGCAAAGATGGAAGTTGTCCTCAGCTGCTGTGCTCTGCTCTAACCCCCAAAGCCACATTAGAAACCAAAGGTAACTCTTGGTTATCACATCTACCACAGAGATCAATGTCAGAATCCTGGGCATCAGTAAAGTGGTGAAATGGACAGAAAGTGTGGAATGGAGGATGGGAGCCTGCAGGGTATCAGGAGGAATTTCCTCTCTGGTTCTTGAGGCAACTACTCCAAAGTACAAGGGGAAAAGGTCAGAGGAATGAGAAGGGTGTAAATACATGTCCCAGGCTGCAGACTGAGTTCATAAAATGACTCCAGAGAATTTCCCTTCTCCATTGCAGAAAGGAATTCAGCATTGATCCTATGGTGAGAAATGATGAGATGGATCCAGGAAGACGTAAAATGAAATACGATGTTGGAAACAGAAAACTAGGAAAATAAAGGTTAAAGAGAAGATGAGGTGAAGGAAAAAAAGTCAAGATAAGTGTACAAGGCAGTGTGCATAGAGCAGAGTACAAGAATAATGTGGGAAAGGGACAGGGCAGCCAAAAAGTAAAGGAAGGGGAGAAGAATTCCTGAGAGATAATAAGCATTTTGGTGGCAGTCCAGTACGGATTCAAAAATAGTCCAAAATCATGGCTGAAGCATTTTCCAGGACCATGTCTCAGATATGCAATTCCGTGAATCAAAGGAGGTTTAGAGAACACAGAAAAATGAGCTTGAGCATGTCCAAAGCAACTCTGCCTCTGGAAAACTGCTGTGGAGGACAAAGCCCACATTACAGATCAGCTCTGAGCTACCATTGACACTGCTGCATCATTAACAGTATTTTTAGATTGAACGAACTTGAATGCAGATCATCAGTTTTCAGCAGAACTTCTTCTCTAATTTCTTAGAAGTTTTTTACACGTGAATCTGTCCTACCAACATTAATCATTCAAATAGGTGGTGAGTGGACAACGAACTGCCAAAAAAGCAGAAATATGAAGAGAGTAAGTCTCCAGGAAAAAAAAAAAAAACACCTTAGATTTTAAGTGCAAAGGTGTTTGGATTTATCCTTTCTGAATAGAGAACTTCAACTTTTGTTTTAGTCAGAGCAGAGCATTTATTTGCCATGAAGGAAAATAATTTCCTACATGTTTTTACTGTGTATTTATTACTGTACAACCATAATGTCTCTATCAAATGGGTGAAGAGGAAACTGTAATACTGTGTGGAATGTGAAGGTTGTCCAGAGGGGTGGGAGATGCCCCTGGAAGCATTCCAGGCCAGACTGGATGGATGGGCGAGGGCTGTTGGCACCTTTTCACAAGTACTGACAAAAAGCCAACAAAACCAAAGGAGTGAGCCCCATGATCTTCAAATGAAAAATTAAAAAATGGTGATTAAGAAGGGATAAAAAGTTCTGGGAAGCCACAAATCTGAATAAATAAGCATCAATTTTATTGAATCATGAATAATTTAAGACTGGTACAATCATCAGCTTTATTCTCCATGACATGGGGTGGGGAAGGGGTAGAAATGGGGAGAGTGAGAAAGGGGAGGCATGATCTCAAACAGACCATTCACAAATTCCAATCCTAAATGAGAACTGAAAATTAAATAGGGAGAGGAGCAAATGGAAAACATCATAAACGTACACAAAATACTCAATTCCTAGTTTTCTCTTTAAAAATGGCTAGAAAAAATTCATCAAAATGCAGCACTTTAATCAAATATTTACATTTCTATGTTACAATGAAAAAATGTACATCTTATAGAACATATTTCATAAACTGTTCCACTGGAAACGACTAGATCAAAACAGCAACCTTCCATTTAATATCGACAAAGATTTTTTTGCTTTGTTTTTGTATATTATTTTTTTCTTGAAAGAAAATTGCCACATTTAGACAAGATTTCATACACATAATATCGAAGTTAAGCATCAACAATGAAATATCAGTTTGCTTTTCTCAAAATGTACAAAAAGGCTAACCAACCCCCTCCCTCCCCTTCCCCAAATAAACCACATCTCATTTATGGCCTGTATCATTCTTGGCAGTTCTGAAGGAAAGAAAATGGTTTATTCTCTCAATTCATAACTCAACACGAATGTTGCATAGAATCTTGCATTTCTTGTTGATATTTTTTTAAATGAGCCAACTTTGTAAGGAGGAGGAAAAAGGGAAAAAAAAAAAAAAGGAAGCGTTTTGAAAAAGCCTTAAATGAGAAGGAAGTCACTTAAAGAAAGACTTAATCTATGAAAAGTCTTGATACAAACTAAGACGTGTGCACAACAGGTAACCCTGCTTCCCTAAGTTTCAGAAAAGACACGGAATATTGTGATGCTCAGAATGACTAGCCTATTCAAAATTGCCTCTCTCACTTTAAGCCAAGCTAGTGTCAATAAAAAATAACAGATAACAGAAATTTCTTCCTGAGCTTAAGCACAGGATTAAACATGAGAAAAAAAAATACCCCATTCCCCACAAATAAAACACTACTTTAAACATGTCTTTTAGCACTCAGTTAAACGGCAACCGAGACATTTTCTAGGATATCAAGTCCATTTAAAGCCCTAGCCCTGCAACTGGATTTTTTTTACAGGCACATGCTCCTTCTGCATGGATTCAGTTGGGGGATTAGGTACCAAAATTCACAGTAGTAGCAGGTAAAGTCAGTGCTGGGAAGCAGAATTGTCAAGACTACTGGAAAAATTAACTTCTCTCAAACTCATCATCAGCATGCTATGGATTTGATTCCATACAGATCTAACCCATTTTTTACAGTACCAAGAACTGGATTAGGAAAATTGGCTGAGTAACCTTTGTTATTCTATTCAGTGAAATAATGAAATCAGAGTTCATAAGATTAAAACAGTAACAACACCAAGCTCTTCCTCCCCAATCATTAAAATATTAAAATTTCTCCTTTTACAATATTTTTCTTTAAAAAAAAAAAGTCATCAGCATTTAAAAGTTGCAACAGGAGCAGATTCAAGACCAGCTTAGTAAGACAAAGTACAGTTATGTTACAGAAAGTCATGAGGTATAATAAAACGATCCTCTCAAGCTGAGCCACAGAAGCATGAACTTGTCTGTTATGTTCCTTTAAACCCACAAGCTCTTAAAAAAGTGCTTGTAATAAGATTTCTTTCTGTACATTGAAAAACCAGCATATTCCTGTAATTTATTATAGTTGAAAAGCGTTTTTTGTCCCTCCTGCATGGATAAAACAGCTCTTCAGTGATTTATTAGCTGTGGATTGATATGAACCTGAAAAGTTATCTCATTTCCCTCCTTCTTTTGTCACATTTAAACAAATTCTAGTATCTCATACAAACAATATTCACAGCAACTTATGATATTTCAAGAGATGACTTTAGCCCTGTTTCTTTAAATAAAATCCCATAATATACAGCACTAATTTAATCAAACACAATTAGTACAAAATAAGGCATCGCTTTTAAAAGTCAGCACCAAAGGAGAGCTGGAAAGGCTCATACGAATCCCTACTGAGGAGTGAGGTGTTGGCTGAGGTACAGCTGACGTGCTGGGGATGGTGGTGTCACCAGGAAAGTGCAACTCTTTGGGAGGTGTTCTCGTTCCCCAGCAGAAGTACAAGCCTTAACACTGATAGTGTGGGTGTGTGCGTTCACAGAGGAGGAGAAACCAAACCAGGTTCACAGCTCTGCCACAACTCAAAAGCGTGGCACAGCTAAACTCAAAGGACACAGTACTCAGTACCTTTTTTTTTTTCTAGACCTGAATACTGCTAAAATACTAATTTTTTTTTTTCTTTGCAATTAAAAAGAAAAGTCATGGAACTAAGTATTGTCAACGGAGTAGCACTGGAACTGCCACAGAGCTGAATTTTAATTAACCCCCTTATGGTTGTGCTGATTGGAACGAAACCTCTGAACAAAACCCAGAGTTTTTAGAAAACAGCTGTAACATTTCACGGCAAGAATTAAAAACTGAAAGTCTGACTCATCCCTTTGCAGGGGTGTAGCTCACCTCTGTGTACAGAGCTCACCATGCCTGTGCACTGCCAAGGGTCCTTTGGAGCTGCAGGACTTCATGGGGCACAGCCCTTCCACTGACTTCTGCGAAGGAGGGAAGCCCCCTCTCCTCAGGGTGGATCAGTGGGGTGTAAACGCCACAGAAGTCAGCCCAGCTGGTGGTGTGGATATAAGTGGGAAGAGAATTGGGCCCTGAACAGCAAAGGGCTACCCCTGATCTTTCACTTGTAGCAGGATTGATTGTTACACAGTGTTTGAAGAAAACCTGATTTGTTCAGACTGTATATATATTTTTATATATTCCTATTTATATATATACTCTTTATAAACACACAATGAAAGAAAGCCAAGGTCTCAGACTGGCAAGGAGAGCAGCGCTTTTTGTTTTCGGTTATTTTTTTTTTTTCCTTTTCTCTTTTTTAAATATTTATTCAAACTTCCCTGTTTTGCAGCTTTGCCTTCATTGAGTATTATTACCGAGGCAAGCGATATTGTTATAGCACCAGAACTATATGAAGCTGAGTTTAATCCACAAAGCTGATTGGTAGAAGTCCAGCCCTCACATAAATGTGTTTGGTCAGAAGCAGCATATGCAAATATTCCCTCTCCCCTCTCTTTCCAGACAGTACATGGCACAAAGCTGTTTGCTTCATAGCTGTGAAGTTGCTCCCCCCCAGTCCCTTCAACATAGTAATGATGATTATTTTTAACATCTTCGGGATCTTAGGCATGAGAGCTTACAGCAACTAAAAAGAAGGAAACAAAGGAATAGTGCAGTTCTCATCATCATCAAAAGAAAAACAATACAAAGGTCGCTTGGGTTGCCTGCACCCAGGTTCAAGATTGCTCCAAGTGTCTTGTTCTTGCAGCTCTAATACTGAGATCCCAGCCCAGGAACGTGTTCTTTTTCTGAGTCTGTGATCAGGGCTCTTGCCAAGTGGAAACAACCTCTCTCTGTCTGAGGAAGATCACAACGTCGACTCCAGAGATGAATCCAGGATGTCATCGTGATGGCTGTTGCTGTTGGAGTCGCTGTCGTAACTCTGGGGACTGGAGTAGTTGGCTGCCTCCTGCAGTCTCATTAGCATGTTCATCTGCAAAGGCAAGGAAGTTCATGATTATTTGTATTCTGAGGCAGGAACAACATTAACTCCACATGACAGCTACAGCAGCATTCGCTTTGGCAGCGGGCAAGGAAGGAAAGGAAGAGACAAGCAGGGTCAATAATACTAAGACTCAGAAAAGAGGTTTGACTGTAAATCATTGCAGCATTCAAGCTACTGATAAAACACAGGCTTTCCAGTAAAGGAGAAAATGAGATGACTGAAGGGATTAGTCCACAGCCATAGAGCAGTTCCTGTTTGTAATCCCTAGAAATGAGGGAAATGAATGGTTCTGCTGTTCCAGACATGAGAGCTTACCAGAGGATCTCCTTCAGCATCACTCACTGGAACTTGTTTGCTGGTGGAGCCTTCCCGGGACACGGAGTAGCCGTCAAAGCCCACGTCCTCGGGTCGCAGCTGGAGCAGAGGAGGCCACTCGTGGTGCTGGGGGGTGGCTGCCCAGGGGTAGGTGTCCATCACCCACTTGGCAGGATCCTCCCAGGGCGCTCTCCTCCCATACAACTGAAAGAGCACAAAGCCATGTCAAACGTTCCAACCATCTCATCCAGCGCCTACCTAACTGAAATGAACGTGCCATGGTTCTTGGGCTGCAGGAAGCCCTTTGCAAGCAGGGCTGAACATGAGATTTTCCTTACCCTAATGACACACAAAGCCCTTTGTGATGGCACTCATTTGGAAGGAGCTGACCACCTTCTCTGAGACAGCAGTGCCCTTCTCTTGGCACCAGATGAAGGAAGAAATGCCTGAAAATAACATCACCTAATAAAGTCAACTTAAACAATGTCAGCACACAAAAGAAGCCATCAGTGCTGACATCTGGATTGCACTGGCAGCTGCCTTACAAACTGCCATCCATGGAATGTGGAGGAGGAAACCTGAGATCTGTCATCAGGCAATAATGATGGATGTCAAGGCATAAAGTTTTCAAGTCAGATTTTTTTCGTAGTCAACCAAGGAAAAGCACCAGCAGCATTTGTTTACAGTCAGGTTCCTAAGTAAGAAAGCTCTGTTTCAAAAACATGATTCTGGCCTGAATAGACTGTGTTACTGAATCCCAACGTGTTCTCCCTTTCATATTCCGTTTGCCTTAGCTAGACAATGCATTCATTTTAATGCCTCATGACTTCCAAAAGCATAAATACAACTTCAAGTGACTTTAAAACGTTTATTTCCACTTCATACATTTCACCAACAACATCCTTCAGCAACTGGGGTTTGTCTCTGACATGTTGTCACTTGAATTCAGAGAATAGTCCCCTTCCTTCATCCCCCTGCACAAGGGGAAAAACAACGGTCTAGCAAAGAAATTCACCAGTTCTCTGATGGATCAAGGACTATCTCACTTTCCTCAGCGCTATTTCTTCTTGGTATGGCTTTTGTGGGCTTAGATTTTGCATGCACGAAGTATTAAACTGCTCTGAATACCAACACCTGGTGTGCTGTGAGGCAGGAGGAAGCAGAGGTGCCAGCAGATGGTGCTAGGCAATCTGAAACACAGCCTCCTCCACAGCCCAAACTCTTCATCCTTCAGCCCTGCTATGTTATCTTCCCAGAATAACGGCTTCAAGATGTGGCAAACCAGATTTCCTATTTTAATCTTGTTCTCAAATTTACAATGATTCATGTCATTTTGTAAGTGGCGAGGATTTTCTATTTTTCACTTTTCTCCCTCAAAAGTCTTGAGTGGATCCGAGCTCAGGAGAGACTAAATGACTCACTACCCTCTTCCATGGCAACTAGGTCTGTCCACCCCTCCCACTAGCACGTTGTCCAGGGAACAAGTCATGGGACAAGGATGGAACAGGTTGCTCCACAAAGCATGAAAGAAAAATCACTGGAGTATGAGTGACAGTGGCAGGAAGCCACAGGGACTCCAGGTCCTCTTTTTGCTGGTCCTGCATTCTGTACTGATACACCAAGCAGGAAGAACTCGGGTTTTATACAACCTTCTAATTTTCACATCCCTGTTTTGAAGAACAAAACAAGTTAGCTCCCATGGGAGCAATTATTGTAAGGATCCATTTGGTTTGTTTGTATTTGACCCAAAATAATTCTCTAAATGAGAAACAGAAATATAAAAATAGCTCAGAGCAGATCCACAGAGATCAGAGTGAAATTAGGAGTCCATCTTTCCTTTCTGGCAAGCAATTTCAGGAAAGAAGACATGTTCTCAGAGGAGTCTTTGTGGGTGTGGGGAACAGAAAATAGCCCCAGACAAAACCCACATGTCTAGTATTAGCTTGTTCATTAGCACCACTCTGGCTACTCTTCAAGTACTAAAGTGTATCTTCCTATCCATCAACCAAACAAAAGAGAAATTATTTAAATAGGGATGAACTAGTGCAATCTGGGGAAATGGGACTGAAGGGGATAAAGAATCTAAAGCACAGGGTGAGAAACTGAAGTCCTTACACCTGGAACACAAGCCCCTCGAATAACCTAAGGAAAGACGGAGATACTAGGCAGAACAAGCAAGCACAAGGATGGTTTTCTCAGTTGCTCTCTCTCTTTCTCCACTTCCATTACGAATTGTTCAATGCTTTCCACACGTACTGACCAGTGATATGAGAGTTTCAAAACCCAATACAAGGAGCCCATGCATTACTGTGAGTATCAGTTTTCTCCATTCCAAGAGCAAAGTCACCTGCTCTTTTTTCTCTTAAGGTTGGAAAGACTCCTGGCTCCCATTACCTTCCTTTATAAGAAGTTTTATGTAAAATGGTTCTCCTGTTCTATTTCTAGCAAAGTTCCCGAGTGCATTTTGTACTCCAGGACCTATTGTTTTCCTCATGTGTAAGAGTCTACCACAATTGTCCCAAAGAAAATGAGGTCTCCAAGTACTGACAAATTTAAAATGGCAGTTGCAGTTTGCCCAAATTTTAACCAAGACTTGAAGATTTCACGTATTTCACAGATTTGTAAGAAGCCATTAGTAAAAGCTTAGCTCAAAACCATATTTTAAATTAGGTGCTGCTGGGCTTATTCTGTGAACAAAGAACTGATTATTAAAAAACTTCTTTTTTTTCCTTACTTAAATAGCAAGTCCATAGCAATTCTCTGCTAAACTCTCCTCCTGATTCCAACAAGCTTCATAGTCATACAGAAACCAAAAATTGCATGGCAATGCTTAAAACCATTCCAAATTGCCAGAGTATGAATCAGTTACTAAGCACAGGCAATCAATGATGATCCCACTTCATCCTCTGAAAGAATTATGAAGGAATCTACTAAAAAAACCATCTTATATACTGAGAAGCAATCAAAATGTCACTGATACTGATCCTGTCACTCATGAATATGTTTCTCTCCATACACAGCTTTGTTCCTGTGCTGAAAGATTTGATTTCCAAAGGAAAATCCTGTGTAACAAAGTTAATGACCACAAGCATGTTTTTCTGACGCACAGGATAATTTTAAGGTGTGCTTCTGGAACACAGTATTGAAAGGTATTTGTATGTCTAACTCCCCCCACTGAAAACATCAGCAGTTTGGCATCTAATCACTTCTTCCACTCTCTGTTTCAAAAGTGCCTTAAGAGACTAATTCTGCCTGAAATTGTTGACAATTCTGGTTCCGTATCTACAGAAAATGTTGCCACTACTGAGTTTCGTTACCTTTTGAGCAGATGCCATTCTAGACCTATGATTTTTCCCTTTTGCCTGCTCACCTGTAGCCCTTCTCTAACTGCCTCCAGAAGATATGGAATGATGGAATAGTTCCACAAGTCAGTGAACCAAACTCTTGAACCATCTACATCTATTGGACAGGAGAGGAAGAGCCGTGGACCTGGAGAGAGAAATTCAGATATTACATTTTGATGATAAGCATCAAAAACAGGATTGATAACATCTAAAAGTAGGGTTTTAAAGAAAGCCTTTTTTACGTGATACAGCACAAGGAAGTGTACAAAGATGCACCTGATACACAAGGAAATAAAATACATATATTTACATACGCCTGGGCAGAGCACTTACCAATAGTAACATCAGAGGAGCTGTGAGCCTCCAAGAACTTGTTCAGATGTTGCCAGACCTTGGGAATCCAATCAATAATCTTAACCAGCTCTGCATTCCTCATCCTGCCGCTGATCTCTGTTTCAATCAGTTTTCTCCTCAAGAAACGGCCGAGAAAGCCTTTGACTGGCTCAGTGTGGTTTGCACATAGCACCCATCTATGGCAGAACAGCAGAAATGGCCATTATTTCTCTTCCATGCTACTGAATGTAACTATTCTTGACTACATTTCTCTTCTTATTTCCAGATTACCAGGATCAAAATGGGTTATTACAGTCATACATGTTTTTCAGCAAAAGTTACTTTGGAATATTTCACTAGATGAACCAATTTTTATTGTGCATTGTTTCAGCTCATTTCTCAATAATCTGCTTTGCCTAAATATTGTCTTACTGAAAATCTGGTAGAAGATCAAATATCTTAACAATCTTCTGTAAAGTAAAAGTTTTATGAACCCAGCTCTTTCAATGACAGCATCATAACCAAGCTGCACATGTCAGGGCAGCAACCAGGAGCAAATAGCATTTCTCTCACTTTGCTATTTCACCTGATAAGAATAATTTCAGATGACTCAGTAGCCATCACTCCTTTGCCAGCCCACAAACATAAATGAGAAACATGAATAAACAGTACCTGAAATTATGGTGAAGCTGAAGATTAGGTGTGGAGGAGGTGGCTTGGTTCATTGTGCCAATAATATATGGACTATTGGGAAAAAAATAAAGCAAATCAAACTTGTGAACTTTGGAAAACAAGTTTCAAGTAAAACCTGAACATTAAAAAAGGTTATTCAAAACTCTTTTGTTAAAGAAGGTTTTGTAGTTACTTATAACCAAATTCTCTACTGAGATTCAGAGAACATCAAATTCTGAAAGCAAACCAGAAATCCTAAAACAGGACCTTTCACTACAAATGGGGTTTTACTACTAAAGGTCTACGTCATGAAGCAAATACAACTACTTTTATTACTTATTTCAGAAAAATGGATAATTTTATGAAGGGAAAAGATCCCTCTGAAGCACTGTCCACAATATGGACAACCTGGTCATCTTCCTCCACATTACTAAATTAATGTAGCCTTTGGTTTTGTGATTGGATTTTGCAGCAGCAGCGCTCTGAGTGCAGGATTAACATTTGCAATGTGTTCTGATACTATTTCTTTACCATTTGTGGTACTTGCAGTTCAGGAGTCCATTAAAGATCTCTCCTAGGGAGCTAACATGGTGCAAATTATCCAAAATGATGACAAGAGGCATATCCACAGCATTATTTTCACTGTTACACTGGTCTGCCAGGTTGGACAGGTACTGGCGGAGTTCCTGCAAAGCGGATATAAAGAAAAGAAGAAAAAAATAAAAATAATTTTCTTCACATTCCTTAAAATTCAATTAAGATAGATAAGCTTGGTAACAAAATCTAAACCAAAAAAGTCTGACGAAACAAATCACACATTTGCCACGAGAAAACACAAGCTATGATTTTCTTTCTCTTTTGTAGGTTATGCTGAAGACTCAAAGACTGTATCAGAAATCCTGTGTGAGATAAGGGCTTAAAGAAGGGTAATATTTTGTAATTTAGTTTGTGTTTTTTATTCATCAATGTCAGACCTAAGAGGTCTGAAATACATTTTTGTTTCTTTTCAGGAATTTGTTCAACTCTCCCCATACCAAACCAAATCTGGCATTCCAGCTAGATTTGTTGTATCATCTTACAAGTGTGTTTCCATCAAAATACAGCTGACAAAATTAATCTGGAACAAAGCACCCCTCGTCAGAGGCCAAATCTGGACGCCTTCAGTATCGCCGTGAAAGAAGGACGAGCTTTTGGTGCTGCTGATGAGTGGTTGAAATGCTCTCACAGCAGCTTTAAAGCATGTCTGAAATCACACCAGTGGCTTACAACCACAATTTCAACCATCCCTTCCCTCCACAGGAAAATATGCCTGAGGCCATCAAATATACAGCTTTTTTTTTTTTTTTTTTTTTTTTTTCCTTTCTTTTCTTTAATCTAGATGATCACTGGAAGTATATTCAGCAAAACCAGCAGCACACAGAAAAGCAGAGACACGCCTTACCTGCCCAGGAATGTGTCTGCACAACAGCCCCTCCAAACCCAGCACATGATTACAACTGCTGAAACTTGCAGCTGCAGAAGCTCCTGACAGCCTGGAGATGCATCTGAGGGTTTTGGGAAAAGTGCCCACACGCAATAGGGATTGATTAAGTCTCTGGGAATTTTATGCAGGTGTTTAACTTCCTGGGCAATTCTCAGGCTCCTAAACACTTGAAAATCATGACACCTTTAGGTGTTTAAATACACATCTGGAAGCCTGCTGTTCCAGGCCTGTAATCAGGTGACTCTGAAAACCTAAATACCGTTTCCTTCAGGATCAACATAATGCTTTGAAAATAAAGGGAAGTTCAAAATGATGCATTAAGAAAGGAGTCTCTCATTTTGGACACGTGGCAGGGTGGGTTGTGCAAGGACGGTTTCTGCGTGCTCACCTTGCTGGATTTATGGTCCACGTTGAAGGTGGCAATGATGCCCTCGGCCAGCTCCCTGCCCTCTCTGAGGACCATGTACTCGGACAGGCGGTTGGCCAGGTAGGTTTTGCCCGTGCCACTGGGGCCGGACAGGATGATCCGCCTGTGCTCCATCAGCAGGGACACGTAGCGCTGCAGGATGGGCTTTGGGATCAGCGACTCGAACACCAGCCCGTCCAGGCTGTTCTCGCAGAGACCTGCAGCAGGGAGAAACAGTTCCTCATCCACAGGGAGTCCCAGTCTTTATCCAAATTGACCTGATCAAGCTGTTCTTCACTTCAGAGCCGAACCCCTTCCCCACCCTGGTATCCCTGGTGGTTGAGAGAGGCACACATAAAGCTGGAAAAACAAGTGCAGGGGTGACCTGTGGGCGTAGCCTGGATCCTCCTTCAGCCTGTTCAAGTCCTCAGCTGCATCCCCAAGGCCCTTTGGAAGCTGCCACACCAAAGGATTCCAGGCCACACTTTTCATGCACAAGCCATCCATTTTACAGCATTTCACCAAGCACTCACCCAGAATGCACCTGTTTACTTTTGGATCACTAGACAAAAAAAAACCCCCAGCTATCATCAACTCCGCCTACTTTCCCAAATGCTTGTAATTAAACTCCTTCTCTGTATGCTGATAGTTATCTCCTCTAACAGAAAACTCCTACTGATAAACATTTATGCCATGTCAGCAGTCACTTTAGGCAGAATTGGCTCAGGGAAAATACACAGTGCTTCAAAATAAACAGCAGGAAGGGAAGTTGGCAGATCACCCAGAGAAATGTTTGCACCTCAGTGGTTACTTGGAATATTAAATATTTATATAGGCAACTTTATATCTCAAAGGTATATGTAAGTGATTTTCCATAAATTGATTAAATACATTTCTATTTTATTGAAAACTGTTATCACTTATGAACCTTCAAGGCACAAGTCAAGCCAATGCAAGTTAAACTCAAATTGCAGCTTTACAGACACAGCTAGACCTTATGCAATATTTCAGTTAGGATTTATGACTGGACAACGCATTTTATATAAGTGTGAGTAAGAATGTATAAGTGTATGTAAGAATACCCTGGGTTCATGTCAAGCCTCAGTAAATTGATGTATTTCACAGTTTATTTTGTCTTCCTGCCCACTGGTTTGCTATACAAGGTGACTTGGTTTTTACACCAATATTCAAAAATCTGCTTTCAGTCAAATTTCAAAGTTGATCTGAAGAATGTTTGGCACTGCCCTCAAATACCATCTGTCTGCAGATTTCACTGGTCTAACTTTGAGCAAACTGATTTATGTTCAAAATGCAGCAGCTGAGGGTTTTACCCCTCAATTTAATTTCATAGTACAGTTTTCATTAAAAAAGTGCTTCCCTGAGAAACCAAATGAGAAACATAAATATTAAACTTTTATCAGTATTACAGAATGAAATCAAAATCCTGAAAACCATACATTTTGAAAATTCCAGATTTTAAGGTGTTTCATAAAATTTGGGCTCCCTCCTTCCTCGTACTTAAGGAGGGACTCTTTGATGAGACCAATCAAGCACATAAGTCAAGATTTCTTTTTTTTTTACCCTGCATGAAGGAAATAACAACTATAGCTGTGATAAAGAAGTAGTAAAATTTTGAGGCTTGATTCATTTGGAAAGTACTTTGCTGCTCAAACAGCTCCACTGCAAACCTTGTGGTGTGAGGTCTTCTCCAGGACAGCTCCAGGTATCAGCTCAAGATCTGTGGAGCGTGTAATTACTCCTACAGTTCCAGGATGAAAACTTGCTGAAATTACAGACTTAGCATAATCCAAGTGCTGTCTTTATCAAATGAAATAGAAGGAAGTAAATAAACAGTAGGAACAGGAAAAAGCAGCACAATAAAAAGTTTCTACTCCTCTGAGTTTCTAGACACAGGAAGCTCTGACAAAACTCAACAGTGAGAACGCCACCAGGCAGGTCAGGTGAAATTACCTTTGATGGTCACTGAGATAGTGTTATTTTCTCCAACCAGGTACCCACAGGGCAGCAGCTCCGGGGTCTCTGCACTGTTGGTGCGCTTGATTTCTCCAATGCTGTAGCCCAGAACACTGTCTGAGTTCAGCCCCAGCTGGCTCACGGGATCCACGTGGATGATGTACTCCTGGGGTGGAAAAGGGACATGGAAGTCAGGCAGCACTGGGAGTTTGTTCTCTGCTGTGACACACTTAACACACAAGGTTAAATACAGCTTGGTACCATCAAAACCCCATAGGAGAACTCGAGCTCACAGCATTTTGTACCCACTGACCTTAAACAGGCGTCTTACAACCCCATCCAGAACATCCCACTTGGTCTTCCCACTGACTCCAATGCAGCCGATGAGGAAGGTGCGAGGCCTGGAATCCTGAAGGCACAGAAATAACCTCTATCAGACAAGTGTGGTTAATGTAATTAAAATGCTGGCTTCCCTGCCCCCCCGCCTTTTGTTTTTAAATAATGGTGCATCCTTACTACTCTATATGGTGAATTCTGAATGGTGTATGGAATCCTTTCCACATGATAAACGTTTTCTACAGTGTTGGAGTCACAAATTTAAAGGATACTTAGGTGGCTGTGATGTTAAGTTAAAGGTATTTATTAATCAATCCATGAACACTTCAAAAATCTCTGAGAGGATTACAGTTTAGCAAAGAGACAGAAAGACTCCTAGGAATATTCTAGACAGAAAAGTAGATGTCAAGTTCATTCTTCCATGACTTCACAATCAAAGATGTTACATTTGCAAGGTTTATCCTATTTATTTCTAGAAATTCCGCGGTGGGCACACAAACCTATACATATAGAAATTATACATGGCTATATGTAAAAGTAGTAATATAGAAAGAAAGTTTATATTTATAAATTATGTTTGATGTATCACAGCATTTTGAATTTTGTAACTTATTTTTAAGGCAGATAAAAGAAATCAGAAGAAATACAATTCTTCTGTTTTTCTATAGCTGCACTCACTGTGAAACATTAATTGAAGAAAACCTAATTTCTATCAAAAGACCTGAAGTGTTACTAAAACATAAAGAACCATTTCCACATGGTAACTTAACTCTCTCTGAGCACAGTGATGTCCAGTAGAATTACGAGCAATTTCACCATTAATTTGCTTATCCAGGGTATTTAATGGAAAGATCTGCTGAGTCCATTTGATTTTGGATCATTCCGATTTTTGTCCACCCCGCAGAAAGACATGAACTTATTTCTTAAACACACTTTTACAGGTACTCAAAAAAGTGACATTAAGGAAGGCCATTGCTTGGCAAAGACTGTATATTACATTCATGCATGCAGTATGTTAAACACACGAGATCGGATGCAATTTTACAATATTTGCAATTTATTTGGGTATTTAGGATTCTTTCAATTACTTGTGGATAGAAAACAAATGAAAGATGACATTCTAAACAGGATACTTGTGTCAGAGAGGACAACCTGAACTACGATGATATGGTATAGATCTCCCACTTTGGATTTGTCAAGTTCTTCCCTAAGACTGGTGCTTCTGGCATTTCGGTCCCTCTCAGCAACTCCAAGGAAGCTGGAGGTAGCCAAGTGCCTTCTCTATCACTATTAACACACCAATGAACTGTTTGCCTGAGAAAATTCCTAAAAGTCCTTTGCAAACTTGAATCCCCTTGCACATTCCAAAGTCACTTATATTTCAAAGCTGGGGATGAAACACAACTCACCTCCTTCCATTTCATCTCGTCCTGGAAGTTGACGACTATTTTGACGTGCCTGCCTCCTTCTTTCCGGGCAGAGCCATCTCCAGCATCATCCAACAGCATGTCTGTGAACAGGAAACATCAACAGCTTCACAGCTGGAGCTCAGTTACAATGGAGGCTATTCTGGTTTATTGTAGTCAAACATAACACGTCTGGGCTTCACATGCCCCGAGGTGAAACACAAGAACCAGGCTGACTGACTTCCCTGTCAGATACCCCTCTTAAAAAGGGAAGGTCACTGAAAATTATTAGCCAGTGACTCTGTGTTTTCCTTCCTATGATATATCCCCTGGCAAAAGTGCACCATTAAATGGCTTTAAACATGACTTTTCAGAGCTGAGGTCATAATTGGACACCTCTGACCGAGGGTGTAGCAGACCTACGATGATATTTAAAAGAAGGCTTTGTGCCAGCTCGTGACATATTTCCACACCTCAGCTGTTAATAATCCTCACGCTTTCATTTTTCCATGGCTAACTAACCCAAGCCTTCCAAGTGCAGGATAAAACCTGCCCCGCCACCCTTCTCATTAAACTCACCGAGACTGGTTGACTCCGTGAGGTTCAGGCTGTGTTGAGAGAGACCCACTGAGTGTCTGGGAGAGGAGGAGATGGAAACCTGAGACTGAGCCCTGCTACAGCTGCCGTGGTTTTCGGATTTCAGCCGATCATTCTCTGCTTTTAACTTTTCAATCTCACTCTTGAAAAGACAAGCCAGACATTAGAAGGCACAGTGAAAACATGATGATAGGATAGCAACATGAGTAACTTAAGAATAAATGGTAGTTTAGCAGAAATGCTGTTTTCATAATGTTTTAATTACGGATTTTAATTAATATAATGTCCTTTCTGTAAAACTTTTCAAAGTATCCTAAAATACCTAAACATGTGGGCATTCACTAACACTGAAATGCAACTACCTTAAGGCAGAGAGCATGGAAACATTTTCACAGTCAACAAAACGATCCACCCATCTTGGGGTTGAAACAGCTGCAGCTGAGGGCAGCAAAGTCAGGTGTTCATGCTGACTTTTAACGAAGGCTTAACACTGGCACAAAGCTAAACACAGCTTTCAGAAAGCATTCAAAAGCTTCACATCTTTGGGGGTGGCTGGCCAGTGTCTCCCACATCAGCGCAGGCTGCAGGACCTGGGGATGGCTGTTTCTCACCTGCATCCTGTTCATGGCCTCCCGCAGCTGGTCCAGCTGGTGGGCAGAGCTCAGGGCTTCCAGGCGGATGTCCGTCAGCTTCATCTCCTTGTCCCTCAGCTCGTTGCGCAGCTGCATCACCGTCTCCGCCTCGCTGTCCGTGCACTCGGAAATACTGCAGGACACAGACACACAGACACTCGTGCCTCTTCTCATGGTGCTGCTCCAGGATTTATTAGGAGAACAGGAATAAAGCCCTTTTCATTCTGCTTGAAGCAGGTAGCAATTTCGGCTTATTGAATTAGTGATACCATAAATCAGATATTAAATGGGTCATGGAAATTTTAGAGACTAATGAAACAAAGATGCCTGAGGGTTATTTTTCTTTAATCAGCATCTGAAACAGAATTATCTGAAATCACCTGCTATGGGATAATCTTCATTTTTTTCACAGTAGTTGCTCTAAAGGAAAACTTCTAAAGCCAAAATCTAAATAAATTAAGGGGGTGCAGGCATTTAACAGCAGTTGGTTGGAGATTGATGAGTTCAGAGACAGATTTAAAGCTCACCAGGTGTGCACAGCTGGGTTTCCCTGAACTGCTCTGGAGGGCTTTGGAACTCTACACCTATTCAAGCATGATAAATTCCTGCTTGTTTTAAAGAACTCATGCTTAAAAAATTTTTGGTGGCATTTCTTTTCTCTCCGCCCACAAAAAAAAAGTTTTCGAGTAACAGCATTTCAGCACATTTGTAACTGTATCTGTATAAAGATCAACCACACAGCTGCATGCTTTAAGGGAGATTTTACCTAACATGTCTTTCCCTAAATCAGGTTAATGGGAGATGTTTTCCCCACCAAAAAGCCAATAAGCCAAACCACACAAGTTTTACTTGTGCTCTGTCCTTCCCCCCGTTCACATATTTATTCTTTTCTCACATTTATCCTTTTGGCTTCCATGGCAAGGTGAGATGTACCCACACAGCATTTTGGCTGACGACAGATAGGATCATCATTTGACAATTTTCTGGCCTGAGAGCTCTACAGCACAACTTGCTGTAGTCACCAGAAATACACTGAGTTAGGCTCAAGAGACAGAAGAAGCTTTGAAACAGAAATCATCGGGGATTATCTTCTGCTACTGACATTTCATCACTGTTATACAGCTGGAAACCACTGCTATTGTTTTCACCTCTTCATGTGAAAACAAGAGGAGGGGAACTGCTCCAATGCATTTGTTCTGAAATCAGGCTGGAAGCTCTGCATGACCTCTCAAGGTCAGGAGGCTGTCTGGTAATTACAGGTTTCACAATACTGCCTGTTACAACTTTCTGTATTTATTTATCCTGCTCAAGTGACAAAGCTACTGATGGAATTAACATAACAGCTGTTTTACTAAATTTTCCATGCACATTCTAAAATGTGAGTTCAGACTCAAAACAGCATGGCAAGGGAGTTGTTAGACTTCATTTCACAGGTGGCCATGCAAAGGACCAGGCACAGGTGGCTGGAAGCTACAGAAGGAAAGAGGGGTGGATCATCTCCATTCACCAGGCACAAGCTGCTAGATGAGTTCATCTGTATCACTAAACCACAATGTTTGATTTCCTCACCTTTATCTGAATTTGTCAATATAACTGGGAACTTATCATGGCAGATTAATACAATATGTGCTGTGTTTAGACAAGAGAAACAAAATCCCAGATTTCACCTGGTTTGTTTAATTAACAGCAAGAGATCCAATTAAGTTGGCACCTCAAGGTCACCCTGGTTATAAATATTCTTGATACTCAGTACATTCTGTTGAGAGAGCCACCCAATGAAATATTTACACTTCAGTACTGACACAATGATTTTTGGCTTCCTGGACACAAATGCAAAGGTATTAGGTTGGGAGTCAGCTCACGAATCTTTAAATCTCTGAACATAAAAATTCAGCATTTTTGTCCTCTGCCTTTCCTCTACCAATGCAGCAAGATGCATTCCATGCCATTTTCTGTCTGAAAATTACAGAAATCACTTACAGGGAATTGGAATGGGAAGCTCTCAGCAGTGGTGTTGAAACAGTGGTGTTGTGGTGTGGCAGCTTTGGTGAGGAAGGCAAGGAAGAATCAGTCATCTCCTCGATGTCTGAATGAGAAGATGCTGACTTGGGAGACTTTTTTTTCCCAAAAGCTTGCTTGAAGGAACTGCGTAACTGGAAAAAACAAGACCACAGCAGCAAGTCCATCATTAAGAGTGAAACCAGGCAAAAAAAGCCACAGAGTAAAAACTTAACATGCAAATACTCCAAATGCTACAGCCGCACTCACATACATAGTAACACAGACGAAAAATAAAAAAGCTTTTTTTTTCCTTAACTATTTTATCAGATTAATAAGGTCAATAGGAGTGGCTATGAATGCGTCGTATTTTTTAAGAACTATTTGACAGCAAACTCTGTTCAGTGCAACAAGCTTTGCAGCGGTGTGGTGACAACTTGCAGCTGTGCTGGCACAGGGCCCAGCCCAGGTTAATGATGCTGGAAGGGTTAGTGGTGTCAATGGGTGGGTTAGCTTTGTACCTCCGAGTTTATAGTAGGTCTTCCTTACCTCATTGACCTGCCGGAAGAAGTGCAAGCAAAAGGAAGTGGGGGGGAAGGAAAAAAGACACGTTTTAACAGATAAAGCCACCAATAAGGGAAGTTTTGGATTTCTAAGACAAACACGACCAATGATTAACAAAGACAAACAGTCACTTTAATACCAGAACCCTGTATTTTCTAAAACCAGGTGTTTCAAACCACATATGGCCATTTTTTGCATTACCTGAGGAAGACACCAGATCCAAACTCTCTTAACTATTTAAATTACATTTTCTCCTTAGCTCGGGCAGAGTGCTTTGGCTAAGAGCCAAGTTAATAATGTATTTTTCCTTGCAGGAACAGGTATTTCATCATGTGAAAAGACTGCAATTTCTCTACCTACCTGAAACTAAAATAACCTTCTGTAATGTGACTGCCATTTTCCAAACAAGATTTAATATTCATGTAATTAAACTGATGTTACCCCAAAGTTACAATTCAACAGGTAGTGTTCAAGAAGCATTTGGTCAATGTTCTTAGATACACGGTTTAACTTTTAGGTAGCCCTAAAAGTTAAACCCCTGTGGAATCAAGGTCTGGACTTGATGATCCTCATGGTTCCCTTCCCACTCAGGATACTCTATGTACACCTTTTAATGCCAGCACAAATTATGTACACAGGCTGGCTTAATATGAGCTTTGTCTGTTTTTAAACTAGACAAAGACTCCTACAATGAGAAATGTTGAAAATCCGGTGTTTCAGCTCTGAATGGACAGCTGCATTACTTCTACACAGAACACAAAGACCTTGGCTGAGAATTTCCTCAGCACTGGTGGAATAAAGAATATGTGAATCAGATTCAACTCATCTATTTTTCTCAGTAGT
Source organism: Edolisoma coerulescens (assembly GCA_013397115.1). Taxonomy (NCBI): domain Eukaryota; kingdom Metazoa; phylum Chordata; class Aves; order Passeriformes; family Campephagidae; genus Edolisoma; species Edolisoma coerulescens. The sequence goes on along the minus strand of VWZW01000091.1, from coordinate 179,398 downwards.
GTTTTAATATCCAATCTTCATTTCACAGCAATGATGTACTCATTTTTAATAACAACATAAAAATACTGTCCTGTTTCTTCTACTTTATGAAGACTTCATTTATTTATCTTTGTAATAAGGAAATGTTCCCTTAACCTTCTTTAAAAATAGTTATCTGATGAATGGGAAACGTAGGCTGATGTAGGATCATATCCACTAGGTTACAATAATAAAGAATTGGAGCTAAACAAGAAGTTTAAAAAGTGTTTATCTTAACCAAGGCTTAATGACTACAGAAGTTTTGTGTCACAAACTAAGAGTTGCTAGAAATTTGAAAGTTACAGCAATTTACTTTGTCTATAACTAATGTACAGCACAAGAAGGATTTGGACAAGACGCTGTTTCCATTCAACCAATTATTTAAGGGGCAGAGTGGAAATGCTTCTTTTGTGAAGCAGCTGGCAACACCAAGAGATAACAAAATGAAACCTCTGAGATAAGAGAGAAATATAAACAAGAACCTGTTCAGGAAGCTGTTTCTTACAGTTCAGGAGTTTCATCAACATTTCTGAGAGGATATTGTGCAAACACAAATGAAGCTTTTACCAGCTCTAATCACATTTTGCATCTCTACAGATTTATCTGTACACCCAAGAAGTCCAGGGAGATTTAAATTCACTGGGAAGAAAGGGGTGGATTGCTTTACTGGCTACAATAAAGGATCTAGGGACTTCAGTCCAAACTACAATCAGACTAGGTCACTAAGGCAGTTATGGTCTAATTGAAAATGGAGTTGAAGATAATGTACCTTTCCTCCAGTACAGGGTACCTTGTACATAGTACGTGATGAGCAAAGAGGGAAAAATGGGAAATGACAAGTAAATATTGCAAAAATTTCCAAAAAGAGATGTCCATCATGAAAAATTGTTAAAGATCAGTATTTTTTTTTATATAATTCTTAGAACTCCAAGTTAATGCTGGACAGAGTTCTATGTTCACTTATAGGAAAGCCCGATGAGACAAAACCAAAAAAACCACAAGAATGATCTTCTCTTGTGGGTTTGTTTTACTTTAATGACAGATGTCATGTTTTCCTTAAGGGGCTGGACACCCCTTTAGCCAGAACTGATCTTTGACAGCTATTTCTAATTTAAAACTGGCCTTTTGGCTGTCAAGCTAAAATTCAGTCCTATGCAGAGTCAACACAAGGATATACATCCCTTACAACTCAATTATGCCTTCACAGGAGAGCTTACTCAGGATTTAAGCAGTGTGCAGTCCTTGTGCTGACCTGCTGCACGAGGCAGGAAGGAGCAGCTGGGCAGATTTCACCGTGCATGTCCTGACAATTTCATATAAACCTCACACAGTCTGCTAAAACACACTCACCCAGTTCTTCCTCTTCTTTTTCTTGGAGTCACTCTCGATGTTGCTGCCCACGCTGGAGTGGCTGGTGGCACTGTTAATGCTGGACACGCTGTCCGAGGAGTGCTGCCTCCGGATCCGCAGGTCCGTGGGCTGAGCAGCTCCAGGACCTGGATATGAATGGAGGCAGTGTCAAAATTACCTAGGAATTCTGATGTATGGCATTAATCATGCAATCCTGAAGAAACATTTAGGGAAATCAGCACTCTGACAATCACTTATCCCAATGGATGTATTGCATATATCAAATCCTCATTTCTTGTGACGAGATTAAAATCTGAGATGCTTCAAACTTTTCCTTCAGCAATTTATCCCAGTGCAAATGACTGGGTCCTTCTGGTCTCTGGGTAACTTTGATGGTTACATCAGCTATTACCCAGAGGACTGAAGTCTCACTGGAGAGCCCTGGAGTCTCTGTATGTAGTGCTTGCCTCTCACCTTTGCAGTTGAGCTCAGGTGTGTTGATGACTCCATTGATAGCAGCCTGAGCAGCAGCATTTTGTTTCTTCAGGAGTTCAATTGTCTTCCTTAACTCATTCAGTTCTGAGTCCTTGAATAAGGAAAAAAACCGTATGATGGTACATGGGAGAAGAACTCCAAAGAAGCCGCGTCTCCATCTAAGTGTTGGTAGTTAATAGTGAATTTATGGAATATATACGTACAAGGAGGTGAAAAATGAGGTTTAGGATCCCAGAGGAAGCACACCCTCAACAGGGTGCAAAACAGCTTGGGTATTGTGATACAAAAAAATGCATGTATTTTGTAATGCAGAAATAATGTCTATTCAAGTATGCTGTCCAAAAACCCAATACTGCCAGTCTTGTAAGTATTCTTCTTGGTGTTTCTCTCCATGTCCATGTATGGATACATTGGGATGAAATATATTACAAAAACATGCAATACTGAAGACTTGTGTCCAAAACAACAATTTATAGGAATAACCTGATCAGTTGCCAGAAAATCCCAGTGCAGAAAATGAGTGTTTTATACACACTGTTTATTGTATTTTACTCTCTCACCACAAATGAGGGAGCTAAGGCAAATTGTGTACGTGACTTTTTCCCCCACACAACAACAGAAGGAGCACGAGCAACAATGCTGGGAACAGAAATGAAGACTTCCCAAATGCTTTTGAAGCTTACCTTTTGTTCTGCTGTCATGGTCAGGCTCTGCAGTCGGATCGTCATGTTCCCCAGGCTCTGCTCAAACGCTGCCACCAGGTGAGCCTGAAATCCAACCACACAGGAGGAGTTTGTTCTCTTCCCCCAAAAAGGAGTATTTCTGCAGGTATTCAATCGGCCCACCCAGTGCATGGCATTGTTTGTTGTGTAAATGGTGCAGAGAAAACAACACTGCTTAGAAAAGGTCAAATGAGTAGGGGACACATTCACACCATGGAAATGCTTGCCAACAATAAAACATAAAGCAAGTTTTTGTATAGAGAAAAGTCAGGCAGAAACTTCCCTCCAACTAAACCACTATTTTCCTTGTGGTTAATTGGGGCAAAAAGATACTGGCAGTCACAGGAGTGGAGGTTCTCACTGTGTTTATCCCATCAGGAGAAGAGATGCTTTACCATCTGATACACCTGCATCAAACTCAAAGACTTCTCCAATACTTGAGTGCACCTTGCTTCCAGCCAAGGTCAGCTTGCTACATATCATAAAAAATTCCTGGTGCTTGGCCAATTACTCTTTTTTCTTTTCCCAAGGAAAGAGAAAATGATTTCTCTGTGCTTCTTGGGAGAAGAATGTCAAATCTTTCCCTCAGGAAGCATGGAGAACAGTGTCCACTACATGAAAGACATCAGCTAGGAACTGAAAATGACTGAGAAGCAAAAGGAAGGAAAAGTAGAATGAGAAGATGGAAAAGAACTTAAGAAACTGTATTTCTAGAGCCATGACATGGCACTGTTTTATGGGTATTCATATGCATGTGCACACATAACTGATCACAGGAATATTTCAATATATATTTGTCTCATTAGCCATTATAATCTACACTAACCATAGAAATCAATAGTTTTATTTATCTACTAAAAATAATTCTAGATGCGCAATGACCAGTAAAACTGAAATCTTTCCAAGGAGAAAAGGACATTTTCTCACCTAAAAAAATACAGAATAGCAAAACCTTTCACAGAGCTATTCCAGACTCATTCAGCAGCAGCACACAGTTGACTTATCCTAAATAACTGTTCTCACATTCACAATGAAAACAAACATGAGCAGTACAATAACATGGGGATGTGCAGCTCTCATTCCCATCAGCCCCTATGAAAATAAGCAGAGCTGAGACTGTGAGAAAATGGCAAAAAGTAATTCAAAACCTAACACTACACACGCAGGAAAATCTAAATATTTATTTTGAAAGCACAGAGTGCACAGCTTCTGTTGGGGAGGATGAACAGGGAACAACAAAGCTGATATTCACGGATCCTCAGCAATACTTTTCAAAAGCAAAAAATAAATGGGCAAGCAGGACTGCATGGATTAGTAACAGGATACAAACCCTTAATGCTTTGACCTGAGCCTTAAAAAACAGTGGCTCTTTCAAAACCGGATCTTGCAATTACTCCTATCTCGAAATTGTTCAGTGAGCTATGGAAAAAAAATTATCTTCGCTTTCTATAGCTGAAGCAAAATGTTTTCAAATTCATGCCCTTGATGGCTTGAGAAGCATCAACAACTGCAGTGTCTTTGCAGGGAAATTCAGGGAAAAAAATGTAAATTGAAGAGATTAATTTGAATTGTCTAAGTTTTAATTGCCTTTTATTAAAGGAATCATGTCTAAAGGAAACATCCAAGTGTCTTAACTAACAGCATTTACTAATCTCAATCTTTTTGGGAACAGACCTTGCCTTTTATATGGAAAAAGGGCATGTTCTCTGAAAAGAGGTGGATAGAGACTGAAATTTAATACTGGGACAGTTACAGCAACATCTCTGGTGCCAATTTATGGACAAATCAGGGGCAGGCTCAAGTCTAAGAAGTTTAAATAGCATGAATAAAACACTGAAAAATTTTAGCAAAGTGAGCTAAGCAAAAATGGAATATTTTCAAAATAATAAATGATAAGCTACCTTTTTTTTTTTTTCTGAGAAAAGCCCACAAGAAAAAGCCACAAAACCCCAAATGACCCCAATCCAAACAAAAACATAAAGGAGTGTACATTAAAAACTGTTCTCCACAAAGAGTGATGGTAACCACACAGAAATTCTTGGGCAAATGAAGAGCAGCTGGGCCAGGCAGTGAGCAGCCTGGGCTGCTCCCTGCCCTTGGAGACAGGCCTGTGCTGAGCACCAGCCCAGTGACCCTGAACTGTGTGAAGGAGAATGCAATAAAGCCAAGGCAGAGCCAAATGAGCTGCTCAGCTGACAGGTTCTTTGTCTGAAGGACACAAGCTGGGTTATTTAACAACATCATTAAAAATGTAAGCAAGAGAATCTGGTCTTACTTTCTCACACGTAGAAGAAGCTTCTGGGGGGAAAACCAATTTGTGTATCCACCCCCTTTGTATTTGAAAGGCAAATGTAAGATTTAACTCTTGAAAGATGTTTAAATTGTTTTCTTTTCCTCTTGGGACAGTGACTAAGTGGTTTCATGCAGTCAAAGCCCTTTTATTTGACTTCTCTGTTATAACTGTTCCTGGTTTCCCTGCTCCATTTTCAAGCTGGATGAAGCACTGTGATGCCTGCAGCAGACAGCACAGATTTCCCCTTCCTGTAATACTGCTCAGGTGAAACCTGTCCTTTACTGTCCCAAGCTTTGCATTCCCCCTATTCAGAGAGCTGATGGACAGGAATGTCCCCTCCAAGCAGCACATGTTCTGATGTTTATTCATTCCCATAAACCAGGATGTCAGTATGATCTGATCTGCTGACTATTCATCTGCAGCTTATTTACTCTAGAATTGCTTATTTTCCTTGCAAGCTTCTGTGTTGCAGATTCCTGCTATCTGTGACTGCAGCATAGAACACACAAATAAACTTGCTCAGGGTCATACACTATTGCCTCAACACCTCCTGGACTCCAATTACTTTTTTTCCTCGAGTGTCTTAAATTACTTATCCCTCAAATTCCTGGAAGGAACAAGCAGAAGTATTGTCTACACTGACAAAAAGTCAGGTATCTCCATTCTTTAGGCTTAACTTTAAATTAGTTTCCAGAGGCCCTTATGCCACTATTATCAATCATGCCATTAACCCACATCTTTATGCAACAGAAAAATACAATGCATTTCAGTCCAAGTTTCTATTAACTTTTATTCCTACCAATTATAATCTTTATCTGTATCTCATCCCATCCAAATGTCAAAGTAAGACAGTATTTATAAAGAAAGACCCTGTATCCAATGATTTTCTCAGGACCTTAAGATGGCTTACACACATACAAAGCCAAATTAATATTATAACTCAGTTTTTAAAGAAAGGTGTAAGATAATTTACTAGGGCAGAGGATGTTGGTTTTGGACATCTCACACATGCATGCAGTTATTTCTTTAAACACATCAGTAATACGAACTGAATGTTATACACATGAAATCTTTGTGTCACTTAAAAAAACTGGGTGGTAATTGTTGCATTAAATGCATTCCAGGTTAATGTTTGCTCTCAGAGTTGTACTCACATTAGCAGTCAACTGAGTTGTCAGAGCTGACACTTTTTCTTGGGATGCATCCAATTCTCTCCGTAGTTTGCGAATCTGTGGGTTTTAAGAGAGCACTTTAGTGCATCATAACTAGGAGAAAGAAAACAGCAAGACACACAATGCAGAGTGTCATTTATGCTTGTCAAAGAGGATGCGCTCTTACCTCCGACTGGCACTTCTCTTCAGGCTGTAAAATAAAAGGAAATATGTGAGGATATTACAACATAACCAGCCTGACAAATTTATGCAAATTCTCTTTTTGTATTTCAAAAACTCTAATGTGAACTCCTTTATTTTGGATTCCCACATCTGTATTCAGTCTAATTTAATCTCCTAATTTATTTACTCTTCAAGAAAAAGAAAACAGGCTGCTGGTGAGGTACTTCCTTCTGCAGGAAGGAATTTGGGCTCCACCTCTCAGTGCACCTCTGATCTGAATTGTGGAAGGGTGAAGAAGTCCTGGCTCTGTCCCTAAGGGACTGCATGAGGCTCTGAAGAACCAGGACTGCCACAGAACTCGGCTGATCCCAGGCGATTCCCTTTGTCCCACGCTCAGCTCTCCATGGGGAGGAGGTCACATTTTTGCATTCCAAAGTGATGTGAAAAAGAATTTAAAAGCTCCTGCTGCTTGGGTGCTGCCTAGGCACTGTGGTGATGAAAAAGTGGGGACACACACAGTTGTGAGGATGCCAAGTGGAGGTACTGACCACCCACTGTGGCCAGCATGATAAAATTGTGGCTACTATGGCCTGTTTCTAACAAAAGTTATCAGCTAAGGAGAGGTATGGGGTAGGAAGTCACACACTCCACTGTTCCTAAGTAAATATGCCCACTACCAGCCACCAGGAAAATCACACCCATTCAAACACACTACTGGGGCCACTCATGCAGCAAGTACAGAAACCTGAAGCTCTGAGTACTGCCATGTATTTTCAAACTCCAGTGAGCCTTATTTTAGGAACAGATAACCAAAATGAATACATACTTGTGGAGAAAATGTCACTGGCACAGCAAATAAATGGCCTTTTTTAGAATTATTAATATCTGTGCATTAAAAAGTGGACTTAAACCTTTAGTAGCAAATCATTACTATAAGGATGGGATGACTTTATTCAGCAAATTTTGAGATGCTTTAAGAAATGAAGTTCAAATCTCCTCGTATCTACTGAGGTGATTTGTAGCAAAACCTACTGAGCGCAGCATAAAATACAGACTTAAAAAAATCAATGGCTGCTTTTAGGCCATTGAAGTCTGTGTTTAATGAGGATACTGCTAAATATCCACAGGCATCCTCATGAACATAAAACATTCCTTTCCTAGCTAGCATTCAGAACACAGTCAAATGAAAACTGCTTTTCTCCTGCTCCTTGAATGGCAAAACTAGCACAGTAAGACCAGTCAGTTCAATAATTTTGATTAATAAATAAACTCTTCACTTCATTATACTCACTGTGGAATAAATAGATGACGTACTGGACACCAAAGAGAGAGAAGAACCATGCACTAAAGGAAAGAAAATAAACACAATGAATATAAGTGCACTAACCACAGAGTGGAATCCTCATAAATCATCCACTGTCAACCACCACTCTGCTGAAGAAATACTTTCACAAATTTCATCATCCATCCTAAACTCAATTATACTGTATTATTGCACCAATAAGGTATGGTTTGAAGAATGCATGGCCAGGTGATACGATCCATAACCTTGGATTTGGTAAAGCTGTTTTAAATTTCTCATAATACTTGTTTGTTTGGGAAAATGAAGTGTGGCCAAGAAAGTTTAAAGAAGTTTTGATGAAGATCTGTTCAGAACTAAATATTTCTCTGGACAGTGTTATCTTAAAATTCTTGCAAAAGGGCTTCCTCAATATTAAAAAAAACCCCCATGAAATTCAGAAGAGATTACGAAAATAAATCTAAGTATTTAATCTTCAGTTTTAGATGAGATTGAGGGGGTTTGTTGGTTTTTTAAAGCAGCAGACCAAGATGGGGATGTCCTGAGAAGACCACAACACCCAGCTCCAGGAGAAGATGTGGAAGACCCAGAAAAAAACACCATTGTCTTATTTTGGGGCTGTGGATTGTCCTCTGAATGCAGCTGTATCTTCCTTCTGCTGACTTAAGGGAGCTGTAGCAGTGCATCAACGAGCCCAACATTCCCTTTCCCTGCAGGGTTTCTTGGCCTTTCTTTAAAGCAATGACATTTTTTTAACAAGGCAAAATTTGTTCTCTCATAGAGAAATTAACAGTGAAAACATGGCTACAAAACTTCCTGCAAAAGGATTAGTTTCAAGCAATTTTTGTATTTAAATTCAGTAAAGGATATACACATATACAGTGATGGCCTCGATGATCTTCAGAGGTCCCTTCCAACCCTAACTATTCTGTGATTCTCAAGGTTGTTACCATCACTCAGGCATCAGGATTTACACATAAATAAAACATCATTGCATTCTTTATTACACTATTGAAAAAAAAGTACCTGAAGCTATTCTTTCTGCTACTGAAACATGCAAAATTACTTTTCCTCTATTTTTATTTTCAGAAACAAAATGCATTGAACTGAAGCTTTCATTCAAGACTCAGGTAACTGAACACAAATCATACGAAATAGTATAAAATCACTTTTTCATTCTTCTAAATCCTCCAGCCAAAAAAATAAAAGTTCAGAAAAGCTGCCATTTTGCTCTAATTACCTACTGCAATTCTACATTCGTAATAAATGGGTTCTGCTTTCCCACTGACATTATATCCTAAGGCAATACTGGAAAGAGAAGTAAACAAGGTCTAACTTGGCTTCTGAAAGAATTTAAGACAATTTTAAAAACCCACAAAAAAGTAAAAAAAAACCTCACACCCATTCGCTTTCTCTGGGTAATCATATTTTCAATTAAAATGATCTTTCTAGTTAGGCATTAAGGACTATACTACACCAAGAACATAAAAATAAGTGGTGTGAGTCAGATCCAGGCTTTGTCTAATGGCGTGCTCCAGCCCTGGCTACAACCAGCCCATGTTCACTGAAAAGAATGAAAAGAGGAGACAGATACACAGTGATTATTCCCCAGGTACATCTCTGCAGCTTCTGGGAATCAGTAGAGATGGAAATTCCATGGATGGAAACTGCAGTCAGACATTATTTGGCCTGCTGTGACCTCTGTACACAGCAGGCCAAATTAACTTGCTTAACTGCTGCTGAATCCACTGACACATTTTGTCTCTAACAAAAAATTCTCTTGTGTTTAGAAATGTTAATTCTTTGCAGTTGTTTTAGACCTGCTGCTGAATCAGTCAGCAAGTTCCTTGAGTGTCTCCACAGCGTTGTGCTATGAGAAGGAAGGGATAACCAATCTCTTTATAACAAAACAAATTCCCTTCCCTTCAGCCATCATTTTCCAAGCTGAAGATTCCTATTTTACCTTTGTATCACAGATGTTCTGCGCTTAAGATCTCTTTCTCACTTTCCTTTACTTGCATTTTCCCCTTAAGATTTTTAAGATGGAAAGTCCAAAGTGAGGCAATATTGCACAAGGCCACAAATGGACTCATACAGGAAATATAATATTATTTTCTGGTCTGCCTCCCTATATTCTTCCTTGGTGAATTTTTTTCCTAATAGAGATGTAACCAAAAAAAGAGCCATACCAGCTCACCAGAGAGGAAACAGAAACCTTTACCATGGATTTGGTCACACACATCTTTGAGTTAGCATCAGCTGGAATTTTTAAGATCACATTGGGACTTTAGTACAGGAAAGAACACTCAGAACGAGAAAAAAAGGGAAAGAACATATAAGTCTGGGAAGCCTATTCCTGCCTTGTCAAACACCACCATCACGAAGAATCACAGATTTATTTAGGTTGGAAAAGACCTGTAGGATCATCCAGTCCAACCATTAATCCAGCACCACCAAGGCCATCACTAAACCACGTCCCCAGGTGCCACATTGACATGGCTCTTAAATTCCTCCACCAACGGTGACTCAAGCACATCATTTGAACGTGTACACAATTTCAGATTTCTCATTTTAAGGACAACTAAGGAGTTAATATATTTGTGCAATTTCTTTTTAAAGTATCTGCAGATGGCTACTCAAAGGCTATTTAATTAGGAGCCTGAAGGCAGTTACGCTCTTGATGCAATTCCTGTTTTTTGCAGCCAGCATGCATCTGCACGCAGCCTACAAACCCAAATTGGTCTGGAGCTATTATTTTAAAGCACTGTAAATGCACAGGCAAGCACGTATCATTTTTAACGTTAGAAAAGAAAGGCTCTAGCCATGATCATCTGCCCAGAGAGCAGAAAGAACAACTGGTATTGCAGTCAGAGGCACAAAAAGGAATAACAATTTATATCCCAATGATAACGAATTTAATTTTTTTTCTCTTGGAGGCTGAAGTATCAGAGTGGAGCCAGTGGCAGCCCAGCTCTTGGGGAAGACTGTTGGCTGGGGAAGTGGAGAAACTGGAGAGCCAAGAGACCACTCAACTTTTACGCTGCATTTTTTTCCCCGAGAAGTTCTGGAGAGTTTGGAGGCTGCTCCTGCTGGCACCTCCACAGCCCTGAAACCCTGTCTGTCACAAGAGTTATGTACTGCAAGGCTGACCAACCTTCCCACCTACATGCTGTGCTGTGAGAGAACATGACTGTACTTCACACCCAGAGACAAGAGAAGAAAAGGCTTTTAAGAATAAATCCTGGCCCTGCTGAAGTTAATGAGAAAGAAATTTCTTGTAATCTTATGTGCTAGGAAATAATTAAGAAGTAGGTTGGTAAGCTTTATTTAAGACGTGGATTTATGCTTCATTGTATAAAATGATGATTGTATAAAATCAATTTGTTCGTTAACCACAAATTTAAATCTCTGTAATACTTTTTAATCTATTCTCTCAAGGTGAAGGTGAATCTCTGCTATATTCAGAACCACTTGATCACTTACACCTTGTGATTCCCTGAGAAACAAGCAGGAACGAATAAGCAGGTGACTCCTGCCTTCTCTACAGCCAGGGAAGTGATAGAAGACCTTTCTCCTGAAGACAAAAATATAGAGACTACACCTAAACATTCAATCCATCTGGTAAAAATATCATTATCCTTTCAGGTGTGAAAAATTGAGGAAAATCTGAAAGGGATCTTCAGCATGTCCACTGTAGGGTCAAATTCCTTCCTCAGATACAAAAGTGATATTTTCCAACTACTTTCAAGTCCATAACTTAGCGGATATTTCTTGGACTTCACTTTTATTACTTTTTTCAAATGAATAAAAAGCACTTAATAGAACATTTCACCTAACTCTTTTCAAATTTTCCTTTTCTTTTTTTTAATAGTTTGTCTTCAAACATGCAATATTTATTAAATGTTTATCCAAACTAGCCTCTCTGCTGGAGAAGAATTTCTGAACTACAAGAGATTGTTTAACCTCCAATGTGCCAAAATAGATTTGCTGCAATCTTGAGCACAGTTAAAAGACTAAGGCTACAATTTTTTGGAGGATCAATAAAACCCAAGTAAGTTTTACTCTCTCAGTAAATCACTGAAGTGTAACACAGATGTAGTGATTCAAATTCCTTCACAGATTATATTGGGGACAATTTAGTAAGAGCATGAGTGTTCATCACAGTATGGAACTCGACTGACTGAGCATCTGGCAGTCTTTGACTGTTCATGATCATTCAGCTTTCTGAGAGCAAATGAAGGTTAATTCCTGCAATGACCCAGCTTGTAGCCCTACAGCATTATTTGAATAATTTTCAACCCCTAATGAAGATCCTCAGTCACAGACCTCTAAAATACAATTAAATGTACTGAAGTTAGATTGATTAAATTCGATAACCAATTAATTAATTAATCTTTCCAGAGCCCTATCCAATACATATTTTCTACCTCTTCCAATGGCAAAAAAACCTGATGGGATAACCGGAATCTCCAGGAAGGCACCCTGTGGCTCTCAAAGGCTTCTGCAAAGCACAGAAGTGTGGCTCCCATGCATGCCTGGCTCTTGGGGAGCACCAACAATGGGGCACTGGTATTAACAGTGCCGAGTAAGTGCAGGTCTTCAGAAGTAGAGGAAAGAGCCATCAAAGGCTTGTGTGGCCTGTAAGTACAATCAAGTTCCCAGCCCCTGCCAGAAAGGAGATTTAAGACTCAAAGAGTTATTGTTGAAAGAGTTTCCAATGAGCCACTCCATGCTTGACTTCTCAAGGTGCAAGGCTTGAGGATTTTAATGTGTGCTCACAGCTACTCCTGCTACAGCCACAAGGATGTCTGATCAGCAGCAACCAAACGAAATATTCATTTATAGCTAAATACTTTTTCTTATTATATTTACATGGGTTCTTCTTATCAGGTGTGGTTACATAGTTGAAAAGACGATGAAGCACTAAAAAGACAAGCCTAGATGTTTCAAAGAACTACTCAATTCCTTTCTTCGGAAGATCTGTTGTATCAAGCCAGGACATTCAGCAGAAATGAAAAGCAAAGGCAATTTGAGTACAGATTAAATACTGGAGAAATTACTGGGATAGAAACAGTCCAGCTGATATCACTTATCTATACTACAAGCAGAAGTGTGGAGGTACAAGTTCAGAGCAGCCTATTGAAGGAACACTAATGTGCCGACTCCAAGCATGAATTACTCCTTCTGAGAGCACTAAAAATGAAGGACACGATGTGTTTAAGCCATTTCTTGAACAGTCAAGGTCTAGGTACCACACTTATTTCCTGTGTCTGACCAAAACAATCACTGAATAAACATCGTCATTCTCTCTGGTGACCAGTGGCAGGACCCAAGGGAATGTCCTCAAGTTGTGCCAGGGGAGGTTTAGGTTGGATATCAGGAAAAGGCTCTTCTCCCAGAGGGTGGTGGGGCACTGGAACAGGCTCCCCAGAGAAGTGGTCACAGCAGCAAGGCCGGCAGAGTTCAAGGTGTGTTTGGACAACGCTCTAGGGCCCATGGGGGGATCGTTGAGATGTCCTGGGCAGGGCCAGGAGTCGGATTTGATGATCCTTGTGGGTCTCCTCCAACACTATGATTCTATGATCAGAACAACCACAACTAGGACTAAGGTTTTGCCTAACACAGAGAGCTCCACACTGAGAAAGCTGTGTTTGAAACGACCCCTGTGCTGAACTGAAAAGCGCCAAGTTCACGTGAAAACGCCGCATTTTGAGCATTTCCAGCCCCACGGAGCTTTACTGACCCTCCTCGAAGCCGTCGCGGAAGGAGCCGGAGCGGCTCATGGTCCTGCTCTTCTCGTCCAGGGACATGGAGCTGTTGCGGAAGCGCGTGTCGCTGTAGGGGTCGTAGGGCCCGTCCGCGTTGGACAGGCTGTGCGTGCGCAGCATGCTGGGGTTGGACAGGCTCATCTGGGCCGCAGTCGTGGGGCTCGCTGCAAAGCCAGCAATGAACACCCAGTTAGCGCTGGAACCACAGATTTTCACACTTTGTTTTACCAACAAACTTTTTTCCCCCCTGCTTTAAGACAAAATTTTTGGTGTCATCTTCTCCAGGCTTCATGGTTTTTCTAAATTCAATGAATTCAAGTAAGAGGTAGGCAAACTAGGCTAGGGAATGTGAAAACTCAAGTAAAATAAGGTCATTTTAAACACCGCGTGACTTGGCCGTGCTTCTACAAACACAGTCACCTCACTAACACCCCCTAGGCATGAACTAATTAATCCTCACTTAATTTCTAACTGTTCTTCCACAAAACCGTAGTTTTTTGTCCATACAGTGCAGGACTTACCTTCTTCAAAACCTTCAAGTTCTAAGAAAATGACATTTTTCTATGTATTTTAGTCACAACTGTAAAGAGCTTTAGTTTCCTAATAGCTGTATATGTCAGAACTTTCTTTCCTCTATGATGTCCTGAGAACTGTAAAATATTAATTTTGCCTTAAAAGCCAATATTCTCCCAGCCAGTGTTTAGAATACATAACTACTCCAATCTCACATTTCTTGAAAGAACTTTTGTGCTAAAATTATGCCTGCTATCTACTAAGAATTACTTGATTTGTGGGTAGAAAAAAAAAAGAATAAAATCACTGTTCATCTGACAGGTTCCTCATGGTGTGCTGTCATGCCTGTTTCTACAGGCCATCAACTGATACAGACTATTGTAGAAGACAGAATAATTCAGTTTAGAGGTGCCCAACTTTCGTATCACCATTTGCTCTTAAGTGAAATCCAATGACCCCTCTTGACTCCAATATCTCTAAGCTCTCTTCTTAAAAACAAAGGAAAACATCTTTTCTCTTTTTTTTGGTGTTCATTGCCGTTTGTGACCAAATAGCTTTTGAAGCTAATACAAATAATCTCCAACACTCTGCATAAAGAGTTAAGTTTCTGGGCCTATGACAACACTTTTTGGTTTGTTTTTTTTTTTAATTTCATGAACTTTCCTGACAGTTTGCTAGCTGTTGGAAATGTAGCTACGCTGTGTGTATATTCAGCTGAAATTTTGCTAGGTGTCAGTTTATTTAAAGACACTTATTGAATGTGTTTCTTTCCAGAACACTCAAAGAAAGGCTCTAGAATGTCATTACTGCAACTCAAAACTACACTAGAAATAAGCGACTGTGCAATCTGCTCCAAATTCACACAAGAAGTTCACAAGTACAAGCTTAACTATTTTGCACATAATTATTATATATAAACCAGTTATTATATAGAAGCCATCATAAACAATACATTTATTTTAAATAATAATAATATTAATTATTCTGGAGGGGCTTCTGAAAGTCATAAACCAACAGAAAATGCCTGCTCAACATAGTACTTTCCAAATGTCACTTAAAGACAAAATTTACATACCTGAAGAAGCTGCAAAGGCAACTAAACAGATTTAACCAGCCCACCAGAGATGAGCACCATTTGCACTTTAAATTAGGTTATTTCAACTGCTGATAGGGTCAACTAAAACCTGCAATGCTTCATGGATCCTGCCAACCAGCTTTTATTGTTTCCTTCATTTAAAATGTGTTTGCCAATGAAACTAAGTGAAGGGATGGCAGTTTTTCTGACTTGAAACTCCCCTGACTTTTATATATTGCTTCAGCTTGACCTTTCCGCAATTTTCCAACAAGCCACTTGGAAAACACAGACAAAATACCAAACTGATGGGACTGGCACACAGAGTAAGTAAAATGCTTGGATTTTAGAGAATTGTTACTATACAGCAGGCAACATCTTATGTCTTCTAAGCACCCCAATGTGTGATATTAACCAACAGCTCTACTGAACAGCTCACAAGTTATATTAAGGCATCTGCTTACTCCCAGAGAAGCAGTTTCAAAGCTACTGCAAGTATGGCACCTTTGGGCATATGAGATAATAATGCTAATTAGTCACGCTCATTTCAATGCAAGTGCTTCCTCAGGTTCAATGTGGGCCTTGGAGCTGCTGAAAGAGAATAATCTTGAGTAACACGCTGGTTTTTCAGGACACACAATGCATTGCTGTGATTATTCAAACAGATAATTATTCACCAAGCTGCGAGAAGTTAAATCTAGTTCCAGAGGGTGATGTTATGCTGGATCCAGATGAAAATGGAGAATTGCCAGCAGTATCCTGAAGTCCTCCTGCTGAATGGGACCGGAGCCATTCCTTTGCATCCTCTTGACTACGGAGCTGGGAGGATGGAGTATACCTGCAAAAGCAAACAGGTTTTTCACGAGGAACTTTGATATTTATTTGACTTTTTTGTTTAAAAAAAAACCCAAACAACCATGAAATGTCACAAGACTTGGAGTGGGAGAAAGAGAAAGAAAAATGGAAGAATCCTCATATGAAATTAAAGGATTAAATGATATAAACCCAATAGAATTCTGAATTAAGGAGCTGCTCCAAGCTCTCCCAAGATGTTCCTGATTAATTTCACCTCTGTTTGGGGGGAAAAAACCAAACCACAAACTTCTTTCCTATGGCTTCAGTGGTAACCAAACCAGAGTGAACCAAAAGTTACAGGTAGAAATTGCACAGTGCAGCACTGTAGGATAAAATGTAGTGTGTGCTACATCATGTGATTTAAAAATAAAACCGTAACTTGCAAAGCCTTTCCTTAAGTTATGCCAAAATTCTAACACAATTTAAATATTTTGGTACATGACTAACCTTAGCTGACTTTTTGTGATATTATAACCAAATTCAAGTCAACAAAGCCATTATCAGGATTTTTTTCAACAAGCTGTGACCCAGTATTTCATATTCCAGAGACATTCATATAAGGCCTGTGGAGGTGTATCGCATTTAGTTCAAAACTAACAGCATTAAAACTTCATAAAGGAGACTATGTTTACCCTTTTCTGAAGGCAACGAAAATAGCAGAAACATGGTCTATGCCAACAACTGGCTTCAGCTTAAGCTTGATTTATTGTGTATATGTGTGAAAAATAGGTATGTCAGGACAGGTGTTATCTGAGCTACGTGATAGGGTACAGGCATCAACAGCCAGAGCATCATGGAAACACTTGTCTGCTGATGGAATTCAGTGTCTGTCTTAGGCTACGCCATCGCCTTTGGACAAGTATTTATGAGTTACTAGCTCTCCTTCCAAAAACTTGGAGCCTATTATTAGCTGATATTATCTATTTAATTAATTTGACTCCCTTCAAGTAAATACCCTACAGTAAGATATCACTTATTAAGACTATTTTAAATCAATGGGAACACTACAATAATTTAAAAAGTCAAACTACTTTCAAAAAAGACATTCATTCTTCTGCTTATGCCTCAACACTTCAGCAGCAGTCCCTGACAATCTGCATCTCTTAAACTTTGCATATAAATCAGTTTATTTAGAAAGGGGCTTTAAACAGTCATGTTACGTTAACACACTACAGATGTACTTTTATTTTCAGCATTAATACCTACCTCTTCAGCACTCAAATGTTTTAGTCTTAAAAGAGAGTATTTATTAGAGACATGCTTGAGGACGATAGAAACATTAAAACATATTGCCATTTTAAAAAGGGCTTTTAGTACTCAGCTTCATGGGACAAGGCTGCTGTGAAGAACAACATGCATAGCACAGAATAAATCACAGCTGCAGTTCCAAGGCATCACCCCAGTGATCCCAGAAGCTGCATTAAGCAATTCAGAAGCTGCAATTTCCTAATTTGTCAAAGATACCTTCAAAAAATTCTCTAACACTTAAAGCATTTAATTAACATAGCTAATAGTAATTCTGGCTAGAATTGCTTGTATCAATGGAAAAAAAATTATGCTATAAAAATCACTACCTTACAGATGTACGAAATACATGAGAAGACAACTGCTGAAAAGTTTGTCTGAGGATTTTTTTTGTTATTTTCTATGAGAGTAGAGCTGTATAGATTTAAGTATTCTGACGCAATTTTTTTTTTTCATTAATATGTCCAATTTCATCCTGAAAGATTTGGCATGATCCTGTAAATCTTTTCTATTTATATAACAATACCGAGGTTCCCAGGGTTAAAATTATCTCAGGTCATTCCATGTAACAACCACAGAATCAGCAACATTATTGTTTTTAAATCAAGCCCAGAGATGGTTCAAGATGCTTTTCAGCAATTAAGCCAGCAAAAGCCACAGTTCTTGCTCAAGCAGAGAGGCCACCGGATGAAAAAAGCAGCACAGTTGTCAGTGGCCTTCTTCGAGGGTTGAAAGAAAGAAAGCAAGAAAGAAAGCCAGAAAGAATGAAAGAGAGAAAGAAAAAAGAAAGAGTATTGTTGCCACCTCTTGCAAACTGTGACCATCACCACCAGCCACAACAGAAACACAAAGCAAACTCCAAAGCCACCACAAAAGATGTTAAACCATGTGGAAACACCAATACCTGAGTCCCTTCTTAGGCAAAGTGTTCCTATCAAGATGTGGGTCGCTGCAGAAAAGTTAAAAGAAAAGAACTTCAGAGAAGAACAAAAGGGAAGGAATAAGATCAGGACGAAGGACGTACAAACATCTGTATCACCTTTTCAGAGGAAAAGGTGCTGGGGCCTCCCTACAGAAACATGCACAGACCTCCTCACCCAGGTGGGGTTTGCACAAACATGCAGCTGGTACCATGCCAATGAACCACATCTGTCCACAACCTCATTTCACTGTTTCTCCTACCCACAATGAACAAAAATGGCTCTCAAAACATCGAATGGGAGCTTAAAAATAGGCTTTTCAGCAGGCTGTTGGTGAAACCTGATGGGAATCTTCAAGTCCAAACCACCTTCCCATCATTTCTTTCAGCAGACACCATTTAGGGAATGCACCTAATTATCGTACACAGGTATAGAGCCCAGACTGTTTAAATTTCCAAATCTTAGCTTAAGTTCCATTAGCAAAGTAAAATGGACCAATCAGTTGCCCAAAACTCAACTATTTCAGTTTATGTTTTTACGACTGATGAGCAGAGCCTGTTAATTTGTTTTTAAAGAAAATACCCCCATGCTTAAGTAAATTAATTAAATGACAACCCTTATAGCTAAGTTACAGTATGGGACTGATTAAACGTACATCAGTGAGCAAAAGTGAGCTGGAATGTTTAGATTTGTGTCATCTTTTCCTAACTTTAGCATTCATTTGTACAAGGATGAATGTACCTAAGTACTTGGAAAACACTCATGAGCCAAGCTGCAGTAAGAGACTGACGACACTGAATGACACAGGGACTTCACGACAAAAAGGACAGGCCAGAAAGGCAGTGGGAAAAGCAGCATGCCAGAGGAATGCTGAAATGCTAGTGAGAGTTTAGATTCGTAGGAAAAAAAAAAGGGCATGATTTTCAAATTGCCTTTGGCAAAGATATGAAGGGGGGGAAAAATACCCCCCCAAACCAAAGGGCATTCCCAGAAACAAGAGCAACACCAAAAACATGCCAACTCTGCTGTATGCCCCTCTCCAGATCGATTTGGGTGGGTAGATGGGTGTTTGCAGGGACTCTCACTGGCATGTCTTTGTGTCAGTTCACACCTGGATGATGAACACAGCAGAGCACTCAACTGAGCACAGTCTGGCACAAAACAATTTGCTTCACTGAGATGGGCAACAAAACCTACAGCCTTGAGCGTACTCCTGTCCTGAGACAGCATTACCTGTCCTGTCTCCTGGGCAAAGTATTTCGGCAGAATTTGGGGCTAGCAGCAGGGGAAGAAAGAGGGCTAGAAGGAGCAGTCCAACAAGACAGAAAACAAGAGAAGGAGTATTAGAATGAAAAGATGAGAGAACAAAAAGGAGTTATAATAAAACACAAACAGAACCCCAAACTGTCAGATCATTATGTTCAGGTGTAATTTTCTCCACTGAGACACAACTACAATAGTTTTGCTACCTGAACTCGTCACTACACATGGACGTAGCCGATTTCCAGTGCTTGGAAGGGCTCTGCTGCCATCTACAAGAGGTCCCTCAGAGAACTCTGCCAAGTTTACCCAGCTCAATGTGCCACCAATCTAGCTCTGATGCCAAAGAAGCCCTGTTCCCTCCTCCCAGCTCCTACCCTGTGTCCACACAGATACCAGTGAATCTCATCGTATAAGAACTGGGGAACTGATCAGTCTGAAATACAATTCAGCTGATGGTTTTTCACTTGGATCCAGCTTCCAATAGGATTCACTAAGCAGTCACATGAATGCTTGTACTGAAACATTGTAGGGAGCAACTGGAGATGGGACAAGGCAGAAGGGAGAGGATGAGAAGGGATCAAGTGACTATGGAGACTGGGACTTGTCTTTTCCGCATCACCTCCAGTCTGAAAGTCGTCAAATTCTATAATCAAAAAGTTTAACAGGAAACAGTTGACTTTTCAAATCAAAATTGGAGGGCTTTTTAAAATATCACCATCAGCTCAATTAACAGGAGATCTTTGGAAGGATAACATACGATGCAAAATTCAAATATTAGGTACCATCTGGTAGCAAAAAAAAGTTGTCACATTGGCTATGACAGCAAATTGAAAACCTCACCTGAACTCATCCTCTTGCTCTGAACTAGGCTCTCTGCCTGGAATAACTTATCTGTATGTTCTAGTTGCACCTAGAGTTATCTGCACTGTCTTGTAAGAAGCATTACTTGATCTGTGTCTGCAGCATTGGCTACTGCTGCCAGGGCTCCACTCCCACTTGAGATACAAACATGGAAACAAGAGAAAAACCCACTAACCTTTCAGACAATGTAGTCTTAACGCTGTTGGTTCGGACGAAGGGAGTCAGAGAATCATCCTTGGAGGCTGGAATCAAGCCACTGGAGGAGTTATGGCTCAGCCCACCTCCACTGCTCAGGGAGATGTCAATGGATTCGCAGCTGGTGTGAAGGCTGCTGACAGACTGGTATCCAATGCCATCCTTGCTAACTGCAGAAGAGCTACTGGCGTTGGTGCCCCACGTCAAACTGTTGGAAGGAGCGGAGTGTGCAGAACTGGGGCTGGACGCCAGTGGAGACTGGTTGAGATCTGTGTTTTTACCATAGAGGGGACTGCTGCCCCCACTGCTCAGCACACCACTGCCAGATGGGGAGTCAAGGTTACCCTGCTGGTTCATGGTAGCATGAGGGTTGGAGATGACTACCGAGTTTTTCATATTTTCAGCTGTTGTGATGGGAACTTGTTTACTAGGCTTGCCACCAAAAAGTCTGTAAAAAAGAAAACAACACAAAAAATACATAAAATGGAATAGTAAACACAAGGATATCTTATATCTAGACCATATATATCATTTTAGCTTCAGAAAACCAGTATTAAATACATGATCCTAGATTGTACATAGGCAACTATACATTTATAATCTCCTTGTGTTCACTGTCCCTTTCAATAAAGCCCAGAGGCAATTACAATAGCTTCAGATCTATCTCAGACACACGTGTGTCTCCTTTGAATCATCAACTAATACTTCCACAAAGCTACAATACAGCTTCACAGAACTAAGATACAATCATATCATCTTCTGTTCCTTAAGGAAAAAGGACACCAGAGAAACAATCTGTGCAAGGAATACTAAAGGTTGAAAGCTTACTGACCAGGTAAATTCAGTGCAAATCACCAAACGCTCTGCACAGAAGTAGCATTTATTGGGATGCAACAATGTACTCATACCAAATATAGGCTTGTTTCATTCCATGAGCCAAGCTGGCTGGAAACTGTATTTTTTAGTGGAGAATGTGATGTTACCTGCTTTTTGGCACCTGGAACTGGCTAGTAAAAAGCTAAACGAGTTTCAGAACTTGGGGAGGGAGGGGATGGAGGAGGCTGACTGCAGCATCTCTGCTGCCTGTGATGCAGCTGCACTGCCAGGGAAGGAAAGACTCCAGTTCCCTCATAAACAGTCAATGGGAAACTTCTCAGAAGTGCCAAAGTGCCTTAGCAGTAAACATGCTATGGACTAAATTATCAATCATTCCAAAACTGATCTTCAAAATTAGGAAGGAAGTGTATCTTCCACTCCAGCTTGCTTTTGTTTCTGCCACTTAGCTCCTGTAACTGCCTTTGGAACCTCAGTTTTCCCCACACGTACCTGTATGGATTTACTTTTTAATTATTCACGTTGGAGTATTGTGGGTGGAACCTTTTAGAATAGAGGACTACAGCACTTCCTTACAAGTGTTCCTAAAGACTTAGGGGTGGGTCTGCACCAGGCAGAACTCTGTCTGCTTTTGAGTATGCCCAGGTTCTTCCACACAGGGACACTAAGTCACTTTGTCTAACACTTTCCAGAAACACAGACTGCATTAGAGCTGGGCAGCTGCAGCACACCTGGAGCAAGCCCAGTGCTGCCCAGAAGCAGTGTCCATCCTGCACAGGTGCTTCCTGCAGCTCCAGCGCCTGGAACACAGCTGAGCTGGGCAGCTGCTGCTGTGCGCTTCCCGCAAGGCACTTGGACAAAGCTTCCAACTGAGAGGGCAGGTTTAGATCAGACGTAAGGAAGAAATTCTTCCCTATGAGGGTGGGGAGGCCCTGGCACAGGCTGCCCAGAGAAGCTGTGACTGCCCCATCCCTGAAGTGTTCAAGGCCAGGCTGGGTGGGGCTTTGAACAACCTGGTCTAATGGAAGGTGCCCCTGCCCATGGCACAGGGATCAGAATGAGATGATCTTCAAGGTTCCTTCCAACCCAAACCAGCCTATGATTCTGTGGCCTTCAGCAGCAATACCAGCTTAGGGTATTCCCTAAGGTATTCCTCCACCAGAGCATACAACCTCTTCAGTTGCACTGGGGAAACCACTCTTAAAGAAAGGATCTCAGAGCTTAAAAAACCCCAAACACCCACACAACAGTTTTACAAGCTGTTTTTAAGCTACTCCCTGTTTATGACAACATGGAAGTTACACATATTCGCAAACTTATAAGTAAGTCTGTATCATTACCAAGGTATGGATTCTAATTCACTGTGTAACACCAAAAAGAATTACAGGGCCAAGAGGACATACGCAAAAAACAATGTCTGCAACTCAACTGACTATGAAAATTAATCTCAAAATCTTCTTTACTGTCATCCTAGAAATCAGTAATAAGCAGACGAGGCCAAATTCAACTCTGACGCATTTCAACACATGACAACTTAAGACAGGCTGATGAAAATTCAAGTGTGAGATTGTAAATCAAATGAGGGAATAGTTAAATTGAGCCTCAGTGTCTGCTCTTTGAAGTTTCATGTATTTCTAATGTAGCATTTCAATTACACAGCCAGCAATGTAGCTTTTTAGTAATAAAAAAATTCTCAATCAAATTCCTACCAATGTGCCTGAGGCACACTGAAATCACTGAAAACACTGAAAACCTGCATTTCTCATGGTGTATCCTATAGAAATGAAAGGCCTACTAGAGTTAACTAGCCATTGATGAAAATAATATGTTCCAAAGTACATGGCTTATCTACTGTAAACCAGGTACAAATTAAAGTATCTTTAATTATCCTCACACAGGCTCTTCAAATAAAACCACCCATCTAAAAACAGTTTACAGCATCAGCCTAAGCTGCCATCACAGCCATTATGCTTGCACTGGTGCTTCAGATGGAATGTGGCTTTCTCACATCACTGGAAGCAGGATGATGGAGCATAACTGTATGGGTATTATGGGCGCCACGACAAAATGAAATGCAAAACACTGCAACTTGGAAGACAAGCTACTCAAATTCAATCAAAAAATAATATTAACAGAACTTTTCACCAATATCAAGGCTTTGATACACGCTGCATCAACAGATCAGCTCCCCAGCAACTATATGTTAATGTTAGAATAGTGTGTGGGGTACTCTTGGGGAAACAGAGACAGGTAAGATTTTTGTCCAAAAAACAGTATTAAAATAAGAAAATTTAACCCAGCTTAGACAGTAACTATATTTAGGGTTCTTCTACACAGGCTAAAATGTTGAGACTTGCAACATACTGGGCTAATCCACACAACTTACAATAGTTTGCTTTGGGTGAATCTAAGCACGGCAGGTCAATGCCACTGTCATCATGAAAATCTGAGATAACTCTCCTGTTGTTGGTTTACAATTTGATCCACAACTGGAATATTTCTAGGTCTGTTACATGTACATCAGTGCAAGAACTCCTCAGTAACCTTCACGTAAGAAAATCCTTATTCCTGTGATATCTGCATGGATAAAAGCCTTCAGGTATGATTTTCTGCAACAAGGAGACTCAAACTGTAATTGCCAAACTTTCTGCCAGACAGGTTTGGTTTTTTTCTAAATGTTAAATTTTTGCTGCTGTCGCGTGATGTCCTAAGTATCCACAACACTGGCCAACCTGTTCATGTGAAATTAAATGTAAATACAAAGAGCTTGAAGTAGGACACTAAATAGTAAGTGCTGCACCAAAGCCAGCCAGGCCTGGCTGGAAGAGTCCTGCTCATTCAGCTCCCACTAACACCACTGCACAACCGAGGAATTTGTTGCCTACCTGCGCAGAGTGGGAGAGGCCACATCGGGGTACTTGACTCCTTGCTGGTGGGTACTCTGAGCTCCGCTAGCAGCAGTCTGTGATGCAGGGTTCACTTTAACAGAATTACATGAAGCCACGCTTTCGTTGTCAGACGAAATCCCTTTCTCTTTATCAGTCTGATTGACTAATCCTGGCAGAGAGCTTCCAAGGATTACCTTGGCAGGCTCTCTGATTTTAGGGACAGGCAACCCAGCTGACTTGCTGCTTATGTTGGAGTCTATGCTACTCGTGCTAGATCTATTCCCAGCTCCACTTCTGCTACTGGATTTACTGGGCCGGGGTAAGCTACGGTACTGGAGATTAGTTCGTGCACTAAGTGCTAAGTAGCCATCATCCTGGTTCTGGGAGCCATCAACACTAGTCTTCCGACCAGTGGTCCTACCCATGAGTCCAGATGACTTGGGGATCTTTCCCAAGGTAGCCGATCTACTGGTGAGAGTTGCCCCACTGGCAGTGATTATGGTCATGCCTACGGCTGACCCGCTCTGTTTCTTAAATCCAAATGTATTAGCATTAGCAGCAGTTGTCCTAGAGTTACTTGTGGGAAGCTTTTTGGATTCATCACCACTGCTGCGTCCTGCATCTGATGGGGAACGTTTAACATGTCCAGCTTTAGGAGATAGTCTACCCTTTTCTGATACCTTGGCGTCATCAGTTTTCCCTACAAAAATAGAAAAAGAATTCTAATATTTAATGACTTGAAAACATCAAGCAAATGATGAAACTCAAAGCAGCATGAAAAGCAAAAGCGTGTTAGCCACTGGAGTGCGGTTCAAAGTTATGATCCAGTCTGCACTGAACTTACATGCCACTCTAGTGAGTTACACATGCAGACTTGCCAAAGAAAGTATGTGGAGTCTTTGCCCTCGAGAATATGAAAAGCAGAACAGTCTTACATAATAGTGACAGATAGGAAAAACAGTTTCCCTCTGTAGCTACCGCAGATTGATCATTTTTATCATTAGACACTAGTAGTGTTAGGCTGTTAGTGTAATTTCCCTAAAAGGCATTGTTCAAGCATTTGTATTGTTCAAGACAGTATTTAACTTTTTCATAAACAATTGTGTACAAGACCTAATAAAAGGAGAGGTATTAAATTACATTGCTTGATTATGCAAATTCAATCAATTTCCATTCACACATCTGCAAGTGCTAAAATCATTAATACACTTACAAGAAAAGCCAGAAATCATGTTTAGTATAAACGAACATGCTTGTTTAGTAAGGGGGGAAAAAAAAATCTCCTCAACCATATATATATTGTATGTTCTTGGTTAACAGTGACTTCAAAAACTAAAATTACATTATTTATTCTTCACACAGCAATACTGTGACAAATAAATAGCTTGGCTTACGACCAGAGTTGTCATGAAAACAACTGGCAGGGTGTACCAATCTGGAATATGCATTTTCAGACAGAAATAGAAATAAGATGCTACTTAGGTTAAAGCAATGCCTTAAAATACAGACAGGATTACCTGAAGTTCAGGTTCTGCCTCTGCAAAGTACTTAAACTGTTTTCACACCGAACACACTTTTTGGCTTGTTTACATCTTACGCCTTTTCTCACCTGTTCCAGGTGTCTTTAATGTGCCTGAGGTGGTTGAGGGTTTAGGCCTTGGTGTGGTAATGCCAACCTGAGCTGACATGCCCCGTCGCCAGGAGCCCGTCTGGGAAATAACAGTGTTCTTCCTACCAGAAGTGCTTTTATCAGACTCATCTGACACATCAGAGGGATTCCGCCTCCATTTAGATCCCGGCTCCATTTTTATGCCGCTATCAGATCCCCCGTCGGATTTCTTGACTTCATCACCGGACCATAAGGAATTCCGCTCCACTTGGGAATGCTTTTCTGCATCAGTCTAGGACAGATAAGGAATTGCAAGACAACTTTCAGAGCAAGTCTTTCTTTTAAGAAGCTTCATAAGTAAGAACCATTAACCTGATTAATCAGCTCAGCAGTCATCTCTGAGTACCAACAAACATGACGTGCCTTTGATGAAGAAATGTCACAGCAAGAAATTAACCCCAGCAATGACATATTTTTTTTTAATATGCTTTGTGAGAAAAATACAAAAAACACAACGGCCATGCCCCTTGGAATAAATAAAGGGGAAAAAACACTACTTGATTTATAAAGGACATATTCAGCTCCATGACATTTATAATCCTTCATCTCAAATTTCTGACAAACCCTTTTACTGCAATGCCAAAAAAGCATTTCAAACCTGTGCAGCCAGCCTTCCTTTGTTCCTGCTGCTTTCTTATCTCTTGTCTGGCAATCTGATCTCCAGAGCATGAGAAGGCAGCTTTTAGAACAGATCCGAATATGTGGAATGCTGTTAATTCTAACCTAACATAGTAGAAGGACACCCAAGAACTGAAGAAAAACTTTCTAACAATACTCAAGACTGACAAAAATACATAAATTACCTTAGTTTCTCTTGCAGACTGTTTTTTCCCCTACTCTTTGCACAGACTGATTGTGCTACCAGTCTCTTATGGAGAATTTTGCTAAGCTCAATGCCAAATAGAAAAATTTCTCATTAGCAAACCTTCACCAAAATCTCAGAAATGCTTAAATTAAATCTATTACCCTATATATATGTGTATATTTTATACATTCCCCACACATTAACATTTTCCACTGCTAATGATTACTCTTTCAGAATTCCATTCCTCCTGTGAAATGCTGTTGACTAAATTTGGCGCATTTGGCACCACCACAACCCACCGTTTTGTGATCAGGCACAAATGACAAATATCCACACATTTTACTCTGATCAGGATAAAAAATTCATAGCTGAAGTGTTCTCCAGCCACCACAGCACCATGGAAGAGACTGACAATTCAACACTTGACTGTGCAGTTCCCAAGTATGGGCTGATGGGTTTGGTGAGGTGCTGAGTGCCACCTCTGCCCTGCAGCCTCAGCAGAAGATGAATGTGCTCAGAACTGTGCGGTAGGCAAAAGGAATAATTTATTTAACAGGAAATTGTTCTAAAGATCCCAAAGCATTATAAAGCTCACAGTCTTTATTCCCTTTGGATAATCAGAAAAACACAGCACAAGAGAAGCTGCAAGATTATTTACCACGCTTTTCAGCTTTTATTTTTAAGTTCCTAAAGCATGTTTTAAGTTTACGGCTTTTCTTTTCCTACCAGATCACACTATTAACATTAAAGAATTTAGGGGAACTGTGGTTGAATTTCCTCTGCTTTTTACTGCAATTACTTTTTTTTAAAAGCCTGAAAAACTAGTTAAGCGATCAGTGTGTGAAAGCTGACACCACATATCACAATGGTCTTTCTTCAGTCAGGAAACAGGGCTTGGGTTATTTATCTACATATTGAGTCATTAGACTAACATGCATTTTGAATTATGGATTTAGATAATATTATATTCTTGTACTTTCCTCGTGCAACGCAAATGTTGTTTCCCTGCCTCTCCATTCAAAGAGAGCAACCCAGTGTAGGCTTGAGTGCATCTCTGCTTTCTAACTCCCTTCTCTTCCTATGCCTGCCAGGTTTGGGGCTGGTGGGTTACCTTTCCATTTCTGACCATCAGCAGGTGTGTAATAAATTCACAGTGTGACTGTTCCTAGGTCCCATGCCTCTCCAAAAACACTGTTTCATGCAAACTTCTCCTACATTCACAGATCTTGGAAGACAGCACAGGCAAGAAGTACCAAATAATCAGTCAAAAAAGCCACCTCAAAGCCACCATTCCTCACATGGTCACTTCAGTATCTTGTTCCAAGCTCCTTCTCTGGAATTGTGTATATGCACTGTTAGTGTTCAAGAGCAAGAAATACACCTACTTGCTAGCAAAGGCTCTATTCTAGTTTTGGTTGACTAGGAAATATTCCTGTACCTTCTATTTCCCCTCCCCTAATCTGTAAGATTAGTACAGGCTCCACAGAGAGAACAGCACTGCAAGAAGTCCTCTATCTTTGCTCTCTTCCATTTCATTCCACTACTACACCCACGGCCAAAGTTTTCCTGCAGCCTTTGAAATGCTGCACCTCCACCTTTGAAGCCCTCTGGCCAGAGATGCTTCTGTTTAATTGTAAACACTGAGAACAGCACAGAAACATGACTAAGGAATCAAAACCAAAACACAGTGAAACCTGGCTTGGGGATTGCAGCTGAAACTCCACCTGCCCGGAAGGGTGAAAGTGGAAATACTCTTTGCTGGAGGTCACGGCAAGACACAGTGAGCACGAGCTGAGAGCAAGGCCCGAGCTGGGAGTAAACCACCAGGATTTCTCAACTCACTCATAAAGTTTTGTAAATCTGAAGCTGTGAACAGACCAAACCCATCTTTGCCGAGAAGTTGTCTTGATACAACTGCTTAGGGATGCTGCTGTTTTCTATTTAAAGGAACCTCTCTATCTTTGGATCTTTTTACCATGACACGAATGAATTTATTACTTGGTGTCTTTCTCCCATCTTATTTCAGTTGAATAAGTTATTTTCAAATGCCCACCAGGTCTTAATTTCTCCTTAAAATATGCATATGATGCGACTTTAAAGGCACACTATGTGTAGTACTGTGATAAAGGTAACTTATCTAATTCTGTGCAATACAAAGGAAAAATATTAGGGTAGCAAAACTCATATAACTACATTAAAAGGTTTGGTACTTGATATAATCACAGCAGGACATGGGAACATGGCAAGGCAAATTCTGGTTCCCATCACTAGCTTGTTCAGAAACACCTTGCAAACATCTTCATTGCATTGCTACAAAAAGGGGCTACAGCTATGAATGTCTCTGAAGATGGAATTAATATCATATTTAAGTCTTGTTTCTCAAAGATGGAGAAACTACAGCTTCTGGAGTATGGGGTACTCAGCAGCTCCGAAAACCAGCTTCTCAACAGAGATTTTTTCCTACTGCAACTACGCCTTTCTTTGCAGAGATGATTCTGCCTGAGTTACTGATTTTATCAGCAGACGCTGACATGTTCAGGCTCTCTCCCTTTGATGTTGCTGCTTTATTTGCCTGGACTCCCAGCTGCACATGTATTAGCTTCGAGCTGCCTCCTTAATTACCTGAAATCCAACTTCTGTACCCTCTCTCAAAGAGATGTGAGAGAATCACAGCAGCTCAAAAGTGCCTACTGTTTAGGAGAACCAAAGCAAGAGACACCCTGAGAAGGAAAGTCCACATCCCTCTGCAGATGTGTGCTAGTCCTTCATGGCCCACCACCTTGGGGAAGGCACACCTGGGCACTGGCCATCACTAAATCCTTCAGGTAAGACAGAAAATGTGTCTCTGCAGCATTCACTGCACCATGAGCTCTGAGGTCTACTCTGGGCAGCAAAAAATTAACCCTGCAAGCTATGCATTCCAGCACTCCAAACTCTTTTCATTCCCTTGGCTGACAAGATTCAGGTAGTTTGTTCCACTGAAAATGAACTATTTTATGGGCAAAAATTTGCAGATAACAGGAATACCTGGAATAAAGGTTGCCATTCATGAAAACTGAGGAGAGAAGCGGGTCAGGAGACACATATCACATCAAAAAACTGCAAACACATTTGTACGTTCTTGGTTCCCAGCTTCCTCTGCCAATAACTACACTCTACTGCCTGAACAAGTTCCAGCTGCTTTTCTTTTGGTGTCTGTCTGCACCCTCTTGGATACTGTAATAGTTGTGGAGGAGGAAGAGGAGTTTGTCAACACAGATTTTGATCTCTCAGAGGTGTTTCCAAGAATCTGATCCATCAGAAGATAGAAGTCATATGAGTTTCTATTTTTTTTTCCTTAGGTTAATGTTTAGTCATGTCTCCCTAAGTCTTCCTTTTTTCCCCACCAACAGTATTACAATGTTGAGACAGTAACAATAGTCAAAAAATACTTCTAGTTGCCCATCTTACTCTCTGTTAGGTACTGACAAACATGCTTGACAGATCTTAACTCCTCTCAGCTTGTATGGGACTTGTATTAGCAGCTCCAAGGGCTTGTGCAATCTCTGATAGGCAACCAGAGGCTACCTGGAAACCCTCCGTGTAGGCTCAAATATGCACTGCATGGCAAGGGAACAAAGGCTACTCTGTGCTTGCACCACATCTCTGGAGACAGAGCAATACTTCACAGCAACCACACATCTACATCAAAACTGGCGTCAAAAACAGATTTAGGGTCCACTAACGAAAAGGACTGGAGAAAATTAAAAGAGAGAAGAAACAGAGCAGCAGGTCACACCGACATCCCTCTCCTCTACCTGCTGCACTGCCAGGTCACCACATCCCGGTGCCTTCGGCACACAGCACCCGGGGCCCTCGAGCAGGGTGTACGAAGAACAAAGCTGGAGTGTTTAGTCCTGCACTTTTCCAAACAAAATTCTATGCAATTGGTAAAAAAAAAAGCAGTTTATATTAGTGCACATCTCTGTGTTATGCAGTTTATTTGATCAATGAAAGACTGTTAGGTGCCTTCACTTGTTCTATCGTCTTTGGATGTGTGGTGTCTGAGCACAAAATGTGCATGTAACCTGCTGATGGAGGCAAAGTTTATCCTCCTATGAAATGCTGCCAAACACAGAAAGCCTTCATTAACCACAGCTCTGGAAATTTAATAAAATCCATTTCATTTGCATAGCATGCTTACATTTCTGATGGAAGTGTAAACAACCTTTAAACTTTCATGTTGACCTTACTGTATTCTATTATTTAAGAGAAAAACATAATACCTTTTCTAGACCCCCAAAAAATCTATATAAAATCCCATTTACATCAGTTTTCTGTGCAGCAGTGCCTCTAGGAAGGCAAGACCCAATTGTTGTGACACCACTACAGCAGAGATGCCACGGGTTCCACCCACAGAGGAAATATTTGTAAATGCCACGGATGACAAGGTGGTTACTATTGATACTGTCTATACTGAAGGCTGGCTGCGTGTTCAAGTTCAGCCAACCTGAAACAATTATACCTCCTGCACAGAGAAAATAATAAATATCAATGCATAAACCAAAGCTCTTACCTGTGCATCTAAGTTCTTGCGGGAGGAGGCAGGTGTGTTGGCATAGGAGCTGATAGAGGAGCTGGTGTTAATGTCATCAGTACTGAGATTATCTATGGTGTCACTGATCCCACTGCTGACAGAGCTGCTGTCATCCCAGCTGGAGAAAAAGCACAACAGAGGTAGAAAACACAGGTCAAAAGACAAGACATCATTCAAAAGGAAAAGTATTATTTCTACCACCCTTAGGCCACTTGTGGCTGCCAGAAAGGTCAGTCTATGCCATCACCAAGCCAAGGGCACCAGTGACACAGCTCTTCCTGACTCAGCCGAAAGGTGTGCCTGCAGCCCCAGAGAGGGGAAGTACAGGCATGAAGGGATATTAAGAAGAAATTCTTGCCTGTGAGGGTGGTGAGGCCCTGGCACAGGTTGCCCAGAGAAGCTGTGGCTGCCCCATCCCTGGAAGTGTCCAAGGCCAGGCTGGATGGGGCTTGGAGCAACCTGGGATAGTGGAAGGTGTCCCTGCCCATGGGAGGGGGATGGAACAAGATGATCTTAATGTCTCTTCAACCCCAAACCATTCTACAATTCTGTGATCTCCAAGCAGGCATAGCACTGGGTTGCTAAGCTGTAATACAGAGATGGAACTTAGATGCAAGGAAAAAAAATACATCCTGAAGCAACCTTTTGTACCTGGTTGTTCCACAGACCTGGGCAACAACCTGGATCTACCACTGACAGCATCATCAGCCTCAAAAAACTTTAGTAATTGAAAGTTCAATCCTTCAGATGGTACCTAACCCCCCGAGCTGCACCACACACCCTTTTCAAGGAGAGCTACTGTTCAGGACTACCTTCTTCCAGCCCGTGATAGCTTCAATGTTTTCCAGTAAATGAGAAATGTGTAACTGGAAGTTAAGGACAAACAAAGCACCAACAAAAACAAAAATGAAAAGGCCTTGCCTGAAGCAATTTGAGCGTTAGAACAGAAAGAATCAAAATTATCTAAAAATGGAGCCAGATGCTCCAACTCCCAAAATGCCTGCAAAAGTAAGCTGCTCAAGGACGAGATTTATAAACCAGCTTATAAGTGTTCTCCATCTCCAAGAACAATGAAGCTGGGACTGAAATACTGTCCTGGAAGGAGCTCTGTGAAGACATTTCAGTCCACTGGATAACTATTGCTGGAAATGCAAATATATATATATATATATGTATATAAGAAATAGGTCATTTGAAAAAGGTAAGTGCTCATCACCTGGCAGCTCTCTAGCTATTGATAACTTCAGCTTCAGATTTTAGGAGCTCCAGGCTCTCCTCCCTATTGCATTTCTGTTTGCTTTACGAACTTGTAACAAAGAGATTGCAGTGGGGTTTTTGGCTGGGCAGTGAAAGCCATATTCACAAACCAATACACTGAGCAGTTAATATACACATTTAAACCTGAACTGTGTGTTAAGAGAACTGTGTAAAGAAAGGCAACCTATCTCTGTTTGCTTCAACTTTATTCATAGCTTCACCACTGATTTACTATAGCCTTACTACATAAACTTTGTCAGCTTTGAAATGGAAAGCATTTCATTTTTTCTCACTTAGCACTACAAAACACCTACCTGCATGACTTTTAATGATGCTTTAATAATTTTAATTGCTTTTTCTTACTTGGGAGTATTCTGTTCACCCACATCTGGGCAAGGCCTTTGAGGGAACTGAGCACAGCTTGAAGTGCAGCACAATTTGCTGAACCACAAATGAAGTGTGGCCACGGGGACATCCTGCTCTGCATGTCACAGGAAGGGTTATTGCTGGCAGCTGCTCCGTGCTGACTGCTCTGTTCCCAGTGAAGGTCCTCATCAACGTGTCAGCACAGCCAGCAGCGCCCCTTCTCCCGTACCCCTGCAGATAAGCCAGCTGGGAAGCTCAGACCAACAGCTTCAGCAAGCCAGGAAAGGAAATTTGGGATGCTCAGCCACACTGCTCTGCTGGCAGAGAACAGGGATGGGGAGGGACAGGGACAGGCCAGAACCCACCACTGGTCCCTGCCACAGGCTCTGTTTGATGGAGCCTTGGGGTCACCCTTCATCTGGTGTTCTCAGCTCATGAGAATTCACTCCTGCCAGCTCTGATCGACTTTCAGGAGTGTCCCAGTTACAGGAAAGGCCCTGGATTGCCAAGAAGGTTTTCCAAATGCTGTTTGATAAACCCACAGACACTCTAGCTCTTGTGATTGGAAGGGAATGCTGCAGTCTGCAGTGTTGGTGATGCTACAGTTTAAAGGAAAGAGAAAATTATTTCCTAGATTTGCCTTCACCTGGATAAAAGGGAATCCACTGCAACACAAAATAGAAATCCACGTTAAAATAAAACTCACAATGTGAGACCTCCTGAGTCTGAGAAAGCCTGACAGGTAGATTTGACACACCAGTTTTATTTGCTATTTTGAAAAATCTTTTCCAGCATAACTGAATGAAAGATGTGCTGCCCACGGCAAGAAATGTTAGGGGGGGAATTGAAAATCTGGAAAAGGATTGAAAGACTTCTTTGAAACACCTTTATATTTAAAGTAGGCAATTAAATATCACAAGGCAAAATATTGAAAGCCATATTACTTCTAAATTTCCATTTTGAAAACAGATCCTGTAACTGATATTTATTTCTGTTTCCAAACCCATAACATAAAGCAATTACATTCCTAGATTTTATAAGCCTACAAATAAGGTTACAAAACAGTTAATAAAATTATTGAATAAAGAAACATGCTTCTCATTTTCCAAAGTTTTGTGTAGTAACAAACTTATTTTCTATTTCTGAACCTATACTAAAATAACAATCATAACAGTAATAATATCAACAATGTCAATGCCTTCCCTGTTTAATAGTTTCGTTTCCTTCTTATGGAGTTATAGCAGGAGGCAAAAAAAAAAAATTAAATATTATAATTCTCCTCTGTGTGACTCCTAGTCTCATCCTAAATGTATAGAAACTGAAAACTTTTATTTCCAAGCACTCACAGTTCTTAAACTAGCATAGGCCCCAGTTCATCAGCATCTAAAGAATGTGTTTAATGTTAATCATAAGCAGTTTTTCTGGCATCAGCCAGTCCTGTTGGCTTCAGTTGGGCAATCTAAAGCATTATGAAAATATTTGAGTGCCCTTCTGAACTGGGACATGTGCCTGAGGACAAAGGTAGAAACATGCACCTGAATACATTGATGGTTGTGGCTTCCCCTCCTGTGTCCTGGGCTTTAGGTCCTTTATGTTCTGATGGGAGCTATGAACTACTCCAACTCCGTATTTTCAAGCTTACTAATCTGTTACTAAATTTAAAAAGATTAGCTGTTCTGAGGTCTGAAGGAAGATGTCTGGATAGATTTTGGGTGCCACAAGCTAAGCAATACAGCTTCTCATGGGCATGCTGGGGACACTGGTGCTGAAGCAGCTCTGACAAGGTAGGATGTGTAAACCCACACATCTGTCTAAACCCAGATAGCTTTAGCTTTATTTAATAAATATCACTTCAGCAGAAGGGTGGGAGCGCTCAGTCTCTAGCTAGAAAAAACAGTAGGATGTAAGAGAACATGAGAACACCTTAAGAAACGGAAAATAATTTTGTAAACCTACACAAACAATTACTGATGCTGCCCTCTGGAGTAGCACTAGAGAGGGCTGGTAGAATTCCCTGAACTCTGTGAACTAGAGGTCAATGAAAGCCACTTTATGAGCACTCAACATACACAACTAAAAAGTACTGCAATGAACCCACACATTCTGTTTAAGGCTGTGGCTCCTCCAGGGGACAGTACCTGTCACCAAACCGGTATCACGCTGCTCTTGAAACCACCCCAAGCCCTCCATATAAATTAGTTCATTTTTACCTTGATCCAGTGCCTTGATGGTTAAAGTCAAAAGCGAGGAAGCAGAGTGGGGCATCTAACAGCCCTAATTATGGTGCTCTTGGCTCCCAGAGCCAAGATAGCATCTTTGTAATTTAGCTGGTGCAATTAATAATTTCTGATGTCAGCAAAAGTCTACTCAACCATAACCTGAAGCTGAAATGTTTGGGCTTTCCTTTCTCTATTTGATCAGTCACCTGAAACTTTACTTTGATTACTGAAAATTACAAATAAAAAAAAAAATTAAAATCTTAAAAGTGTATTATATATGAAAATTATACAACCACCCACTTAAAACCCATCCCCTACATCACTTAAAACTCCCACGACGCTGCCTCCTGCTCTCTATGAAACCAAGCACCCCAAGCACCTTCCTCTGCCTCTCCACCTCACTCTGCTCCCCCTAATGCAACACTGCCACTACAGATCGCCCACGTAAAGCACCAGATCAACTGCTCAAAGCTGCTTTTTCAAACAGGTTTGCAAAGCTGTTAGGCTCAGACTTGTATTTTTCCACAGTCTATCAGCACTTTTCCATCTTGCATAATCATCATCCACAGAACTGGCTCTTCTTTGTCAACTTGGACAGCACGCAAAGTCATTCTGTGATCCTCAGGACAGCCCCACTCGTTGCAGAAATCTTCCCCCTTTGCAAAGGAGTCATTCAAATCCTTCTAAATAAAGCTATTGTTGAAGGCTGAAAATGCACCTTCTCTACGGATGGGTGTGGATTTTAATTTTGTTGGATCTTCACTCAAAACCAAAATTACAATGAGCTGCTGAAAAATACATTTGTCCAAGAAAGGGCCTTGGGGCTCTACAATATTTCAAGTGGAAACATGGCAATTGTCCTCTTCTATTAAAAAATTTAACTATTTATGAGTTGATAGGTGAACAACAACAACAAAAACAAAAATGATCAAAGTACAAAATGATTGAAACGTCACAGCATCTTCAAAGATTTAAAAGGAAAAACTAAACGTGCTATGACACGAGATAGTGAATACCGCAGTTTCCACTGTTTTCTTCTGGGATTTCCGACAGTAGTGAGAACTGGGCCAGAAATCCAGAAAGCACACACAGACCCTTGCAGAGTTTTCCTTTCAAACTGTTCTGAAACTGAAACACATCCATTTGCAAAAGAATGGATGGAAATCTACTTCAAGAGAAGTTAATTTAATTAATGTGTTTTACACTGTTATTAATCACCCACATCCCTCATGTCTCCAGTTACTCTCTTCTTACATCTCGCTATAGGTATTTTAACATAAACCACTTTGTTTCTTACCAAAAGAGGAGCCCAGGGACAGGACTGTTACCTTGAAACACTTTGTAAAGCCAGACCAAGAAAAGTAAACCAGGAAAAATGAATACAGAGCCTTTCCAGTTGTTCTTTCTGGAGCAGAATCTAATCCTTTTAATGACATTTTTTGGTGCAGAGTAAAGTGCTGGAAGTGTGCTGCGAGCTATTCAGACGTTTTCATGTTTAGTGACTATTGGGGTTACTGCCAGCAAGCTGAACTGCAGCTCTCTGTCAAGCTCTGTTTAGAATTCATCCAAGATAAGGTTTCAGGATTTACATTTAAAATACCTATTTGTAAAGGGAATAACTCCCAGAACAAAATTAATCAGTGCTGAAAAAATTCGAGTAAGAAAAGATTTGGAGAAGCTAGAAAACTGCACATGCTCTTTTCATTTAATCTTCTTGTATCAGTGCTAATAACCTTATAAAAATAACACCGGATTTTATTTTGTCCCTTAAAATCTAACCAGGAGTCTGACCAAACCATTGACAAACTTGAACACAGCTGAGCACACACACACAGGATCTGCTAAAAATCCACCTGATGTCAAGGAGTTAAAACACCCTAAATTTTCATGAACCGATTTGAGTTTCCACAGAAACTCATCGCATCCTGCTCTGAAGCTGAAATTCCAAAGGCCCCTTCTTCACCTGCACGCTTTGCTGGGAGCCCCTTCAGCCCATGGCTGTCTGGGGTCACCGAACCAGCAGCCAGCACAACTTCAACTGCATTCAGTTGCAAAATGCCTGACTGGTGGAACTTGTTTTTTTGGCCATTGTTCACAACCAGGGGTTCCTCTGGTACCTCCATAGCCTCGGGGAAGGGGAGAAAAGCAAGGCACTGCATGTGACCCAGGTGCTGGAAGAACTCCCAGCTAAGTCTGCAAAATTTAGTGTACAATAGTACGACCAGCTACCAGCCCCTTTTTCTCGCACTCACAACCTATAAACCAGATTTCCCCATTTACTGTTCTGTCTGAAGACTCACTGTGTTTATAAAGGTGTTTACAGACCAGCTCTATACTGGGTGCACAGAGCACCCCTTGGCCAGCTGCACTCTCACCTCCCTGCCTTTGGAAGCCACGGGATTGATGCTCATCCCTGGTCATGTCTTGTCACTACGATGACTCCAGTGAAAGCTGGAGACAAAATCAGTGTCTTCATATTGCAATAAGGTCAGTGTTAAATCTCAGTCATCATGTTAAAAAAACATGCTTTGTTTGCTCTCCCTTTGTTTCCACGACAGTAAGAAGTGCTGAGGAAAGTCTTCTAATCAAAGTCAGAAATCCTTGTTTACATACAAAGCCTCGGGTGCCTTCCAGAAAATAAATCCGTGTAAAGAGTCCATGTGACAGCAATGGACTGAACAAATCCAGAGGGCAGGCCCAGGCCGCTGGGGATGCGGCGATGACCGCCCCAGCTCCCTGCAGTCCCCCCGGGATGAGGGGATGAGGGGATGAGGGAAGGGGGAGGAGGCCCCTGGCAAACATCTAGGCCTAGGTCACCACTGCAATATGCCTCCTACTCCCTCTCAGCAAGGTCCCAGCCCAAACACATCCTCGCTCCAGGCAGGCAGAGAAGGTGGCCTGCCCAGGGGATGGAGAATTGTGAAAACCAAAGGCTTGATTGTGGGGGTTTCTTACCCTGCCTTACTTACCTGGCCTTTTTTCTTACTACTTACTTCCTTCTCCCCCAAAAGCAGATACTCTGGATCACATCACCTCCTCGTACAAAGACACAATTTAAGACTTAAAGAAGGGAGAAGCCTCCACTGAACACGGTGACAGAGTTTCTGACACCCACCTCAAGCTCCTCCAGCACTGGGCTGAGCTGGTGAGAGCTCAGCAGTTACTGGTACCTGGCAGCTGCTCCCCCAGAGGCTCCAAAACATAATAAAAACGGGGTTAAACACTGAGAAGAAAAAGAATAGATGAGCTAAAGTCTTCCAGGACTGACATAATGAAAATACAGAAGGAAAGGAATGAAGGGCAGCATGGAAACAAAACTGTGCAAGATGCACTTAAATTCCCCGCTGCTGAGTGTGCTTTTGAAAGACTCAAGGGGCTGGACCCACCTGCCCTGTGGCCGTCTGCCTCCTGATCAGGGTCACTCACCCACCCACTCCCCCAGGACAAGTCGCCAACTGGGACCACTGGACATCCTCACCCAGGAAGAGGCAGATACTGAACACCCCCAGAGCCAAAACCTCCTGCAGCTGGCAGGTAGAATACGGCTCCTTTGCTTCCCACCTTCTTTTAATCCATCCTAACACTGTAACTCCACCACTGACACCAGTGCAAATCTTTTAGGTCTGCAGACTGTAACCCCAAGCAAGAAACACAGAGGCACAAACTGAAGACAAGGTATACATGCATGAAGACTCAGAGCAATTCCCAGTCACTATTATGCTTTTCCCCACTCAGAAGACACTGCAAAGCTTCTACATAGATTGATCAAGGCCAAAACCTGTGCACAGCAAAACTGATTTCACACATGAGAACTGCTCCTGTCTCACAGCAGCATCAGCT
The DNA here is from genome assembly GCA_013397115.1 of Edolisoma coerulescens. Taxonomy (NCBI): domain Eukaryota; kingdom Metazoa; phylum Chordata; class Aves; order Passeriformes; family Campephagidae; genus Edolisoma; species Edolisoma coerulescens. Next base: position 140,740 of record VWZW01000091.1, on the reverse strand, counting down.
GCAGCTGAGCACATGGAGACAAATATAATGCACACGTTCTCCCAACAGAAAAAAGGAGAAAAACAAGAGAAATTGTCTTTCTGAATGCATGACAGCCTGCTGAAATACGCCTTAAAATAAAAGCTGAACTTGGCAATAAAAAAAGTGTTAATTTGACCACAGGGCACAGCACTATCCCTCAGGGAGCCAAACCACTGAAAAACAACAGTTGTTATCACACCAGCGATTTACAGAACAAACAGACACATAATCAAGTAAAGTATTTTATTCTTTGTAAAATGGAGCTGTGTGGAAGATGTCAGCTACTACCAACCCTGAAAGCAGTTTTTCGTCTTAGCAGAACTGCAACGTTCTAAATAGTACTAATAACTCCTGGTTCATGCGAGCCTTTAAAATCAGGCTTATTTGGAAGGAACTACAAAAAGGAAAGGGATCTTACAACCTTACTCAGACGAATCAGGAAGCCACTAGAAATTTGCACAGGAGTGAGAATAAGAACTGGATATTATGCACTAAAAAGCAAGTGCACTCTGGGCTGGGACCTGGCCTGAAACAGACTCACACACGCCTTTGTTTCCCTGCAGAGTGAGCTCATTCCCACAGAGGTTCCTCCTTTGCACAGAAAACAGACTTACAGTGCTAAAATATAACAAAGCCCCATAGTTTTCTGAGGCTAAAAGCCTGTAACACTAGTGGAAAGATAGCCGGCTAGATTGCAACCTTTGAGTATCAGAAAACCTCACAGAATCACAAAATTAAGCCAGAAAAAGCAAACACAGTAATAGCTGTCAGTTCTCACATAGGAAATTTTCTATCACGTTATTCAAATATTTGCAGTCTATTAAAAATATATTGATTTCATGCAGCATACAGCGATTGAAAAGAAACAGTGCAGGGTGAAAGCTGCTCAGAATTATCCATCATCTAATGTGTTTGTTTCCAGTGCTGCCAGTATTTGCAAAGCTAAACGTCCTTACTCAAAGGTGTAACAACACACTCCCATGCTTTCAAAAGTGCAGAAAATCTCTTACCTTGCAATATTGCCTGGCCAAAGCACCTCTCCACCTTGTTGCCCATGAAGAATTCCAGGAAAGGGGCTCAGATTTATTTTGCAGGTTGATACCTTCATTAGGCTACCATCCAATATCCCCCCTAAATAAACCAGCCTCTAACTTGACTATCTAGGAAGAGACTTGGGAAAAAAAGTTGGAGCAAGGTTGTTTTCCAACAGAGCCCTCCACATTCAGCAGCTCTGAGAGACACTGGAAAGTAAAGCCTAGCTAGAAGGTGATCATCAGAAACTTCCCCTGGAAAGAAATCTGATCCCTCAACAAAATTAACCTCTGAAGTGCTGAAAAAGCGAGAGGTCAAGACTTTCTGCTGGGACTAGGTCATCTGTGAAAGCTGCAAGCTGATGGCAGTAACCAGGCAGACTGGTGCCTCCAGATCATGTACCATATCCCACCAAGTAAAAGCTCGTGTCAGCAGCCCTGTACTTGGAGGTACCAAACGGCACTGTTTGATCTCAGCTGAAAGACTACAATCTCTAAAAGCATTTTTCCTATTCTGCTCCTATAGAGGGGTTTAGCAATGTGGCTGCTGAAGCAAGTATTGTTTTATGTGAATGCAGCAGGAGACATACCTAAAATGTTTTAATAAAAAATATTTGGAATACTGGTAAAAAAAATTTTGGTTTTTTTTTTTTTTTGGGGGGGGGGGGGAGTGGGAGTGGTGGTGTAGAAAAACATTTTCAATAGGAATGGTAATAAAAATAGCAATTCATCCACTGGTATCTCCAGCAAAGACCTTAAGAAACTGAGGTAAGGTATGCAATATTAACCTGACTCTCTTTATGACTGTAAAATAAGGGGGGCTTATTACTTCCCTTTATTTCAAACAGAATAGAGATGGTTATTTATAAATATTTGGTTGATAAAAAAATTCTAGTGGTTAGCATTCAAAACTCTTATTTTAGTCTAATATAAATGCTTTCTGACAGGATTATTCCAAGATCTCTGCATTCAGACGAACATGTGGGATTTTTTATTTTCTAATATGGGAAATCACACCAGCTCTATTTACCATGAGTAGTAGTGCTCAGAGGCAGTAATTACTCTCATTCTGCATGAACAAAACCTGTAAACCTTAGAAAAGCTGTAAGAGACAGTGAGAACTGTAAAGCTGGTCACTTACAGTCCATGTGGACTCATCACTCATGGAGTCTCCTGCGTGCTGAGGGGCACTGAGTTGGAAATGACACGTGGACCTCAAAAAGAGAAATACAAGAAATAGAGGAAAACACAGTGGTGTTGGGTAACCATGGCTAGTTTGGCATGGAAGGCAGCCCTGGAGCTTGGAGCAGAACACTATTGTGAAGAGTCGGAGCCCAGGGGAGGGTGGAGAACCAAAGGACTGGCTCCAGGTGACTTGAGCAGAATGGAATCGGTGGGAGGAGCGCCACAAGTGTGAAAAGTCCCTGGAATATGCAAGCCCATCTCCACTATTACAGGGAGATCTGTTCACTAAGCAAGAAACTACATTTCTAATCTAGGCAGGATAGATTTCTGTTGCCAGCAACATCACCAGCAAGGGATCCTGTAATGGAAAGGAGATGGGAAGCCTTTGGGATGGAGGAAATGGAGAGGACCTGACGCTGTTGCCTTACCCTCACCTCAAGAAAATTATGAATCACTCAGCCCAAAACCAAAAAGAAGAGTAGGAAAGAGTAGTGAGAAGTCAACTATACCATTATATATTTATTAACTCAGCTTGAGTACCCTTGTTTTAAATAAAACACACCTTTTAGCACCACACTGTAATGTTGGTTGAAAGAGTTAAAATGCAAGAATCAAAGGTTATAAAACAAAGACTTTGTGGAGATATTCTGCTGCCAAAACCTTCAAATAAATGAGTTGCAGTCTGAGCTTGCCTTTCTACGCTGGAGTCTGTATTTTAGTGGCTACTGCATAACCATGGCAACACAGAGGACGGGTAATTTAGAGGCTGGTGGATGTGACAACTTGCAATTTAGAACAATGCTAATAATAAAAGTGGCTTGGGAAAAGCATCATTTAACACAAACGTTTGTGGTTTAAAATTAAAAAGGCCGGTTCACTTAATTCTAAAAATTTTTAGATTTTTTCAGCTGGACGATTACCTATATTATGCTAGTCTGGTGATGAAAAAAAGGTAGAAACATGACTCTTGTGCTTTTTGGTTCACCTGCACCTTAGAGTGCAGCCAACCCACCCCCCTTTGTGATGTGCACATGTACAAGTGCAAAGCTGCTGATGTCACTATCTTTGCTGAAGATTAGACAAGAATCACATGGCTTTTTTAAAAGAAAGCTATGTATTATCCATAAAGAGAGAGGGAAAAGATCCTCACGGACTATTATTACTCCTTGTTTGCCTCTGGTGCATTTTAACTGCTATCCTTTTTCAAAGAATCCTGCAAACTGCTTCTCATTCCTTATTTTAATTGCTGAATAGTGAGTAGAGATAACTCTCAGATATGACAGGTACTTAAAAGAATCACAACTGCAACAGTAAAGCTTTCTTTTCATCCCTAACATCCTTCCTGTCTTCCTCCAAATACCTCTCACAAGTGATGTTTCTCAATTATCTGCCCATGCAGTTGTATAGGAAATTAGTGAATGACCCACTGCTAATGGTAAGTAAGAATAGCCAGAAATATTCTAATTTAAAAAAATAGAAAAATCTGAAATTGTAACCTGGGAAAAAAAAAAAAAAAAAGAAGAACCAGGACACTGCATCTGCTGAATCACCAGCTCCAAAAAAAGCCAAATTCACAAGATTAAGGTACAGCACTACACTCACACCCATCTACAGCCCCATTGTCCTTTCTTTCCCTTCCCTGGCAGTCCTTCCACTGCAAAGGAGGGATTTTGCAACGTAATACCCATAACGCTAAATACAGAGGGATATTTCCAGATGAATTTTACATGCAGCAATAATCACAGTTTTATGGGTCAGGAAGTTCAGAAGATTAGTGTGTTATGGCTGCAGCGTACAAAAGCGTTTGTGTTAGAAGCTTCACATAGCAATGGGGTGAGATAAGCTGTGAACAGCTTTACATTAAGTTCTTTTATGGTAGTTAAAGTTGGGGAGAAGTAAAGAGACCCCAGGTATTAATTTACCTAAAGAGCAGCTGCTTAGAAAAGGCTGCAGTGTCCTATACTCAGTGTCATAAAACCACTGCACCTCCAATCCCGTGTTCCTTCCCCCCACACCCGTGTGCTATTCCCATTAACCTCAGGCACAACTGTGATGCTGGGCAGAACTGAACTAAATCTGCTTGCAGCAAAAAAAAAAAAAAAACGTATCAAAGAAATGCCTCGTTCCATTTTATTTGCAAAGGCCTAAAGCCACAATTACAGGTTTGCATTCTAGGTTAAGGCAGCTCAGATCTTGCTGCATTTCAAATACTCCCTCGGAGAACACCAAAATGCCTGAAAATTGTGGGTTTACTGCAACACGTCAATTTCCTTTTTATTTTTGTTTCTCAGTAGCTGAGATCTATCAGTTAGGACCTTATAAAACGTCTTCATTTGATAACTGGAATGATTATAAAAGTAACACAAGCAGCATAGGCTGTAAAGCCATCCCACTTCACAGTCTTTGGAAGCTGCTGGATAATGAGTGGCATGAGGCATCTGCCACACCTTGCCCTGGAAGAGACTCCATCACCACTGGGTAAACCAATGCCTTAAAATAATCTCAACAGTAATTTTTTAATAGTTCTTTTTCATTTCTTTCCTCCTAAAGGACATTAAGATTATTTAAATGAGAAAAAAATATATTTGTAACACCAAAACATATTCTGAACAGACTCATACATGCCTTTGAACACACTTCCATCCTTTGAACTTGAGTAATGGAACAAAAATACAGCTTTTTAGAGTACTTTCACTGATTATCTGCATGAGAAAACAAAAGCAGGACTACAGCAGGACTGCTGCACCATTATAACTCTTACACATGACACTGTAGGGCTAAAATTCTATGTATCAACCTAAACAAATGACCTTTGTGTTAAAGTAAATTTTAAAAACCCTAACAAAAAAACAAAGAAGCCCCAACTTGTTGAACTCATGGGTAATTGTTAATCCTGAGAAGCTATTTCTAGCTAAAACCAGAGGAACACTGGCAGCAACATAAGCCCTCAGGAGGAGGTATAGTAGAAAATAAACCCTAGCTGCTACAACCCCGTGGGTTTTCAGTGAGGTTCCAAAGGGAGCTTGGAAGACAGGAAAAGTAGGACTGGAAAATGAAGATCCGTTTTTTAGTTCCCTTATTCTGCCGAATGAAAGAGGCACTGAGTTTGCTGACTGATGAGGGATATCTGCTCCGAAACACTCGTCTTCACATTCTTAAATCTCAGTGGGAAGAGTCCTCTGTTGCCTCAGGCTTTCCTGAGAGCACACAATTATATTACGGTGGTGCTGTGTGGATTTATTTATTTTTATAAGTGAACACATGAAGTGTAGAATACTTTGGGGTTTTGTTTAAATCACTCAGGTGGTATCACACGGAAGAAAGTAAAAAGGAACCATCAGTGTGTGCTGCTGCATGAGCATGGAATGTACTGCATAGGAACTGGGCAAGGAGAGGTGTAGGGAAAGGGGATTCTGACCCCCAGGAGACTGTGAATTTGACCAGAAAACTCAAATAAGGGATAATATTAATGATTATTGCACAGTATGAGACAGCATCCACCTCCAGGGAACTGCTTTTCACTGAGCAACCATTAAGGAATGCCCCAGCTTCCTCCGACAAGGTGAGATGCATTTCTGATGGAGAAGAAAAGACTATTTGTGTGTGTGCAACGTATGATTAAAAATGGCTTTATAACATTTTAACATGTACTTCAAAGATTGTTTAAAAATGCCAGTAGCCTCCACGGAGCACTCGTGTTGACACAGTTGTGAGGCATACTTTTCACTATGCCCACTTCAAATGAATAAGCACATCACAGTGAAAAAACACAAACGGCTACTTTCTAGAAACAAAAAAAGGCAGGGAATTGGAGAAAATCCAGTTAAAATGGGGGATGCTGAACAGCAATTCAGCTTGCACATTCTTATCTGAGAGGAATTCCAAATGAATGCTGAATCCAGGGGTTATACTTGGATGATCCAAAATGTTTCTATATTTAAACACATTACCAAATCTCAAACTCCTTGAGTAAGAAATATTATCAACATAGGAACTATATACACATGTATTTGCTTTTGCATCTATGATTTCTATGCTAATTTTTCCAGAGACAGCAAATAAACAAACCCAACTAAAAATATATAGGACAAATAGCCCATTAGTAAGAACAGTCAATATAAGATGGAAAAAAATCTGATCTAAAAGTGCAGTTAACGTGATGAAACACAAGAATGATGTATGGTTCCCATCGTTTTAAATGCAGTTTTCTTTACCTCCTTCTCCAAACTATAAGAATCAGTCCTCTTTCCAAAGAATATAACACTGCCAAGCAAGATTTTAACACAAATGCCATTGACTAAGGAAAAAAATGTAATTCTTCCAATCTAGACTGCTGAATAGAATAACAGGAACGGCTACAATGTTGTAAGACTTTATTGTCTCCTGCAACCATTAAGATTTTCAGCTTGATCCCTACCAAACGGGATTATAAACTTAGTGCAGCTGGCATGAATTCTTTCTTCTCAGGACTCAGCAAAAATGCTTTGGGGTGAATCTATGACAGATTCATACCATGTATCATTTACAGTTTGTTTTCTGAGCTTTCTAACATCATGTCTGTGTCAACAAGCAACGTAGTGGAGAACAGAAAGAGATACGAAAGAAGCTATACAAATCACAATCTAGGAGCAGCAGTGAGGTAGAGAACAGCTGAGAAAGAGAGAACATTTGAATTACAGTTCTGTTTTGGACACCAGGTACAGGGAACTGCGTCAGAGGATGCATTCAGGCCCAAGAAGAATATGCCAAGAGTGATATCTACACAACTACACTTAGATATTTCTGGCTGAGCAAGCATCTCTCCAAGTGGTTGTAGTATGGTTTTGAGAAGTCCTATAAAACCTGATTTAACCTCCCCTCCCACACACCCCCAATAAAATACTAAAATCATTACTGTTTAATCAATAGCAGTCATTAACAATGTCAGGGCACCCACTGTAAAACCACTGCTGTCATCTACATGTATCTTGTTCAGTTATGATCAATAGAGTTTACCCATCTTAATTTCTTCAGCGTTCCCCTAATTAGAGCTATCTCTGAATTTACAGTTGTTTATTGTTGCTGTGGCTGTCGTAAAGCTCCCACATCCCCCTAGAAAAGGAAACTAATTTATTCTAATAAAAATACAACTACTAAATCAAGCCAGCATCATTAGAGTGTTTGCAAATCCCCTGTATCACTGACCCTATAAACATTCAAACCATATAAACACTTCAACTGCATAATCAGCAAAGAACAAAGACACAAACTCTCAACTTGAATAAAAACCAATTTTCCTTTATTTTTGAGAGTCCATTTGTGTTTTTTCTAATAAAACAAAGGGATCTACTCCACCCATACAACACAAGGATGTTCCAAAGACTGTATCTAAGCCAAAAGACATGACTCCTTCTCAGGTTACCTTGCAAAGTATTTCCACTCTTTTGGATGTGCTTTTCCATGTGAATTGGTTTTTTTCTTATTTTTATTGTTTCTGTCCATCAAATAGACTAACTTGCCACTTCCAAATTCACAGTAGACTCTTAACGCAATACAGAATTCTGGACATTTCCCCTCCCTGCCACTGTTATCTATGCCTGGTTATGAAAACTAAGGTTTTTTTAGAATTAGAATCTTCCTAACACAAAATGTAACTAAATCAAACCACTCACCTACAAGATAGCAGCTCTAACTAGTGCATACTTTTAAACGAAAGTTTCTCTTAGCTCTCAGGTATTGCTTAAAATGCTGGCAACTCCTACAGACTCATTGCTCTAGAAACAGAACTTCTTAATTAAGCAGTAAAAAAAAGCCCAAGCGTGGCAGCTAAGGCACTAACTTTAAACAAACATTTTAAAAATTGCAGCTGATTAGAGGTGTGTCCTCCACGAAACTCCTCATCTCATAAACACCTGTGGTAATCACAACTCGCCCAGGTGAACTTCTGACCTCCGCTAAACCCTAATAAAATTCTAGCTGAAAATCACCTGAGGATGGTCCTCCAGATAAGCGTGTGGCAGCTGCGTTTCAGAGAGCTACCAGCAGCTTCACAGAGGCTTGACAGGAGAAATATTCAGCTGGTAGACTCGCTTCTAACAAAAGGTCAACTTTTTAGCTGCTCCACCAGTTCCGTTGCTCAAAGATGACTTCCATATAGAGAAAACTCTTCTTGCAAGCATAACACTGGAACCTCCTGCTTTTACTTGACCAGAAGATCCACACGTTTAGACTCTGCAGTGGGACACGGGAACACTGATGGCAATAACAACAATACTGACGTGGCGAGCTACCCCGTGTAGCAGTTGTTTTCTTTTGAAACCGAACTACTAATTCCAAATGCCTGTACCCCGTAGGGCCCAGATTATCTGATGCCTGACATCGTTATCTGATACCTGAAAAATTAACCTGGTAATCAACTTTTACGTTATATTCTTACAGTTTTCTAACAGGTAAGTATTTTTATCATATACCTTAATAACTGCGTTAAATATTTAGTCTAGAATGCCATATAACTATATAAGCATTTTTTCAGGGAGTAACTGCCCACACTATCCCACCTCTCCAAAGAGCAAGGCCCCACCTGTTTGTCCTCCTCTCAAATCAGAATAAAACTACTAAACCCTGTACTCTAGTAAAAGGTACAGCAATGATCACAAGCATGCACCTAGTAATTTACCAACGAGGGGTTAATTATTATCATGCCTCATGGCATTATCATGCAACCTTTTGTTTATTTTATTTTCTTTACAATCAGGTGCAAGGACAGATGTTGTCAGGGCCAGAAGTGACACTAATCCTGGGCTTCTTCCTCAATTGCCCCTGGTATTCTTGGTTATCTCAGGGCTGTCTGGTTCTTTATTCTATCAGCTATTTATTTGCACTTGTAAACTTTGCAATATTCATTTCCAAGCTGCATTATTTTACACATGAAAATGCTGAAGACAAGACCTAGATGTGCATTACTGGCTATGAGCACAGCGTAATTAACATGTATATGATCTGTATGCAAATCATGTCATTGCAAATAGTGACTATCAGCATAACAAGCGCTTATTATTTATTGAGATGCAACTCGAGCAGGCATCCTGCTGGGGTCTGACATCCTCCCTTGAAACAGCACCATCTTTTCTTTCTTCGTTCACACATTCTTCTCCCCTCTTGCTGATTACCAGCACAGAAAACAGGGAGACTCCCTTCTGTGCCTTTGTTTAAGGGGGAAGTCTTGTGTTTAATTGCCCTCGAGCATCTGATGCAGTTCAAAGCTCTGCGGAGCCTCTCCCCTGCGCCCCACTCCCCTCCCGCCCCAGCGGCTGAACCGCAGGCTGCCCAAACGATCCCTTCATGCGAGCGACTTCACCCACATTATCTCTCTAATTCCTAACTGATAACAAGTTTAAAGCAGCACCTAGGCTTCTTTCCCTGTCCTTTTTTTTTTTTTTTTTTTTAAAGAATAAAGTGTGAGAAAACAAAAGCTCAACTGTGCAAAGTCATAAACCTTTCCAATATCATGCCTATCCTTCTTCACAAGAATTTAACCTTTTAATCGTTCCAGCCACGAAATGTTACAGAAAACCACAATTCTACTATTTCTCAGCAGGTGAGCAAGGCTTGCTTGCTTGCTAGATCAGTTTATCAGCCGTGCCTGCTGAGAGCTCGAGATCACTGATGCCGGCACCGCTCCCCTGATCCACTCCCCACCTTGCAGAAGCCCTGAGGTCCCAGGGTCTCTGCAGGACTCCTTAACCTTTTCTAGCACTTATGTGAAAGCAAAAACTTGCAAAACTGTTCCTTGCCCAGTAATCCCTTCTCCAGCCCTGCTGGGTTTTACGTTGCATGTTTGTTCTCTCAGAGGCTACACCCACTACCTCAGAGATGGCTGTGTGACAGTAATGAACTAATTAGCAGGGGGAATGAGTTCAATTATTTATCACTTTGCCAAAACTGAGCTGAAATTTGGCCTGAAATTTTCTAAGCTGCCTGCCAACCTAAGGATGGACTTTGGTCTCAGGTAACAACAGCACAACAATTCCTGGGAATCATTACAAAATAAGACACGATTTTACTATTGAGTTGTATTTATCTTCCCTGAGAAACCTTGTCCTGCAACACAAAATGTTTATTTGGTTCTGGAGGGCCCTGGAGAACAGAGAGCGTAAGTCATGAAGGGAAGCCGAGAGTGTATGTGAAGAATAACTGGAAAAAAAGAAAAGGAAAGGGAAAACAAATTTAGATGGAAAGTCTGGAGCCGAAGGTTGAGGCCTGCTGGAGGTGGTGGACCACTGCTCTACAATGATGGCTGTGACTCAGGAAACCAGCACAGAATCACACAACGCTTTGGGTTGGAAGGGACCTTAGAGATCATCTCGTTCCCTGCTGCTATGGACAGGGACACCTTCCATTAGACCTGGTTACTCAGGGCTCCATCCAGCCGGGCCTTGAAGACTTCCAGGGATGGAGCATTCACAGCCTGTGCCAGGGCCTCACCACCCTCACAGTAAAGAAATTCTACCAAAGCTCCCTTCTAAACCCACCCTGTCAGTGTGGAGCCACTCTCCCTCATCCTGTCACTCCAGGGCCTTGTTCAAAGTCCCCCTCTTGGAGCCCCCTTAGGCACTGAAAAGGACTCTCAGTTCTCCCTGGAGCCTTCTCTTCTCCAGGCTGAACAACCACAACTCTCTCAGTCTATCTTTATCAGAGACACCTTTACACCACAGTGGTGGCACAAAAGCAACTGAGAAGTGACCAGAAATGCCCAGAAGTGACTGGAATCCTGTCAGAAATTTATTTGGTTAAGAAGAGGCTTTAAGGCACTGTCCCCCCACCTCTACTTTGGCAAGCTTTAGCTAAAGCTCTCCAACTGCCAGTTCTGCTACTGCTACAGCAAACATCTCTGCTTTAGAGAAATTTGAAATTTTTTAATTAAATATCCTGTTGGTTTATGAAAAAATGTAACTTTACAACACTAAGACAACTCCCTTGGACCCCTTGTTAATTTTCATAGTTAAATCACCTGGGGGAGATGTGGGAGTTCAAGGACTTCAACCTGAATTCTTTCCATCCTGCTTCCTGTCCTGATAGCTCCACAATAGTCAAGAGTCAAATCAACACCTTTCAGTATCTTATGTTGATATTATTTCCAGCAAATGATTTGGCAGGAGAGAGAGGGAGAAATATTCTTACAGAAACAACCCTAACACAGGAAGCCAAAACAGAGATCCTTGCTCCAGCCAGGCACAGCAGCGACCTCAACTAAACCTTGTACATTATGACCTTAATCTCTGCAATTGCTACTCTGTAAGGGAAAAAACAAGAACAAAAAACAAACCCTTATTTTCTGTTTTATCCATGTGCAGTAATGAAATAATTCTAAGCCAGCCTCTTGTTCCTCTGTCCTATTTCAACATTGGCAGAGTGTGGCCATCTAGTTAAGGCTGAGCTGTGAAATGGTGTCTCACTTTGCTGTCAGAGACTTAAACTAGGACTGATAAACACAGCTCTGTTTCAGTGAATTCCTGTAGAATTAAGGAGTGGTCATTGGATATATTTGTTTAGAGACTTCATTGAACTGAACCGCACAAGGGAAGACAGGATGAAAGGACAAAAGTCAGTAGGTGTATCCTGCCCCCCCCCAAATTAAAAAAACAGATTACTAGTTAGATTACTGCACACACTCATATTTAGCATTTTAATAGGCACACCTAACAAACTATGAAGAGAGTCCTTGCCTTCAAGATTAATAAAGAAATAAACAAAGATTCATCTGGAAAACCCCTTCTTGGTTATTCCCACCACTTTCCCTCTAATGTGTGATTGTGCTTTGGCTCAAATAGATCTTTAAAGACACAAAGAACAGAGTTCTCAGAGATTAGTTCATACGATAGTAAGTGCCACAGAGGTTTTTCTTCTAATCACCCTGTTTTTCTTGTCTGCCTTGAATCCATTCCACTAAAGTTACAGTTACAATTCACTACTATTCCTGAAAATGTCCAAGGCAAGTTTCCTTCTCCTCCCATGATCTCACCCAGACTTGCTTAGCCAAGTCATAAGTTACCTTTGGCTCTCATTTTTTAATTTCTAAAATAATCCCTTGTTCCTAAATGATTTGATAACATATACATTGCCATAATAAATTCAACCACATCACCATATATTGCAAGGCCCCTCATTTTAAGGGTGTTAAAATCTGGAGGTGAAATCAGAGCCCGATGTCAATAAATAAGAGAAGAATGTACCCAAAGTGGGGAGCGACTTTAAGATTCAAACACATTTCATGGGCAAAGCTGGGTTGCAGTAATTTGCTGAGGATACAGGTAGATGTGATGAAAGCCCACCCCTGACAGCACAAGGCATTGTTTGAAAAGAGATGGATGGCTGCAAGGGAAAGCAAACTGGTGGCACAGAGGGGATGATGCAGGAAAGGTAAAATAACTCACAGAAAAGAATGACTAGAATTGTGGTGCTGGAGAGAGGGGAACATATGGTATGACTCACAGAAAAGAATGATTATTTTATCAGTCACGTGTTCAGCTCATTACAGCTGATGTAAAGTCAGCCCATAAAAACATGGTGTGAGAGATGAGAATGTCATTAAAACTGAGAATTGCTCAGAAGTTACTGCAGAAAGGGACCAAAACTCTAAGTCACAATGCAGAAGACACCTCTGATTCTACCATCTGGGTGTTGGTGTTGGAGGTCAAACCACCAGCATACTTTGACCAAAAAGAATAACAAGCAGCTTCTTGTTGCCATATGGCATTTTGGCTTTTAACCTCTATTAACAAAGAACTGACTCAGTGGTTATAGTTAGAAGCCAACAAAGAATTTCAACAGAAATTAGAGCACAAAACTCACAGCCTGACTTCAGTTCGAAATCATAGTCTTTTGATTTCAGAAAATTTCTGTCTTTCCTTTGCATGCACATTTAACACATTAGAAATGTGTAAATGCAGACTTCTTTCCACCACCTGATCCATCTCATGAGTCCTTTGTTTCAGAAATGCTCTCAAAGCACCAATGGATAAATTCTCTATCTAGGAGTAGATAGAGGATACACACAGTCCCAAAACACAGGTCAAGTAGAATATAAGGCTTTCCTGAGTGAATGTAACCTCTGTGAACTTGACCTGGCACAGTATACTCATATTTCTTTCCTGTAGGCTCATGTCGGTGATTCTTCCTTTTCCTTTTCCCTCTCATCTTTTTCCATAGAGATACACAGTTGCCTATAAACACATCTCTAGCCATTTCCTGATAATATTCTGTTCATCCCTTCTGCATTCAAAAGGGTTCCAGTTTTGCAAATGCAACATTGTTTCAGCAATCCCTGAAAATAAAAATTAAGTCTCTGCATAAAAATGCAAACGAAACATGAAACTATGCATGTGCATATCAGGTGGTATCAAATAACATTAATGGTTTCAAAGAAATGTTTAAGGCATTAAGTCATGTTAAGAAGAGTACTTCTAGCTGCAAGTTTCATAGCAAGAATAAATCAACCTTGACAATGAACATGAAAGAGGGAATGAAACCTTTTTGAACACTCAAGGTGGTTTGCTCATTTCCCCCAAACCAAAATGAATGAATTAGTTGATACATATGAAAATTAACTTAAACTAACAACATAATCAGAAAAGATAAACTTTAAAGTTAAAATTAGATTAAAAAGATTAAAATATTACTTGGGGCTGATGAGAGCACATGGTAACTCCACAGCAGCTGCTGAGCTGAGCCTTTGTAAGTTAAGGAACAACAGAAAAATAACATATAGTTCAAAAGAGCTGACCTCAGCCCTTGGACTTTGCTCAGGCACTAATCAGACTTCCAATGTTTAGCATTTATCCTCTGGCTACTTATTGACCATCTATACCTGGACACACATAAACATAGCCTCTAGTAAAGGGCTGGTTACTCAGGCTCCCTGTGCTAACCCTGCACACAGGTTTCACACGTTCCAATGCCACTTACGTCAAATTAATTAGCCTCAAATTGCAGCAATCGGTTTTAATAAAATTAGATGTTTTATTTTTAGTGAGAATATATAAAAACTTTGACTAATAAAAACAAATTACACACGTTCTCATAGCAGCACAATGTAGCTCCAAGTGTTTCCACTGTGGAGTGTGCAATTATTTATCCTGGCTAAATGTATATTTAACTGCATATACTTAAGCAACATAAAAACATCATGTGGAAGCCTTAATGCCTATTTATACAATAGCAGAGTGTTTTTAAGCCCCATGGAGCTGTGTAACACTGAGCAGTTTAAGCCTCAGGATGTTGGAGCTCAATGCAGAAAGATCAGGAGCAAAGCGACCACTTGTTCTGTGGAGTCTCAATGTCACTGTGAATCTTATTAGCTGTCATAAAAAGGTCACAAAGTCACCTTATCATACTGCTGAAAAATCCCTATGCCATGAGAAAGCTGAGGAACTGAGAAGAGCAGGATAGGATCTACAGATAAGAAGTGTATGGACTCCCAATATGGAATATCTTGTTGGACACCAAGGAACTTATCATGACACCAAGGAATGACGTGACATAAACAGCAGCTCCAAGAATCCTGGGGCAGCAAAAATCCAGTTATGCACTTTTGTCCCTGTCATTCCACTCCACTCCCCAACTGGTAAAATGTAGCACAGCTGCTCTACAGAGATGGAATTTCCTTCCACTGGGGACAGACATTCATTCCACATGGTCCATACACTCCATCCTCTGCACTTCTGTCTGTGGACATACATGGGAAATGAGACATTCTCTGCTCCATGAAAACTCAGTTATAGTTGATAGGTAAGACCTGTGGCAGAAGGGGAAAAGAGTGCACCTCTTTGTGAAGTGCCATGGAAACAGGGAAGGAACCTTTATTTCATCTGAAGACATCATCTGCTTCCACGAGTGCCAGGTCAGGGATGCTTTCACTTTCTTTGACATCAATCAGCCCAAAAGCACCCCCTGCTTACTTCATTACCTTCTAAAAACACAGGAGCTGCCATCCAGCACGGCTGAATGACTGTGACACACAGAGAATTTTAAATATGAGCTCGAAGTTGTGGATACCTTAGAGCTTCTTCTGCTATGCAGCAGATGTGGATATTTATTGGATATATCAGGGTAGTAGTACCACCCAGCTTCAGACATTTTAGTTAGCTGTCCAATTTGGGAGTCTCATTCCCTTCTATATGCATCCATCAAAGCATCCAGATATCCTGAATTCCTTGGAGGGGTCTCAGTGATGGAGACCCTTCACCTCACCTGCAGTGTTTGAAATCTCTTCACTGGAGGGGACAAAACTGGCAATAAATGATGACAGACAGAAAAGAAGGAAGAAAGGGAGAAAGGAAAGAAAGGAAAGAAAGGAAGAAAGGAAGAAGAAGGAAAG